>CM069448.1:14913863-15343885 GCA_035610835.1 Ophiura sarsii | reverse complement strand
CGTGAAATTCACGAGTTGACCGACTTGAAATTTTTTTGGGGGGCAACCTTTTACGAAAATTTTAGAAATCTTGCCCCCCCTGAAAAAAAACCTAGCTACGCCACTGCAGGGAGGTGTAATAGTATAACACCTCCCTGCTATAACTACACGGGTGTTGAAATGCTTCAATGAGCACATATTGAATGGAGGAATACCGAAATTCAAAAGTTTGCTAAATGATGTATTGAAGGAGGAAGCAGCTGCAGGAACTATTGCTGCTTAACCATCCTCCTTCGGCCCGTCCCCTTCGCGTCTCCGACATCACTGAGCGACCGATGTCAGTTCTAATCTAGTAATAGTGGACCAGCAGGCCAGGGATACTATTGTAATGTTTATGAGGAACAGAGGTTAAATAAAAAGTTCATAAAAATCGACCAAATGCGAACGTTACGCAGCGTCACGGCCGAGCGCTTTTCGCCCGGTTCAAACATATTATAAAAAGATATAACATTATGATCCAGATTGATCCACTTTTAAGAAACACTATATTTGTAACTACAATGGCTCTCTATAAGTTCACCTTTCCTTTTAAGGAGGTTGTCAAATGACTTAGAAATCAACAAAAATGAATCCAAAATATCATTTCCTTTTCTTTTTATACCTTTTTGAATATTTTCGATAAAATGACCTAAAATGCCAATTTCCCTAAATGTTGGTAATTTGAATTTGTGCTTACGTAAGACTATGTTCAACAATCACTGTCAATTGGAATTTCAAACTAAACATTATTAAGGGTACTAAACCTATTTTTATTTTTTTTTAAGAAGATTAGAATCCGATTTTTCCGTCTTTGGGCCGGGAAATCAACCGACAATATCCAAAAACTCAAATATGTATATTACGAGTCAACGGAATGATTACGAACTTCAAAGAAAAAGAAAAAGGATTATTCAAAATCGGAACCCTCCCGAGTCAAACAAAAATGCCGAAGTTGGGGATGACCGATTTTGCAATTCTCCTCAGTCAGCCAAATCGTAACTTTTTCCACATCTCTCTGAATGTAAATTACTTTAAAAAATCTTCCGATTAGGATTACGCTTCCGACGAGCTTATATGCAAAACGTGCGAAGTCCATCATGTATAAAAATATTGATTTTTGTAGACACATGTTATACAGGGTGTCTCAAAAAAAACACGTGCACGTGTTTACCCAACTTATTGAGGTAGCACACCTCTAAGGGACGCACCATTAGATACTCAGGGGGGGGGGGGGGGGGGGGGGGGCATGGAAGTGGTTTTTTTTTTAAAAAAACTTTGCCCACTATCCAGGAAAAAAAAAAAAATTGCCCACCAACCAGGAAAGAAAAAAGAAAAAAATGACCCACTGCTGAGTAAAAAAAAAAAACGATGACTCACCCAAAAGGCCCAACTCAATGTAAAGAAAACCATTAAAACCTAAAACAAACAAACTTTGCTGGCTTTAGTTGCTAAAAAAAAAAAAAAATTGCCGCCTTCGGCGGCAAAAAAAAAAAAATCCGCCTACTTCGGTGGCGAAAAAAAAAAAATTCCGCCCGACCCCAACTTCCATGCCCCCCCCTGAAAATCAAATGGTGTGTCCCTAAATAGTTCCAGGCGAAAACTTGCAACTCTTATTGCGCAATACTTCTTATCAATACGCGTGATTAAAATAGTGATTTCTCGGGAACTACAGTGATTTAGCAGACGAAGTTGGTATCAAATTAAAGCTAACAATATGAATTTTAATGATAGATCATTCACAAATAATATTAACTATTTGTTGTTAATAAATGGTAGTCCTACTTTCACGGTGCACGGCCGTAAGTCTTGCGAAAAATCAACTTGAAAAATGACCGTAGAGGGCTTAGATGCTCGATTGCTTAAAATCTAACTGTTATCGATATATATTTTACAATTTTAATCATAAGCTTGCTAAAATAGCTAGAGTTTATTACCAAATTGAATGACTTTCTATGTGTAAATTTAAAAATAACCTTGCCAGAACATGGTTTAAATCTTCTAAAAATCTAAAAGTACGGTGGCCGGTGGCCTGCGTGTATAATGCGTCATAGTTTGGGGGCATAAATAGAAACTTATACATAGAAATTCTTTCAATTTGGTATTAAACTCTAGCTATTTTAGCAAGCTTTCGATTAAAATTGTAAATTATATATCGATAACAGTTAGATTTTACACAGTCGAAAATTCAAAAACTTGTCTTTTGCTAATGTCGGTAAGTTCTAGCATAGTCGTAGGCCTAACATTTTTCTAACTTTAAATCGTTAAAATCGATCTATCGTTATAATCATATTATAAGCATTGTCTTGGGCTTAAATTTGATATCAAAATGAATTCCTAAATCACAATGGTCATTGAGATATCATCTTTTGAAGCGTCGCGCATCGATCAAAATAAGGTGCAAAATGGTCGTCTAATTTCGACTTCCTATTATTTAGAGGTGTGCTACCTCTAAATAATAGGAAGATGAACTTCTAGAATTTGGTGTAACAATTGTATACATTTTGATAGACTAAACGATTAGCTTTCATATGCCGTTTATTTCATCTAATTTGGTTTTGTCAATTCTGAGATATGATCAATTAACTAAAAAAGCTACCTGAAATCGACTTTGTGCCACTTTTACAGAAGAATGCTAAAAGACATAGGCCATTATGTGATCTTTCCAGGGAACGCCCTCAACATCGAAAAAAAAATAGAAAGCAGATTTTCTTGCAGATTTACATTTGTGATCATAAATCATGCATACATTCCAAGTAACAGAGCGATACGATTCTTAATTACTTCAAAATCATGGTTTTAGAGTGAAAATAAACTGTCGGAATTCCGACAGTTTATATTTTTCACTCTAAATTCACTCTAAAACCATGATTTTGAGGTAATTAGGAATCGTATCGCTCTGTAACTTGGAAAGTGTGTATAATTTATGATCGGAAATGTAAATCTGCAAGAAAATCTACTTTCTAAAAAAAAATCATGAATAGAGGGCGCCCTCTGGAAAAGATCACATAATATGCCTTTAACACCCTCGTCCTAAGGGAGGGTGGTCGCCGATTGCGCTAAAACGCAACAGTGACCTAGGGCGTATAGGTGAACGCATTTACATCCCCTGCGCTCATTTTGACGAAAATAGATTGAGGGTGTCACCTTACCCGGGGTAGGGTAAGCCGTCAAAGTCCGGAGGGGGGGGGGGGGGGTGGTTGCTACCTTGCAATTTTTATTAATCGCCATTTTGAAAAATATTTTAATTGTATATGGTCCTGAATATTATAGCATATAGGCCTATGTTAGAAACACCATTTCCCTCACATAAGCCAAAAACGGGTGAAATTCCGATATTTGGAGCTTTTTTAGCGAATTTCTATTTTGGCCTATATTTCACTGTCCAGCGAGTACGGCTAGTACAGAAAACCCATACGTTGGTATTTTTGTTTTTGTTTTGTTTTCCCCCTACGACAGATAGTGTTACATGCAAAATACCCTATGATGAATAATACCAATGATGACAAATAACACTAAAGCATGCTAAGTATGATTTGTTGTACTAGAGTACGGCGGGATTTTGAGGTCGGCTATGTTTGGTGACGGGGGTCATTGTGACGTCATGCGTGGGATGTTTGTACTTGTTTTGGTATATATGGATAGAGGGAACTTCTAGCTATACCATGGTACCCAAATAAGCATACTCTGCATTTCGGATTGGATTTTTAGGGGGTGGTAACAGCCCACCCCACCCCTTCCTCTCCGGAGTAAGCCCTTTCTATTCATTGCAAACTGTAAAGTGGCACAAAGTCGATTTTAGGTATAGCTTTAGTTAATTGGTCATATCTGAAGATTGACAAAACCAAATCAGATGAAATAAATGGCATATGAAAGCTAAGCGTTAAGTCTATCAATATGTATACAATTGTTACACCAAATTCTAGAAGTTCATGGTCAATAAGTTGGTTAAACACGTGCACGGGGTTTTTTTAGACACCCTGTATAACGTGTGTCTACAAAAATCACTATTTTGATACATGATGGAATTTGCCCGTTTTGCATATAAGCTCGTCGGAAGCGTAATCTGAAATCGGAAGATATTTTGAAGTAATTTACATTCAGAGAGATGTGGAAAAATTACGATTTGGCTGACTGAGGAGAATTGCAAAATCGGTCATCCCCAACTTCGGCATTTTTGTTTGACTCGGGAGGGTTCCGATTTTTGAAAGTCGTTCGGCATTATTATTTTTACGAAGTTGGGAAGAATTGGCTATTATTTACCTCAAAGTTGTTTTAATATTTAGAGAGCGCGTGTCGTTTGAAGGTTGCAAAACAGAAGACTTCGACATCCACTTGGCATTGTAGGCGGATCAGTGTAGGCGGTGGAAACGCGTGGCTTTTGAGAATACCTCGTCAAAAACCACTTCACTATGATCACTATCACAGGAGCTTGAAAGAATTTTGACTAAGGGATAGTGAATAGAGTTACGCGAAATTGTCCAACCCGTGTCGGTACATTCGCGAAGATGAAATTTATGAAGTGATTTCGAATGTTGTGACAAACAATGTTGATAGTTATAATCGGTATATATTCCACAGTTAACCCCGAGCGATAAACATTCCAATAAATAAATAATTAAATACAAGAATCACGCAAACAAGTAGATATTCCTTAATAGATCCAAAGCGCTGTATGTATGCATTCCTAAATATATCCATGATATTCCAAGTTTAGGATCCGGAGGTATTTCTTCCAAATTCCAATACAGCTGTTTTTTACAGTGCTCCTCGTAAACGCTTTGAAAAGCTTTTGACTCTGATAGTAATACATAATTTTATAGGGGCGAACGCGGGAACTCGCACAAAGAGGCGTTTAACAATTAGTTAAAGTCGCTATTGACAAGAAGAAGGGTATACGGGTCAATGATAGTACAGTAGTAATTTATCAAAAGAAGTTGAGTAAATGAGCCGTGACGATTAATTAAACGACACGCGCTCTCTAATTAAAAAAAACTTTGGTAGGTAATATCCAATTCTTTCAAACTCGTATTTAAGGCCACATAATAAAATATTCGATTCTCGTAGCACACGTCTCGAAAAGTGAGGAGGGAGAAAGGATTTTTTTTCTTTAATTTTTTTTTCTGTTCGAAATGAACCATGCTATTTTCAATGGTAACCAACTGCTTAGATGATCATATTATGATATTGAAGGTCCAGGTGCCAACGATATACCCATTCCTTCATGTATACTTGCAATATGTATCCAAATAAGCAAATAGCTAGTTTAGTTTAGGCTAACTAGTGCTGGAAGAGAGTCCGGGAGTCCCGCCAGAAAATGTTGAGTCCCGGGAACAAAAATCACCTTCCCAAATAAACGGTTTATTTTTAACAAAATAATACACATAAGGTTAAATAAATAAAAAGCAACCTGTCGGCTAAATCACTATTATTAATGCTAATTATAGTGGAGATTCATTCGAAATGAATTTATTTAGTCAAATCTGTGCTAACTGCATTTTTCATACTACGAGGGTCATTCAATAGGATAGTGTGATCAATACAAAGTATGAACCATTGTCTTTCAAACAATACAGTTTTGGATTTCTAACTGTGAACTATGACGTCATAGCATTGTCTCAAAGTAAGTACACTTGGGACACTGCTAAATCAGTTATTTGGCGGGAAATTTGAATTGTTTGTATGAAACAAGTGATAAGAAGATTACATAACATGACACTAGAAACAGGTAAATCCCATTTTTTTTCGCGTTAGTATGATAAAAAAGACAATAACTTTAATCCCTGTGTTATTTGATATATGTAGTATAAGAGGAAAAAGTAAGGAGAGGCAATTGAATAAAAAGTATACAAATATCAGTATTTCAAATAGCCAATTTCATTGAAAAATACCCAGTCAGTGAATCACTAATATTGCGGAAAATCAAACAATTTAGGAAAAATCCAAGCAATTCACCAGTTTGGGAGATCCCATATGATAGCTAACTAATTGTCTGAACTTATTCGTATAAAACCTGCAGAAAATATGGGCATGCGCAGACGGCAGATCATTTTGAACAGGGCCAAAAATGGCTAAAATCATGAAATTTACCAAATAAAAGCTTACTGTGCCTTCAAATTCTAATCAGAAATAATGAAAAATGCTTAAATCAATGTGTATAAATATTGTGATAGTCAAAATGAAGATATACATGAATGTATCAATCAAAGATGGCTGCCACAACCTCTCTTGTTACTGTTATCTTTAGAGCTACTAGATATGTATTGTTAAAGTAATCGTCACATAATTTCAATGGTTTGAGGAATTTTTATGAACAGCTCCTCTTGAAATCCCCACTTTTATTGCTTTACATCCCACAACAATTTACTAAATTATAATCCCTCCATTGTTCTTTATCCTTTGTTGGATTCTAAGGTATATTATTGCGGATTTTGCTAAATAAAAGTGTATTTGAGATGGTAACGGAATACAAGTGCTAATTACCTTTAATAAATAAATAAATACATACATTTCTTTAATGAAATTAATTCATATTAATTCATAAATTAATAAATTCATCAATGAATAATCAATTATTGATCATTGATTATTGATACTTAATTAATCATTAATGAATCAGAATTAATTATCCATTATTTAATTAGTTGTTTTTGCCCCGGTTGACTTTGATGTGATAGGTCTTAGTCTATTCTTAATTAGATTCAAAATATTCCTATTTGGGACCTTTAACTCAAATGTTCAGGGGGGTTTGCTTATGTATACAATCATGTACTGTATAACTATGGCCCCAGGCTGAAAAAGTAGGCAATACGGAAAGCTCCTTGCAGGGAAATTTGAGTAGTTGGAGGGAAATTTTGGCATTTGGAGGGAAATGTTACTCCTTCATTAAGAAATGCATTCCATTTTGAAGGGAAAATTGGAATCGCTTGCCGAGAAAAAAACCATTTTTTTCAGGCCATGACTATATGGCCATATATCTTTTCTTCTCAAGGATCTATGCTATGACTGAAAGTGCATGTTTTGTTATGACACAATTTTCTTTATGATACTCTTCATTTATTTCTGCTTGCATTCAAACTTAAACCCCTCTAGCCGAGTATTGTGTTTTTAACACTCTTCTTGTTGGCCTATTACGGTACCTTTTACTTGAAAACTCTCATTTTCACTATATTTTTGCAGTTTTATTTTGTCAATAAATTTCTTAAGATTACTACTTTTAGGATAAAAGTACAATATAGTATTTTAAATCAAATCTAAACACTACCATGCTAGCCTTAGCCACTAAAACCAATACATTCATGCGAAATAAAAATAAAAACGTCCAACATTGTTACGTGCGGTGACCGATAAAAAGATAATTTATGTTTTGCGATTCTTCCGGGCTCGGATTTGTTGCAAGAATTCATGGAAATATGTACATTCGGCAAAATGGGAATGTAAAATGTTTATTCTCGAAATACATTTCCATATTTTGGACTGAAAACTACTGTTTTACACTGTTTTTTATAGGACTAAAAAATAAAATAAAAAAGATGCGGCGGCCAAAAGTGAGGCAGGGCCTAATTATAATGATGCCGAACAGCCAGAGGTTGATTCAATGTAATCCCAACATGCAGTAGAAAAGCACTGTGCACTGTTAACTATTGAATTATGACCTATACAAATCCGGCGAAATCTTAACTTGTCTATCTATTCTATACAAATACAATGACAGGTTTTAATAACGACATCACGACATTTTGTGATGTAAAACTGGTTTCTAGATGATAATTTGATAAACATACGCTATAGGAGTAAAATTAGGGCTGTACTTAGTACCCGACCGCACGCCCGTGGCGGGTAACTTTTGCGTCGGGCGGGTAACTTTTCAAATATACACGCCCGGCTGGCCGGTAAAAATGTTGCTGTTGGTAAATGAAGATTACTTGTTTGGCTTGTAAGTTTACAGTCGGGCTGGTAACTTTTACTTGCTACCAGCCCGGCTGGCTGGTTGGAGAAAAAAATAAAGGTACACCCCTGAGTAAAAGCAAGATATACCGACATATATTATACGGGGATTTGCATGTAATACCATAGTAAGCTTGTAACGAACAACGGAATATATTGCGTGTTCGTCCAGTGGCCTGGACTGGAAAAGATCGCAATGATGAGGAATGAGGATCACGGCAGGGTATGCGACTCAACTTGCATCTGAAGCTACTTATATAAAGGGGTGTGGACCCTCAGCATAGCCCCCGCAAAACTGCTGTAACTCCTTCATTATTAATTTAACCCTACCCTACTTCTACACCACACGGCAACAGATTATTTTTCCGACCCCCAAAATTCACCAGGAATGTCCCCCCGGGATTTGAACCCCGGACCTCCTGAACCAAAGCCCAGCTGCCAATCCACTACGGCTCCACTACACCTCGGCTCAGTATATTCACCTCATTATATAGTCTGGGTCCATTTTGGAGCCCAAAAACATGCACGCTGGGTTATAAAAACAGAGTAGGCCTATACTTTTTTTTGCAGCAAAGGGTTCAATGAATCCTACCATGATCACGAAATTGACCATTTTGGAGAAAATTATAAAAAACACGTTTTTTGACCCATTTTAGGTTCTGCAAAGATAACTCAAAATATATTTTGTCAAATTTTGTCATACTAGTTTTATTATATTCCTAATAGTAATACAATTCCCTAGGAATCGGTTTTTTGGGGTTTTTTTGAAAATCTTTATTATTTTTTGAATTATCGACCAAAAAGTGCCAACATTACCTCCAAAATCATGAAAATTCACATTTTTGGCACTTGTTGGAACTTTGGTGAATATCATATTGTTGGTGGCGCTGTTTTGTCATGCTGGACATAGATAAGCGGCGCTTAGGGACCCACCATTAGATACTCATGTGGGGGTGGGGGGGGGGGGGGGGGGGCATGGACGTTTTCTGAAGGAGAAAAAAAACTTTGCCCACCAACCAGGAAGAAGAAATAAAGGTGACAAAATTGCCGCCTTTGCCAAATACAAAAAAAATTGCCACCTTTGACGAAAAACAAACAAACATCCGACCCCAGCTTTCAATTCATTTTATCACTTTACACCATACCGTCATTGTTCATGTCTTATTATATCATGATAACCCTAATTTCAACCATGTGATAGTTTTTACTATCATTATGGCTGGACAAGAATGATGTGATATCATGATATAAAACAAATATTGAATGCCTTTTGTTTGTGCAATAGTAAAACTATATCACTCGGTCCAATTTGGATTATTCCATTACACTCGGCTTCGCCTCGTGCAATGGAAAAATCCAAATTTGACCTTGTGATATAGTTTTGACTATTACCCGCTCAGGCATTCAATATTTGTATACTGTCTTGATGCATGTCTTAAAATTCCTTTCATTCCGGTGATCATCATAAAGTGTCGCTGCTGCATTGTTTCATTTATGCAAACGGGACCTTTTTCTACATTCGTGAAGTAGGACTTTCCCTATCCCAAATTTAATAGTAGGCCTATCCCTGCTCACGTGGTGGGCAAACCTGCCCCGAGGGTGTACACGCCCCGCTCTCCCCTACTCATCATAGACCATTTCAAATCCGAAATATACGATCGGTTCCGAATGTTTCCGATTAGCCGAGTGTTTGACACTCGTTCCATGACCTGTCAGCTCCTGACAGGTCATGGCCATGTGCCGGAGAAAAACAACGTGTTTTTCACCCGTCTGCCCGTGTGGTAGATTGCGCTGGTGTTGGTGATAGATTGTATCCCTCACAAAGTTGATGTTGCGGCATTTCAGTTACAAAAACGAGTGAGATGAAAGAGATTTGGGGTAATATTTTCACTTTTTACCGTCTGCTCGATACATTTGGAATTAAGTCTATGGCCCATGTGGCGATCGCCAAAATGCCACCGTGGCCAGTCCGCCCCTGCATTAATGGTTGAGAATAGGCACAGACTTCAGTCCTCGTCTGATACTACAAGGATCTTGGTTCCGCGCTCAAGAAAAAGATCTGGTGATCATTAGTTTGTTGTTGCCGCTCCACGGCTCTGGAATGAGTTGCCAATTCAGTTGAGGGAGGCGGTGTCTGTGCCTTTTTCAAACGTTTGTTGAAACCTGTTTCCAAACGTTTGTTGAAAACCCATTTATATAAATGTTAGGTGTTTGTGTTTGTGGGGGGGGGGGGGGGGGGGGGTGTTTGCATCATTTTTGCCTGTTGTAAGGCGCTGTGTTCTTTGTAGAGCGCCATATAAAGTACAGATGAATAAAAATAATAATAATAATAATAATAATAATAATAATAAACAGGACCCCCCCCCCCCCCCCGAGAAGGAAACTGTTTTAACTGAAATATTAATTGGGGACTGCCACCGAAAGTAGCTACCTCCTCATCCAGTTTTGTTTAGTTTTTATTATTTACTTGCAACATCTGTAGGCCTGCCCTAGGCTCCTAGGCCTTTGCTCCTAGGCCTTTAATAATAATATTGCATATATATAATTGAACGCCTTCGGCGTCATGCGTCGATTTGCTTCGAATCATGCACACAACACAGTACGTCTTATCCTCACTTTATGTGAGTCTGCATTTTAACGGGAAAAGAAGAAGAAGTTCAAGAATAAGGGTCGCTTAAATTACAATTCAGACATTAGGCCTAGTAAAAAAATAAACATGTTTCCCGTCCCCGCCCGCCTCCTTTCTGGCCGCCGCCTCCTATTTTTTTACTATTTACTATTTCCGAAAATTCTGTAAAAAAAAAAAGAATAAAAAAAAAAGTTTTTTTTTTTTTAAATTTTTTTTTTTTTAAATTTTTTTTAGTGATTGATCCTTTGCCCATAGGAATGGCAGGTGTAGTAGAAATGCTGTATCATTTCATAGCATGTTCATGCCATGCATGACACGGAATTATTGACATGGCTTCTCAATTGAAATAGTACCATGGGGACCAATACGTAGGCCTACATCCTTTCGATCAATGATGTTTTGTTCCTCATTCAACCTGAAAAATGAAGAAAACATAAAGAAACAATGTGTATTTACCAGGGCTGGACGTTAGCACCGGTCCGCCCGCCAGCGGCGGGTAACTTTGGTGTCGGACGGGTAGATTCTCAAAAGTACCCGTCCCGCTGGCGGGTAACATTTTTAACCAACTGAAGTGTTGATTCTATTGTCGAATGAGTAGCTGTAAGCAGTAAGCTTAAAATAAAAAATAAAACACCACACACACACACTTACACGCACGAAGAATAAACCCACCGCAACCAAACATTAAAGTTTGCCGAGTTTGAGAATTGGGAAACCCCCGCCCATTGCAATGACCATGCACGCCATCTTCTCCAGTCAAACGTACTGTACGTACACTGTACATGCAGCGTAACAGCTGATTGCTGGTACCCTGCCTCAATGACACCACGCACCAGCCACCAACGTACCCGTGACGAGTGGACAGCGTGCAGGGAACCAGCGTAAACAGCTGAGTCGTCGTAAAGAAGCAATGCCCATATCCCTCCCGGTAAAATATTTGCAATAACGATACCCCCAAAATAGCGAACTGCGCATGCGGATTTCTTTATTTACATGACAATTTGTTATGATTTCCTCATTGTTCGCTTCTCGTTTCAATGCATGTGTTATGTTATGTGTTTCAGATTTCCAAGTCAATAGATGGGGCAGGTAAATTCTCTTACGGACTGGTAACTTTCTCAAGTTACCAGTCCCACTGGCTAGTGCCAAAAAAAGTAAAGATCCACCCCTGGTATTTACTATTTGGCTCTATGTATTAGGTAAACCTTTTCATATTTTTATTCCTCTGGCAATAAGAGTGGAAAATCCTTTTTTGGAGTGTCTGCAATACACTTTCGACTTGGCGGCCATCTTGAAAAAATAGCAAAAAATGGGAAAATAGTAAATAGTAAGACCCTCCCTCCTCCTTTTTTTAAAAAGTCCGGACGGGAAACATGTAATTTTTTTTACTATGCCTTAAGCTTACTTAATTTATCTGCAGTGCATCATCATCATGGTCATGGAATACATGCTGCCTATATACTCGGGTTTTATGTTTCAAGCAACTCACCTGCCTGCTTTACCATTTCAAGAAGTTACTGAATTCAGTAAGAAGACTGTGATCGCGCATCCGTCATACTTCTGCAGCTGCTGTTGTCTACACCCCAGTATCCCATATTATCCCACGGGTATGGCAGGGATTCTATTAATGTTGGGATAGACCATTTCAAATCCGGAAATATACGATCGGTTCCGAATGTTTCCGGTTAGCCGAGTGTTTGACCAGGGAGCTTATATAATGGGAGAGGACATTCGAATCGCAAAATTGAAGCCTCCCCATATATGGGCATGTGGGCGTGAGTACGCGCGATGTACCTCTTGGGATGAAGTGTTCTCTTGACAACGCTATGATTGACAGCACGAAAGTCCTTATAAGGGACATTGAGACGCGCGATGTACCTCTTGCATAATGAGGGAACGCAATGTACCTCTTAGAAAGGCTTCAATCTCGGCAATGGGAGTTTGTGTACAGTGGCACCGCCCTGGTTTGACACTCGGCCAGCTCCTTGAGGGTGCACACAACTATTACGCGCTATAGTGTGTTTCTATGGGAAATGTGCCTTAGGTAAACGGCGATATCTTGAGTTACCTTGCAACTACGTTTATAAAATTTTGGAATAGTAATTAACACACATAGATCTAACTTGGGTCAAAAATTCAGGTCGGGTTGCCCTCTTAGATTTTTCAATATTTCCCTCTTTATACAGCGTAGTCATTTTGAACAAGAAATCACACCTTATAGCGCGTTGTGTTCAATGTGTATCCTTCCGCCAATATTTTTAACTAATTGAAACGTTAGATGTATACTATTTTCATTCAAAATATATCGGGTACAATTCAGTGAACAAATAGAGACCAAATTCAATCATCTTTGATGCCAAATAATGTCAATATGAATCATTCTTTCCGTTATTTAGGGACTAGCTGGGTGATGGCGATGGCCGGAAGCTTTGACGGTGACCTTAATAGTTGTGTGCACCCTTGACAGTGCCGGAGAAAATAAAGAATTTGTCTTTCGGCAGCTCGAAAGTTACCCCCTGCATCGCGCTGGCTCCTAATTTTGAATACGATTTATTCCGTCAAAATAAACAATCGGCATCCACTATTTTCCTTTCATCTTCATGCTCCCGAAAGAGAGATTCGAAAATAAACGTGTTTTTCACCCGTCTGCCCGTGTGGTAGATTGCGCTGGTGTTGGTGATAGATTGTATCCCTCACAAAGTTGATATTGCGGCATTTCAGTTACAAAAACGAGTGAGATGAAAGAGATTTGGGGTAATATTTTCACTTTTTACCGTCTGCTCGATACATTTGGAATTTGTCCGTCAACGCCTTTGTTGATAAAAAACCAAAATAGTCTTGGTCCACGTTTTACTTCTCATGTGTGCACGCGTGTAGCCTGTGAACATAGTAAATCACTAAGGCGGACAACCAAATAGGACAATGATGTGAATGCGATCAACTGTTGCGAAGAACGCGCAACGCACCTACTCCACGTGACCTGTTTTTCCGGAGATTTCCGATCTCAATTTGAAATGGTCTATAGGAAAGTAGGCCGGTGCCACTCACTGTACACAGTTTCCCATTGCCGAGATTGACGCTTCTAGTGTGATTAGCGCCCTCGATTTGTGAGTCACATCGCGCGTCTCATGTGCGTCTCATGATTGTGTCTTTTATAAAGGACTTTCGTGCTGCCAATTATAGCGTTGTCAAGATAGCGCCCTCCTTTTACGAATCACCCCGTGCGTACCCACGCCCATATGCCCATTATAGGATGCTTCAGTTTTGTGATTCGAATTTCCCTCCAATTATATACTCTCCCTCCCTGGTCCTATCAGGGATTCTATTAAAATAGGATAGGAAAGAACTATACTGATGTACGTAGCGAAACAGGTCACGTTTGCATAAAGTAAAAAGGCAACACCCACCATTTTATGAGATTGGTTGGTTGGAACGTTTTTCTGTCATGACTGACAGCTCGTGACTTAGGTGATGACACGCCACTTTCGTCGGTCAGCAGCCAATCGATAAATGACTGAAGTAGGATGCCCAGCCAGAGTTTTTATTCTGTCAAACCATCTTGACCATGGCCGGCCTGGTACGTCCGCATGCACCCTCGATCTTGCCCTACCGTGATCACCTTCTCTAGGCAGTTTTCTTGGCGCCTGGCAATATGACCGAAATAAGAGAGAGTTTGGGAATTGATCAGCCCAAGTAGCCTTGTCTTCACACCAACCTCATGTAGCACACTTGCGTTGGTTCTCTTCATGACCCAGGTGATCCTTAGCATGCATCCGGCGCCAACACTACATTTCAAATGCATTGGTTTTATTGCAACTTGCAGTTGTCTGCGTCCAGGATTCACAGCCGTAGGTTGAAAAAGGGAAAACGAGTGATTTGACCAGATGTACCTTGGTGGTTGATATAGTGATGACTCTGTCAGCCCATATTTTTGAGAGCTGTGTCATTGCAGATCTAGCCATAGCCAAACGACGCCTGATTTCTATATGACATCCTCCTTCTTGAGTGATAAGAGATCCGAGGAAATTGAACCGCTGGATCTGATCCACGTTTTGACCATCGGCTAGGCTTACAAGAGGAGTAATATTTCCATCATCAACAATGACCATGAACTTTGTTTTGGCAACATTGAGACGTAGGCCCAAGCTCTCACTATCATTTTTAAAGATTCCTAACTCTTCCAGGCTTGATGGCTACTATTTTGGTGTCATCTGCGTAGTTTAGGTTGTGAAGCTACCAACCAGCTCTGATATGCCGACAATCCATCAATCAAGGACATGCCACATGATGTGCTCAGCATACCGATTGAACAGAGTAGGTGAGCGGATGCATCCTTGGCGCACACCTTGGCCGTGCCGAGGTTGAACCATGAAGTATTTTAGTTGATTTTTGCATAGAGAACGAATTGTCTGTTGCCAATACTTTGTTCTCCTATAACATCCTAGAAGACTTTACACATAGCAAAGACCGGGAAATCCTGCTGTTCGTAATAATATTGACTTTATCCTCATCCAGAAGCGCTAAAAATCCTCGATCAAAATAGCCAAAACTCTGTCAGGTGCTGACATTTGAAGTGACCACCAGCTTCTATAATTGCAGATGTTAGAGGTCAATGTCAAAAGTTGGTGTAAAATTGAAAAGTTACAATCTGTAAATTGAGAGAAAATGCACCAATTTGTATTCAAATTCACATAACTTTTATTGTATACATCCGATCTACACGGAGTCAAGATATTTGGAAACATAAGAATACCAGATATGTAAATACTAAGTGATATTATACAGGGTGTGCATTAATTACACAGAGTGTTACATAAGACAAACACTTTTATTTTACTAGTTTTGATAAGGCTTACAATCCTTTACAAAATAAATTCTATTTTGAGTTTTGCGGCAGTAATTATGTTTTGGGTTAGATACCTATATAGATGAAGAAGAACGCCAATTATAGCAGAATTTAGTTGACAACAATTTTAATATACAGGGTGATCAAAATGTAGAGTGGGACAATTCCAAGAGAAGACACCTCTAGTCTATAAATAATTTTGGAGTTGATAACCGCGTGATTGCTGTGCTGGAGTAGACTATTTCAGATATCTATACATTTCAGATCATAACATCAAGCTGGATACCATCTTATTATATATATTATTCAGGGTGTCAATAAAAATATAACTAAATGGCCAATTCTATGATTTATGATCATTTTCTAATTTTTTCTTGCACACATTTTGAAAAACAAAATTCTGTTGATACCAATACAATGAGAGTCGTAATTGCCGCAATTTAAAAGTCCGAATGCGTACTATCAGGAATAATAACTGCACCTTGAATCAAGTAAGTTTCTAATCGTACATGTAAAATATACCAAATTACATGGTAACCATCGCAACTTTTGCACTAAATCAATTAGTCTTGATTTAATTAATTAATTAATCAATAGTGATAATTAATAAGAATACAATATAGTTGTTGCATTCAATTATAGTTATTTCAGAAACAACATTAATCTGATAACCGATGTGGATTATTATACTTAAATACGTTTTAAGGGGAAGGAAGTTTTTTGTTGAATTTTGTTAGTGCTGTAATTATTGAACCATAACTCAAATGTATATAAGAGTATACATTTTTGGAAAGGAAATGGATCAGAGAATCCAAATTTAGCATCAATTTTGACCAAAAATGTTGATTTTTTGAGAAAATCACAAAAAAATCACTTTTTTGACCCAATTTTTTTGAACAAAGCTAACAAACATAATTTTGAGTTAAAAATGCCCAAATCACTTGATGATGATGTTAAGACACTACTGGAGGGACGATTTTTTTTTTTAAAATCTAATCCAATATTTTTTGAAATTTTGACCAAAAAGTGTAAAATTAAATTTAAAATCCATTTTTTCACGTTTTTTGGCACTTTTTGGTCAACATTTTCAAAAATATTAGATTAGGTTTAAAAAAAAAAAAATCGTCCCTCCATTAGTGTCTTAACATCATTATAAAGTGATTTTGCCATTTTTTACTCAAAATTATTTTTTGTTAGCTTTGTTCAAAAAAATTTGGGTCAAACAAGTGAATTTTGTGATTTTCTCAAAAGATCTTCTTTTTTGGTCAAAATTGACGCCAAATTTGGATTCTCTGATCCATTTCCTTTCCAAAATGTATACTTTTATAAACATTTGATTTATAGTTCAATAATTACAGCACTCACAAAATTCAAAAAATCAGATCAAAAACTTCCTTAAGTCCCCCCTTAACACACAGAAACCTGTTAAATGCGCCTTCAACTCTACCGAACCAATTAGCGCTTAATTAAGCAATTGATTAATTCGATTTTTGGTGACGAATGATATATTATCAAATATATGTGTGTTATTGATTGTAATACCTGTGCAGTATGAGATGCCTATGAACTATAGTTTTCAATATATATAATTTTAAAGAAGACACTGTTTTTGACCGTTTTGTGTGTAATCTCTATGGCAGCCCCCACCATTACCCGTGTGTTATGGATTACCTACATGTATATGTTATAGATTACCTGTGTATTATGGGTTACCCATGTGTTATGGATTACCTGTGTGTTATGGATTACCTGTGTGTTATGGGTTACCTGTGTGTTATGGGTAACCTGTGTGTTATGGATTACCTGTGTGTTATGGGTTACCTGTGTGTTATGGATTACCTGTGTGTTATGGATTACCTGTGTGTTATGGGTTACCCGTGTGTTATGGGTTACCTGTGAGTTGTGGGTTACCCATGTGTTATGAATTACCTGTGTGTTATGGGTTACCTGTGTGTTATGGATTACCTGTGTGTTATGGATTACCAGTGTGTTATGGGTTACCTGCGTGTTATGAATTACCCGTGTTATGGGTTACCTGTGTGTTATGGATTACCTGTGTGTTATGGATTACCTGTGTGTTATAGATTACCCGTGTGTTATGGATTACCTGTGTTATAGGTTACCATGTGTTATGGATCACCTGTGTTATATGGGTTACCTGTGTGTTATGGATTACCTGTGTGTTATGAATTACCTGTGTGTTATGGATTACCTGTGTGTTATGGGTTACAGTGTGTTATGGATTACCTGTGTGTTATGGGTTACCTGTGTGTTATGGATTACCCATGTGTTATTGATTACTTGTGTGTTATGGATTTACCATGTGTTATGGATTACCTGCGTATTATGGGTTCCCGTTGGGTTGATAACCTGTGTGTTATGGATTACCTGCGTATTATGGGTTCCCGTTGGGTTGATAACCTGTGTGTTATGGATTACCTATGTGTGATGGATTACCATGTGGGATGGATTACCTGTGTGTTATGGATTACCCAAATGATCCTCTTAATGACTCATAATAAAACACAATCAGAACAAAAGTTGTCTTTCAGTGTGAATAGTTTATTTAGCATTTAATCTAAAAAGAACAATTCCATAGCGGGCGACTCCATACTATATACACAAGGTTAGCACACACATGTGGCATACTCATAGTAACACTGACTGATAAATTGACTACAAATGTATATTATATAATACAATACATACATGTCTTTATATATGAAGCACACATACAGCGGGAATTTATATTAATTTCCCCCAGAAGAGTGAAGCCCACAAATTGAAAAAGAAAAACAATCTAAACATTTGAATAAGATTCGGCACCAGGTTTGTAAGAACAAATCATTAAGATTTTCTTTTTTCAAAACAAATTTTACTCATGATTGTTGATTTTCCAAGTCATGTCTAGGACCCATTGATCATTCTAACAGTGCTCTCAACAAGACACAGTACAGAAGAGGTCGATCATTCTGATAAAGTGTGTAGACTATACACGAGAGCATGTGTGGTTTAGTGAGTAGCATGCCGGCCTCACAGTACAAAGGTTGTGAGTTCTAGCCCCGCTGTGGCCAAATTGTTTGTGTCCTTGGGCAAGGTACTTAGTCTCAATTGCCTCGTTCACCCAAGCGAGATTGGGTAGCTGTTAAAATGAGTGATATTACAATCTAAGTGCTGATATGGATGTGCGCCTAGCCAGCAGCCGGCGTAGATAAAGCGAAATGATTGTGACGATTTCCCAACGACAGCGTAATAATAATTAGGCTACAGCGCCATGAGAGTCGCTTGCAACGGATACCGGCACTATATAAATGTCCATTATTAATATTATAACAAATGAAACGGTCAATCGTGAGAAAAGGTTGGTTGGTTAATATGAAGAATGAAAATTCTAAAGATTGTATGCTTAAAGCTAACTTGAACCAGCGAGCATCCTTCAAGAATATAAACTATTCACTAAAACATACTGATTTAGGGTAGCAGAGATTGATCAGAGTTACAAATCAACATAATGTAATGATTGTAATTCAATAAAAATATTTATTATGATTCAATAAATGTATTAATATCTTAATTGAATAAACAGAAAAGTGTTCTTTAGGTCCCAGGTTCTGGACTGTACTAGTATCGTCCGATACCAAGAAGTATTATTCTATACTAGTACAAAGTCAGTGTTCCAGTATCGGACAATACTGGTACCTATAAAATGTTCCAGTATCATGCGATACAACAGGCGATACTGGAACATAGTCTAAATTGCCTCGTGGTTCAGAAGTCACATAGAAATGGTGGTCCCGTGCATCGGAAGAGCTATCCCCGAGCACATTAAAAAGGTCACAGACTCCTTCGTAAAGAATAGGGGATCATCTCGGGTCTTTTTCTGTACACACACACATAATAACAATGAATAATTTTGGACAGGCATAAAAACATAATTCTTGTTCAATCCTATTGTTATGCAAAAAATGTTGAGCCCAAATATATTGATTTGTACTTGCAAACTAATTGTCTTTAGTGTAAAGCGGAAGTTCCAACACTCCAGCTGGTATAGATATGAGAAAAACGCAAAAACCTCATATTTTCCAAGGGGTATGAATAATTGTGGGCTTAACTGTACATATGTGACTAGTTACATCGAAAGAGGGGATTATGTCTTTAAAATATGAAAACTGAGCTTCTATTTTCTTTCAAAATGACACCTCTTGTTATCATTGTTCAATGCATTCAGATTTTTCTTTTGTTGTTATGCTTAATTGCACCAATATCTTTAAATGCATGCTGCCGACATAAGGCCAAAAACATTTTGTTATGTTGTCCTCCACAACTTTCAGAGAGGAGGCGGGCAGCGAATTTTTTTTAATTTTCTTTTTTTTAATTTTCTTTTACCAGCGGAAGCTCAAAGTTCAGCCAACAAGAAGTTCAAATCACTCTAAGAGTCGCACATATACGGTGTGCCATATATTCGTGCACCCCCCCCCAAAAAAAGTCACATATAATGATTTAAAATTAAAGTTACATTTTTTTTCAGAGTATTGGTTTATTCCTTGAGGTCTTTAGAGTTAGTAGAGTCTTAAACAACCTTATCCTGCTTATTTATTTAAAGTTATTGTCCCCATGGTGCTCGATCACCTTCGACACTCGTTCTGTCCAATTCTTGTCCACCAATGAAGCAAGAAGATCCTTGTTCTGGTCTAGTTCCTGCCAAACACGTTTGACTCTAGCTATCAGCTGGGGTAGTGTAGTGCAGTATCAAAATTGCCCACAATTTCTCCACTGGATCCATGTCTGGAGAGTTACCAGGCCACTGTTCTTTGGTCTTTGTACGCGCCATTTTTTTCACTGCCTGAGGTGCATGGTTTTGTGTATAGGTGATATTGCGTATCCCCAGGCTATGCTGCTAGCGGTGACATGATAGCGCCGTCTATTGATTATTCCCGTGAAGTAATAGCAATACGCAACAGCCAGGCGGAGTATTCAAGAGATGGCGCTATGCTAGAATTTTTTACAGTCAGATGCGTTCGGCCGAAAGGGGTGCACGAATATATGGCACACCGTATATATGTTATAAACACTTTATTTAATATTTAATGCCATTTAAACTGTTAAAAAAATTGAAAAAAGAAAAATCTGAAAGAAGAAAAAAAATCTGAAAAAAGATCGGAGCGGCCCTAAATCTGACGAGCGGGCGGTCGAGGACAACATAACAATTTTGTTGTTGCCTAAGCCTCCTTTTGATGTGACTGGTCAAATATATGCATGTAAACATTGAAATCAAACTAAGTGGAAGCCCCTGGCAAACTATGACGTTATCATGCGTGGGGGAGAGGTTCACAAAACAGCTTCCCCTACCTCTAAAACCCCATTTAAATAGCTGTCAAAACACAAATATAAGAATTGACCATAATATAAATACTTGAAGCAGCTAATATACATACATGGATGGATAGCTTTGGTCTTCCTCTAAATAAGTCCAAATCAGAGCGCATGGATGGCTTGATTAGAATTTGGCCCTAGAAAAGTCCATATTGGAGTGCATGTACGGTCGTTAGCTTTCAGAAGACTGAACAATCAAAAAGGTAGTCCATCGTAAAAGATGAGTACTGATCATTCATATCACCAAGACTTAAAAATGTTTTCATCATAAAAAACAAAAACTACAAGGGAGTCTTAATAACCTTACATATGCATTACCATACATGGCCTTGCCACCCCCCCCCCCCCCCTGAAAAAGAGCTCCTCTCTTAACTCCCTGAAAACTACCTGCCGATTGGTCAACAACAAAAAATAATCATTTATTGCACCAATGAGAGACATTGTTAGAATAATTGCATCCCTGATTAAGAATTGAGTGGATATTTTAGAAGCAGTTGGTTATTGAAATGAGTATATCTTGAAATTAGCCAATCATAAAGATAGTTAAATAGGCAGGTAGTGCCCAGGTGGGTTAATAAGCCTTTTCACACCAAGCCAACTATTGATCTTTGGATGATTGATCCTCACTAAGAGTGTGTTTCTACAGAGCCTCCGCCTTTTGTTGGTGGTAACTTAGCCTGCTAAAAAGGCGGTGGTAGAAGTACTGGGCTGTTTCTACAGACGACGTAAAATACGACTAATCACTTTGTGGGGTGTGTGCGTAGAGGAACGGCTGATTTCAAAATGACACGGATTAATTATATAACAACACAACAAACAAATATCTTGGCTATAAACAAACAAAGCAATTTCCGGTTAGACGGCTAATCGGGCGGCGGTCTGTTTCTACAGAGCTCTGGTGGGCAATTAGCAGGCTAACCTACCACCGCTATCCTTGATTTTCTAGGATAATTTGCCCGTGGTAGATTAGCCGTCTAACGGCGTCAGGACCTGTTTCCACAGAGCTGTTAGACGTCTACCCCCCCCCCCCCCCCCCCCCCCCCCCCCCCCGTGATCAACTGGCTAATGACTCTCTGTAGAAACACGCTCTAAGACTCACTTCTGAATCTAAGTCAGCTGTTCTACAGGGTGGTTCCCACAACGATAGCCCATTTTAAGCGTATCATTTTCACCTATTTACTAATCCATTTTTGTATATTTCATTGCATTTTAGTAAGTTGTGGCTATTGATCATCACCTCGAGATAAAATTTATAATATTTGTATTATAGTTGACATAATTTTTATGTATTATAGTTGACATAATTTGTATAATAATTGCATAACATAATAATGTATTTCTATGTATTCAAAATTAGGGCCTGCTTGGAAAGCAGTACTTGTCCCTGAAGCATATTACCCTAAAATAAAGAAAGCATAAATAAAAATAGCAATAGCCCACAATCAATTATGTTTGCCAGGCATTGTGTTGGCCAGACATCACTCCTTTTGAAGGAGCTTAGTAGATGTAGATGTATCAAATTTGCACATGATATATTTAAAATACATTCATGTCTTTATTTTTATGCTCAGTAATTATAAATAGCCACTTGTTTAATTATAGGTCAAAGAATGCGTATGTGTTGTTTCGAGAAAAAATAGACAAATCAATGCATGCGCGCTGATGTTGATGTGTGAATAATGGCAGAACCCTGCAAGTCGAGTGCTATTTTGAGCATATCAACATTTACGCAAGTGCATCGGTTTTTCTAATTTTTCGAGAAACAAAACACACGCATGTATTGACCTAATTCATACATGACACTATACAAATCAAAATGCATGTGTAGTTATTGTTACCTAATATGGTATGCATGTGTAGTTAACGCATAAAATAAGCCCAAACAATACGCAGAATGTGTAACAATTATCTTATAATAATAGATGATCAAATATTACAACACAGAACATAATATACAAAACCTGTAATATACTTTATATAAATTATAACATTTCTACAATCTTATACTATAAAACAATTATAAATATTATATAATTAATATTGCAATAATTTCAAAACAGTTGCACTGTATTCAAAAAATTTCAGTAACTGAGCAAATTTATTTCACTTGATATTATGCACATGTTATGTGATTCTTAGCTTCAAGTCACAATTTTATTTCAGTTTATACTACAAAAACCCATTTCAATAAACATTTTATTTCATGATCTTATTATTTCAGTTTGTTTTTCAATGCTTAACACATTTTTGTTTACTCTATGTATGTATTTCCAGTGCATAAAAGAGTTTGACTTACTATTAGCTATTTATTTATGTACAAAGCATGTGTAAGGTGGATCGGGTATCTTAAGTGAAAGTTACATGTATCATTCTGAAAGAGATTTTATTAACAATATTGCTCGGTTAATAGTGGTTATTGGGGGTTTTCATGTATAACAATAGCGAACATGATTCGAACCCAAAATAATCTGCATTCACCATCAAGTTAAGTTTGACACCAGCTTATTGACAAAACTGGGGATTGATAAGATTCCAGTTGCAGTTCATGTCCTGAAAATGAGTTACTTTTTAGTCATTTGACACAAAAATTACACATGAAATGCTAGAACAGAGTTCAAATTGAACCTCTTTTCAGTTAGTGTGCAGTTGAACCTGAAAAGGAGTTATCCAACTACATATTTTTAAGTGTGTACAAAATCTGGTATTGGTAGCTATTTTCAGAGTCAATTCAGTATAGTACCTATAAGAGAAAGCAAGAGTAGTTGAACCTAGCAAATAGCCAATGTCTTAAAAAGACAACAAAAGCTAAAGACACAAACCCAGTCACAAAAGCTAACTTTATAATTCACAGGAAAATCAACACTGTAACAGTGAATTTATGGTGTCAAAGACTATTTAGTGAGTTAATATGATGTGTATCACTTTTAGTATTTTCTGTAACAATCTAAGAAACTATTTCATACAAATCTATTGATGAGATACAATTTAAACACCTAACAATGTTAAGGCTTCAAGAACAGTAATTTCATAATAATATATTTCAGTAAAAAAACAATTATGGGAAAACGAGCAATACTATATATCTACAGCAAAGGTTTGGATGACACATTATATACAATACTCTGTGATATAATTACAAGTATATTTACAAAATACAATTTTTGATTATCATATATATATATATATAAAAATTCAAAGTTTAGACCTTCCGAGGTCTTAACTTTGATTTTTATATAGCTCTTCCGTTTGGAATTGAGCTCTCTGATTTGAAAGATAGTCTGACCATGAAATCGATTCGATGTTCATGACTTTATATATATATATGTATATATATAATATATATGCAGCAATGGTTACACCCATATGATAGTCCATCCACCCTAAGTGACCTCATCAAGAATGACCTCACTCAGGGTAGACTATATAGCTCCATCTAGATCGATAAGGAATATAACTACTGTTTCGTAATATCCTGACACCATGGAAAGCATAATACGCTAATATTATTAAGTCAAAGAAATTTGCGAGTGGTGGTCTAGGAGGTAGGCAAAACTAAGGATGGCAACCAGCTTAAACACGAAATATTGGATACTCTATTATTCACAGAATAAATCTAAATATATAGTGCGGTTTATTCTCTATAGTCTACCCTTGGTGAGGTCACCATTTTGGTGATGTCACTCAGGGTAGACTATCATACGAGTATATCCATTGCTGCATATAAATAAATATATGGATTTGAGTTGTGATGGGGTGGGGGGGGGGGCACCTGTATGCACATTTTGCTCAGGTATAGACTTTGACCCTGAAAGTATTTTCTCCTCACAAGACTCGCATGCTGATACCCACATAAATATTTCGATGACATTAATATTTTGCATTCTTCAATCAAGTTATGCCCCATAACATACATTTGTCAGATCTTTGCTGTATTTGTCACCCTTATGCATGTACATACTTTGCCCTTGTTTTACAAAGTGCCTCCTCCATAAGTTTGATATACAAAATATATCTTAGAGACATAAAAATACATACAAGTCAGCAAAGTGGAAATGTTCGCACTACATATATTTTCGCGCTTGTATTCTGCACATTGGTCTATGTAATGAAGCTACAAATTGTGAATTAAAAACTCCATTGCGAAACAGTTAAAAATCAGCAAAGCACAAAAAATTAATGGCACGAAAAAATACCACTTTTACAGTATAATATTCTCAATAACACACTACAAATAAGCCATGCAATATGTTAATACAATAATATGAAGTTTTGTGGTGTAGCTTTGTAAGGTATACAGATATGTGTTGCTCTAAGTTGCTCACTTTTTTGCATAAATTCCCTAAACATGGGGTACACATCATGAGGAATATTTGCAAAAAAGTTACCCATTCGAGCGGCCCCCTCCCCCTGGTGAGAAGACTTGATTGTCACTGCTCCCTTATTTTGCATAAGTCCCTTGCCCATATGCCACTATGTTATGATCAGTTACAAATTGCCGAAGCCATCTTGCAGCAGCGAATGAATTCAGAAGGATGCGGGTATGCATAAAGGTAACTAGCGCACTGTGTAACATATGCCTTACGCGCGCATGCGACCAATACCGTGTGAGTGTGACCATAATCGCGGGTGTACGCTTGGAGAGATTATAGGCAAGGATTCTGAAGTTGACTATAGCAGATTTAAAAAGTGCAAATTTTCACAATGTTAATTTTCTTACTTAAATTTCTTGGACCATTTATAAAATAACAGTGCCCGAAAATAAATTAATAAAACATATAAATATTATTTATGTTGTCTAGTCCTACACACATTTGTTTACAATTAGCAGATGGTAAAAAATTACTTGTACTAAAATAAGTACTTTTACATTGCAGTCTGTAATGATATCCCTTCCATGATGGTGTCTTTTGTGAGTATTTTCACAGAAATAACTGGTTTAAATCACTTCATAGAAAGCCATATTAAAGAAGGAAAATGCTGCAAAGCATGCGACAGCAAGCTAGCACATGATTGGTCCTTATACTTAGAGCATGTGACAGCATTAGCTAGCATGTTATTGGTCCTTATACTTAGAGCATGTGTGGTCCTGCAGAACAGCACAGGATTCATAATCATGAGGTTGTGAGTTCTAGCTCAACGTGTTTGTTTCCCAAGGCAAGATACCAGGGCAAGAACATCCTGTCGGATGGAAATCTAGCTTTGTAAAATCAAGTTATTATTATTAGATTAAAAATTGCCTGTGTTTGGCACACTTAGTTCTGTGACCCATTCCACATCACCTATAATCAAAACAAATAATTGTTGATCATTTTAAATCATTCCCCCACATACTATGCGACACTTGTGTGACCGTGATAGCATTATACGCCTGTAGCTATGGAATGTTGTGCTTCGCAAGACCGCATTCGAACATTTGATTGAATGTGCGCGCTAGTATCGTGACGCTGGGATTCATCTACAATTATTTGTTTTGATTATAGTTAACATAATAGCAGCATAATTGCAGCAGATATTTTGGAAATATTTAAATATAAAAAGTCAACATACAACAACCAACAAACAAACACATAGGTCATATATACGTTTCGGAAAATTCTTCTTCCGAAGGCGCGCACGAGCTTCTATGCCCACGACTGTACGGCGATAACGATGAACTTGTAAAGCCACCGGAGACGAACGCGCTGTCCTCACACGAGAATGTTGGGGGCGTCAGTTTGTCTGGTAGCTGAAGTGAGTTGCGCGATTTGCGGGATCGTGATGGACTTCTATGGTATGCAGTAGTTGGATGATGATGAGAGAAACTTTTACTTCGCTGTGAAATCAGTTCTGTCAATTGTTGGATCCGTTCTTCTTTCTGTAATTTGAATCAAGAATGTAAATAAAAAGAAGAGATTATCAGATGGAAGAGGCATGTTTTTAGAATGTCATACTTGGAGGAAATACACATGGTCATGGACTCATGGTGCACTGCAATGCATGTGATGCCATGTGATAATATGCAATTGCAATGATGATGATGCAATGAAAAATGAAAGATCAGATCCCACAATCTAGCAGTTACATTTTGGTTTAGAAGGAAGTATCTGTTCAGCAGAGCGGAGACATGATGAACATAGGGATCAGAGACAATTGCTAGTTATTGTCTATTTATACTAGTGCATGATATATGTGAAAGGATTTTACACTTAATTTTAAGATTAACCAGCAACCCTTTCTCTTATGGAATAGTTCTTTTTTTAATTATCAATGCAAAAATATTAGCTGTAGATATGATTCAAAGTGAAAACTGGTATCAAATATCTTCAATAATTAACACTTACCTTAGCGATATCTTGTTTTATACTACTATTTTCCGCTACTAATCGTTTATTTTTCTCTTCATCTTCTTTACTAGGATTAGCATATCCAGCAATATTCTTAGTGTATGTTCCTTGGGGATTCCTATATATGGCCAGCATCTATAAGAAGAATAGACAAGAGGAAAACCCTCAAAATTGTTATATTTGACCAAACACCATCAGAAATAAACCGTTATAGGTTAAAACCGGAATGTTTTGAAATCTGGAACTTAATTGTCAAATTCTAGTCAAAAAATGCTATTCTTAATCAACATTTCTGACATACTTGTTTTGAAGAAAATGATTTGTGTGCAATTTTTCCCTTTTGAACATTATTGAGGATGCGGCATTTTTACATCATTTTTCCTAATTCGCTGATGTAATACGCCATGTTAGAATATAAAACCGTTGCCGGGTGAACTGGCTCACGCTAACTTTGGAACGAACCACTGATCACATTGATCATAACACAAAGCCTATGGCAGTATCATAACTCGGAACAGATGTATGGGCCTAGGCTTGCATAAACCATGTAGCAATTAGTAGAATAGACAGTTAAGACACTGTCTCATGATATCCAAATAGACTATAACGTGCACTGCGTCAAAGAACATCCCACCTAATCCTAATCCTAAGATGGGTGTGAACAAGAGAAAATATAATAAGCTTCCCAGAAAACATTGTGTCCCATTGCATCATGTTATAGAGGAAAAATACTGCTTTTGACAGATTTAAATTTTCTTGTTGTCCAAACTAGTATAACGTCTATGTCATCTTTGGAATCAGATAGCTGAATGTATCCACATCTACAGAAATACTTACAAAGACTTGGTGACCGATCTATGTATGGAGCGTGTAACATGCTAATATGATAAACCTATACAATTTAAAGGAGGATTTCAAAAGTGAATCTCACACATGTGCTCGCACAGGTGTCGTTAAGCTAACACGTTTTGGACTGGACATCAGTACCTTCCTACAATGCATTAGGCTTTTATCCTTTAAGAGCTTTCAAAAGTAATATTTCCCTCTATAACATGAGCTGTCAGTGACAAAACCAAAACCAAATCTTATCAATGGTGTGTTTTGTTTTACTAACAATTCATGTCATGGATCCATGTATAAAAGTATTGGGAGTGCAAGTTTGATTAGACAGGGTAATGCGACCGGCCGCAATGCTTTCTGTGGGACGCTCCCAGTATCTTCTCTTGGTGTAACTACAGCCCTCAAATTTGTTTGTTTCTCTAGTCTTAAGTTGCATTATTATTGTACCTGACTTCAAGTGTTTCAAGTGCAATTTTCTTTAGCAATAACTTGATATTATCCAGGAGCACAAATTTACACCAGACTTTGAAATTTTTGCAACACATATTTTTAGGAGCAAGCTCAGATGTGATACAGGTAATTTTGCAGATTGGGTGTAGATGATAAACAAATAATATTTGTGTATGGCCTTACCTTTGGAACAAATATTAATATAAGTGTAAGTGCTGAACAGAATACAATAGTAAGAGAAGCAAACCCAAACACCGCATCTTGTTGACTTCTGATAATCATAGTAACTGGAGCTGTGATGATACACAGTACCTGTGGAAGGGAACCAGCAAAAACATGATTAATAGTACTACATACGCTAGTCCATTATTTAAGGTGTGTGACACGCCCAAATTCAGTTTTCCCATCGAAACTGAAATTTTGGTATGAGAAGCAATTATTTTTCTCATAACCCCTGCAAAAAAATTAGGCTATGTTTAGTTTAGAAACTAAGAGCAAAAAAGTAGTGAATTATGACCTCAAAAAGTGTTAAACCACCCAAGTAATGTGTATTACTGTTCTATACTATGGGCAAATCGCAAGTGAATTTTTGCTTATATCATAAGAACCACTAGACCAATTTAACTCAAATGTTGGGGTATACCTGAATTTACAATGTGCTTTCATATGAAGTCAAACATTTTGGCCGAAATAGGGTCACCCACATTTAACTTATCAAAAGGATAATACTAGCATTGTGTTCTGTAGTTGTTGGAAAAAAATTCTACAAAATTGTGAATACTTTCATATTTTAGCACCAGGATGGCACTCCTGCAAAATAAGGTATCCCCCTCCCAGTATTCATATAGTCTAAAGGGGTATCTTGTATTTAAACACACAAAAGCTTATATTCTCGACCCATCCAGATACTTATCCATCAGCCCTAAACCCACTTGAGGTCAATTTCTTTATGTTCTGCGCATATGTGTGGTGGTATGGGAAAACCCGTCGGAAGTCGCTAGTGTTAATATTAAGATATCTGGGTCATACCAAAATATTCCTTACATATGAGTTCCAAGTCAATTTTCCAACTTTGGTCCCAAGATAGAGATTATACCTTGACGTCTCTAGGAGTTTTTTATGCAAAATTCCAGATGTTAAGTGTATTTTAATACTTTTCTGAACCTGGTTTATCAAATTTTATGTGTAAAACGCTATGTGTAAAATGCTACGTAAAATGACATTGTTACCATGGTAACCACTTGTGAATTCTGACAATGCATTGTAAAGATTTTGAAAGTGAAGAAATTACAATTGTTAATAATATCGCGAAAAAACTAGGTTCATATCAAAAGTCCTTTTCATATGACAAGCTATTCTGTGTGACATAACAAAGTAGTTTTATTATCATTTGAGCATTTAAAAGGTTTTGTGTACACCTTTGAATTGTCAGTTTCAAGTTTTAGTGTTGCGTTTAAACTTGCCGACTTTAAAATACTATTGCTGTAGTTCTAGATGGAATTTCTGAAAAATTTAAACAGT
The DNA here is from genome assembly GCA_035610835.1 of Ophiura sarsii. Classification (NCBI taxonomy): domain Eukaryota; kingdom Metazoa; phylum Echinodermata; class Ophiuroidea; order Amphilepidida; family Ophiuridae; genus Ophiura; species Ophiura sarsii. The sequence goes on along the minus strand of CM069448.1, from coordinate 15,313,941 downwards.
CCAATACTCAGTAGATTATGAAGCTCTCCGCCATAGAAAAAACAAGTTGCTAGAAAATGACCATGTGAAGGGTTTTCCCATGCCACCACACATAATATCAAAAAGTGGAACAGGTTTGTGCCTATATTTTTTGCAAAATTTGAAATATAAATATTTAAAATATCCTGGTGATTGATTCTCGTTTTAAAGTCCATTCAATCCCCCCCCCATCAGTTTAAGGCCTTCCTTTTTTTAACTGGATGATACACCACTCCATCCCTTCCTAGAGAAAATGCCCCCCCCCCCCCCCAACCCAGATTTACACTGTCTGTAGAGAATGTAATATAACCCCATGAGCTTACAATATATCATCCAGGTACTCATCCATCATACCCTAAAAGCACAGAGCTCAATTTCTTTATAAACCTCTATTCTACATATCGAGGGATAAGTGCCACACGGCCCTATCTCTAATAGCTGCAAAGTGTTATATATGAGGTTGTATCTACGCTGAGCAATTGCTATAAACTGGATGTTACTCGGAGCAGCTATTACAGATATGATCTTTTTGTTCAGATACCTAGTGATGTGAAAAGGTACTATCTGTAATAGCTGCCATATATTATATACTTGTGATGCTATATTGTGCACCCTGGTGAAAATGCAGCCTTACAAATAGCAGCCATTGTAAATAGAAGTTGTGGCTCAAAACTGTCGATATGTCATTTGAGCTGTATCAGGATATTACGCTCCCTGCCTGTAAGCATGACGTAGATAATATCCGTTTTAAACCATTTATACCGGTGCTTATTCTTCATTGTACATCACTACATGTTCTTATTGTGATGATATAAGTAGGTCATATAGGTAGGGTGCATTGTCTGTTAGGCCAAGGCAGGAAAAACACCTGTTTTATGGGCTCGACTGATACATTTTTTCTCCTTAAATTTGATTTCCTTTTAAATTTTGAAATTGTTTGAATATTTGTAGAAATGTTTTGAAAATAACTTTTTATTTGACAATTTTGACACCATTTAAAATATTTGAAAATTCATCAAAATATTCACCCAATAGAACAGGTTTTTGCTAAAACGTATTGTGCTTCATTAATTTAACAACTTTTTGTACTACATATAGTGTATGTTGTGCTATTCAAGCACTACATGTATATTGATCAAAAATAAATAAACATATCTCTTATAGGTATTGGACCTGATTTATTTCAAGATTACAGAAGGGGTTCTAGATTAGAAGCATTAGATGACTGATGTACCCATCAAATGGTGTATATACTGTAAAAGTGGTAATTTTCGCACAATTAATTTTTCACGGTTTGCCCATTTTGACCTGTTTTGCATGTTGCACGATTTGTAGCTTCATTACATAGACCTACAAGCAAAATCGATATATTCGCAAATTATTATTTTTGTGGAAGCTATGTCAGTCAGGCATGAAAAGTGCTAAAATAAATATTTGTAGAAATGTCCATGTTTACAGTAGTTATAAAGGTCTATGAACTACAATTCCAGAAATAACTGTTGAACCACTTTGAGGACTTCGTTGAAATCAACCCCCCAGTCCCCCCATTCAATGTTGTTCGGAACCGTTTCATCACCACGGTCGTTGGGACCCTCAACATTGATTGGTGGGGGCGGGGGAGGGATATCACTTAGTAGATAGCTCAAGCTCCCCACACAAGTTTGTTGCAAAATCAGCGCTTGAAAATAGTCCCTTAAAGTGGGATATTAGCAAAGAAATGGACTATGTGGTCCAACACCAATTTTCCTGAATTGTCTGAATGAAGTCCCAAAAAAATCATCTGATTTTACATTTTTAGCCACAACTTTTTTATTTGTAAGTCTTTTTTGATCAAATTTTCAGTAAATAGAGATGCTATGAATCTCCTGATATACCATCATCAAGAGGTGTCTACAGTACTGAATTAGGGACTGGTCATATTAAATACCTAAACCTGCATAATTTGCTCCTATTATTCAAGGAAGCCTGACTTATTTATTTTAAAAAAGCATCTGATACCCCGATAAACCCGAGAACATTATAAAATATGATTTAAATACAACTTTGACGGTTCGTGCGTGGCGCTCGACCCAATCCCATGCGTATCCCTTGGTTACAGCTTGCGCTACGCGTTTGCATAAACTTCGAGCATAGCACTCGACTTTGTTACCAAGAAATAACATGAACAATGAGATGGTAACTAACATTGCGGTTCATTACATATCAATACAGGCAAGATATGAATAGGTTCAGTCATTACATTCATTGTTCGTGTACAGATCATGATTAACAATCTATACGTCTCGCACGCAGCGCTTTGTGCACATCGATTGACACGCCTCGCGCATATCGTTCCAAGCGGCTCGGACATAGCGCACGACATCGTTTGCGTAGCATACCGCGGCAATCATTTATTACAGAATTATTACATTTATAACATTATAATAACAAGGCCAAAGCTAAATAAAGAGAATTATATTAAATAGCATCGTCCACAGTGGTATAAACATTACATTGTAGGTAATTCGCCGAACCCTGTCTTTGGAATTCTAATGACGCGGTGATGGACAACCATTACACGGTTGACCGTATTGAATTGCACGCGTGTACACGATTGTCCGTCTAAATTAAATAGATAATAGGAGTTAGTTCTATTATTTATCGGGGACAATCGACCGATGTGCATGCTTTTCAATGGATGGACAAACGCAACGATTGTCCATACTCTGATAGTACGAGGGCATGGTTCTGAATAAAAACACGCTATAAGGCGTTACTATGAAAGGTGTATTGTGAATCAGTGCTAATTTCTAAAGCCAAGGATAATATGACACTTGATTTGGCTTGATATTGCATAGATGGGCGATTAGCTCAATTGGTTAGCGCGTTGGGCTATTCATACTTAAGGGCAGAGACACGGGTTCAAATCCTCATGGCGCGAGCCATTGGTGTTTTTAATAATGTATTAATATAACATTTTTGTTATTCGCGTGGCTCATTAATTGGTTTATTTTATTCATCTGTTTGTCACATATTGTTTTTGTTTTTCCTCTCTTTTGGTTTTTGTTCTTCTTTATTTTTGAACTTTTTTCGGTGGTTGTTGTTTATCTTTCTATCTCTCTGTCTACCACATGTAAAATGACCAGTCCGTCACAATGAATTTCGTACTTTTAATGCATTTATTAAACACGGAAGATAAATTATAACCGTCAAGTTAAGTAAATGTAAAGAAAATACAATCATTCCATGACTTCAATGGCAAATACAACGCTACAATAATTGACACAATAGTTATTACTTCATAGCGTCTATAATGCGGTTGTGACCGGTCCCTTATCAAAAAAGAAACGCATTGCGATAACGAAAAGGATTTTAATTGATTGTTGCATAATAAACTACTGTCATATGATTAGTTTAAATAATGAATTTCACCCGTTGCACCCTATGTAAGACTACATGTAACACTCGCGCATTCCATATACATGGGCCATAATCACGCATGAAATGACCAGTCCCTAACAATGTACATGTCGTATTTACTTTATCTTTACCATATATAATAAGTATATACATATCTTGCCACTCTCCAAATTAGAAGATTATGCAATGTATAGAAGACGAGTTATTCCCTATAGACAGTTGTCATATTGAGTGATTTACCATACAAACGGGCCATAATCACGCATAAAATGACCAGTCCCTAACAATGTAAATGTCGTATTTACTTTATCTTTACCGTATATAACAATTATATACATATCTTGCCACTCTCCAAATTAGAAGATTATGCAATGTATAGAAGACGAGTTATTCCCTATAGACAGTTGTCATATTGAGTGATTTACCATACAAACGGGCCATAATCACGCATAAAATGACCAGTCCCTAACAATGTAAATGTCGTATTTACTTTATCTTCACCGTATATAACAATTATATACATATCTTGTCACTCTCCAAATTAGAAGATTATGCAATGTATAGAACACGAGTTATTTCCTATAGACTGTTGTCATATTGAGCATTTACCAATAGCCTCAGACAATTCCGGAAATAACTGTTGAACCACTTTGAGGACTTCGTTGAAATCAACCCCCCAGTCCCCCCATTCAATGTTGTTCGGAACCGTTTCATCACCACGGTCATTGGGACCCTCAACATTGATTGGTGGGGGCGGGGGAGGGATATCACTTAGTAGATAGCTCAAGCTCCCCACACAAGTTTGTTGCAAAATCAGCGCTTGAAAATAGTCCCTTAAAGTGGGATATTAGCAAAGAAATGGACTATGTGGTCCAACACCAATTTTCCTGAATTGTAGTTTAGATAGTTACAAATTTATCATCATGTACAAGTACAAATATGACAGAATGTAAAACATTATGATGTGAAATTGACCACTTAGGCCAAACAAAGAAGATAGTCTGTCCCAGAAACATTGTGCTAATACGCTATGTGCTGTGCCTTTTTTTTTTTTTTTAGAAAATGAGGTATGCGATTTTTTTTTTTTTTTGCTTATCCAAGCTTACGGAGAACTTTTTTTAACTTTTTTTTTTAAATTCAAAAAAAAAAAAAAAATTCAAAAAAAAGATCAAAAAAAGATCCAAAAAAAAGAAGAAAAGAAGTTTTTTAGCTCCCAGCGCATAGACCTACGTAGCTCATTTCACATACCAATGCGGGCGGGTTTCTGAGACAGACCTTCTTCTTTGTTTGGCCTTACTTAAAATAAGTCTACAATTGGTGAATAGTTTCAACAGGAATATGTGTCAAGTCAACTTAGTGTTTGTTTTAAATCATCTTATCTAGAAAAAGCCATTAAAACATCTTATAACATCATAATACAGGATGACCCAGAAAATGTTGAACCCAAAAATCAAAAAAGTAAAGAAAATAATTAAAAATGAAAATAAATAAATATGGCATTTTGTTTTCAACAATTATGTGAACAATTTATTCAGCTTTCTGGAGAACTTTAGATCATGTAAATTGGCCTTACCAAACTAAAGATACACTTGATTGTGTGACAGGGGGTGTTTTCGCCCTTTTGTTAAAGTGAACCAATTGTAACTTGGTTCAGATATGAATTAAAATTCTGTTCTAAGTACGGTGAGTTAAGTAATCTTTTCTTTGATCTGTATTTATCAAATTAACGTTTTCAAATGAAGTCCCCATGTCATGGGGACTTCAGTTTTTGTTTTCAAAGTCTTTTATCTAATAATAATATTGATTTACATAATAAATGAATATTGATGAGATACTGTGCAGAATAATTTATAAATCGGAAAGAAATGGTTTCAAACAGGCACTTGTTCTGCTCATGTAGCATGCAACTATTTTTTTTTGCACTTTACTTACACTACAAAACAACACTTCTTACAAAATTACACGTATTTTAAGTTTCGTGTGGCCTATTTTTATGATCTAAAATGTTTCAGCAAGTTAAATGTATGGTGCACATAGCTGGTGAACGAGTTATTCAATATTTTGTTATTTTAATGGTAAACAAAAAATTGAATTTTGTGATTTTTGGGTTCAACATTTTCTGGGTCACCCTGTATGTGACTTGTCATATCAAAACATACCTCTTGTCGGTTTTTATAGTTTCTAAATATGAAATAAATTGTCTTGGAAAATTGAAAGAAATTAGAAGGAAATGCTAAGCTTCTGGTCATCATATTTCCTGATTCTTAAGGCTAAATTTCAATTATGAGGTATCAATTAAAGCTTGATTTTTGCATGTTATGATGATGTTAAAATCAGACATTGGATAAAAGACCCCCAAGAGGTATGTTTTGATGTGATGGATCACATATAACACCATAATTTAACATCAACACCCCAGTTATTCCAACGACAATAATCCTGACTTACCGCTACGTTATAAATGGCCATTCCTACATATCGTGAATCATTAAGATCTCTAACGGCCATGTTCCGTGTTTCGTAGGATAAGAATAGACCAAATATTAACAGCAGGCCGTTCATACCATATAAAAGACCTGCAATTAAATAGCAAACAAATTCAGTTACTTGATTAGCATCATACATGGCAACATATCGTCAGTCTGCTTCGATAATTGCCTAACTCATTTTTTCTAGTTTTGAGAAAACAACAAAAATAGAAAAAGTGAGTCAGGCAGTTATCGGAACAGGCTGACGATATGTTGAATAGCACCATGAATAGTACAGGTGAATTCCAACAGGAGCTGTACCTGTTGGATAGAATTAGGTTGGGGATATACCTTTAAGTGAAATGTGACTTGTTATAGGCCTAATACGAGTTAATATGATCCATTTTTAAAAAATTACATAATTATTGCAATTTGCCTAACTCACAAGGCTGACTTGGGCAGAATTGCAATTGTGCATTTATCAACACTTTTAATTGGTCAATGACTTAGATATTATTACAGCTTGTTATAATGTAATTAAGTCATGATTTATGCAAAAAACTCAATTTCGCTGAAAAGTGGAGATCTTAATACCAACAACAGGAGCTTTTTGAATGCTTCAAAATGACACCATTGTGATTTAGATACTGCATTCTGATTTTATGAAGAAAATTTAAGGTAAAATTGTCTTTACTTTCTATGTTTTTCCATGCCTAATTCCATCAATATCTCAAAATGTACCGACAACTGCACCCTTTTGCCGTGACAGTAACATGTTATTAATGTTTGCACTTCAACGCAGTCCGTCCAACAAATGGGGGAGGGAAAGGTAATTAAAGTTATTTTATTCCATCCGTTTTCAATTTTTGTCTTCTTAAATTTAAGTTTGAATCTCCATGAACCCATTTTGACCATATCTCCATAAAAAAAAATCACAAAACTTTACTAACATTTAATAAGTCTGGAATCTATATAACATGTTTTTTTCCATTTTTCCATTTATAGCCCCACTAATGTGTTTTCTTTGGTCTTCTTTTTCATCGTAGCTGTAAACACTGCTTGCAACAGCGTCAAAAAGTTAATTAAGTAGTTTGTTCTTCTTATTTTCAAACCTCAATTTTGAAGCTAAGAATCGTATCTGTAACGTAGAACACAGTTTTATGTTCATAAATACAATTTAGCCAAAAACCTGCATTCACAATATGAAATCAGACATATTATCGAGTGCAATTTTGCACCATGATTGAATATTTTGAGGACTGTCTGCGTTTGCATAGCCCAAAAAGAAACAAATCTGAAGCACTTAGCCTATGTGGCATTACACCTAACCCTTCCTCCTTTTTATTTATCTAATCTAATTTCAGATTTACTCCTGGTTTATTGTTGTACCTTATTCTTGCAATATGGGGTATATTTCACTAATGCAGGCATCAATGGGCACCTTGAACCTACCCTCCTCAAGGTTAGTCAAAGATAAGATGCCTAATCTTTGCCTAGTAACATTTTTGGAGAGGTGGAACTAATTTATACATTGGACTGGTGAATCTATGGTGAATCTTCACCCTACACATTGCAGGATAGACCTAATCTTGACCTATTTTATCCTGAAGAAAGGTGAATACAGGTGAATACAGGTGAATGCTTGAGGAGGGTAGGTTCAAGCTGCACTTTGATCCCTGCATAAATCATGCTGCAAATCAATTTGGCTGATGAAAGAGGGTGAGGGTATGCAGGCATGTAATTAGTGGTGGCATTTTGTAAATATAAATTAGTTTGTCAGTAAGTAATCTCATTTCAAGCATCAGAGGGGCTGACTCTTAACAAGGGCAGTTATGCCCTTGCTTAGGTCTCCACAAAAACATAATTATTTGAAGAAACTGTTTTTGACAAGTGATTTCAATGTAGAAAAAGTACTGAATATAAAAGTTATACATGCTTAGGGTGAATTTTTCTGGGACACCCTTTACTTCCCTTTGTCTAACTCACCTACCCATACTTCAACGTTGGGAGCTTCTACAAGCTTTCATACTGTTTGGAGGTAAATTATGAGAGGATGTTTTTTTCAAGGACACTCTGTACTTGCCTCAACTCTTTCTTTAACTCACCTAACCAAACTTCAAAGTGTTTAGCTTCACAATGCTCTAGCTGGGGTTGTATTTCTAGATCTTTATCCGGATAGGTTTTCACAGCTTGTTCTTCTATATCTCTATATAACGGATCAACAACCTGCCATACTGTCAGGAATATAATGTCTATTAACAAGAAAGCCCCAATCATTATGTACATTTTCCACGGCTTTACTTCCTGTAAAACGAGATGATACAAAAGAGAATAAAACATTATTTTTATGATGTATGAAACACAACAAAGAAATATATAAATAAATAAATGAATTTTATTGATTCATATAATTAATAAATAAAACACAAACCTCATCTCCACCCAAAAACCAAGGACCCTGTGTTCTTATGATCTTGCGTGTGTAACAAAACAGTGCAATCATAGAAGAGCCTGATAGGCGTGACTTTTTGCAATACTATAAATCTAATGACAGCAATTCCAACAAATATTACGATCAATTGTGTACAACTATCAAATGTTCATATGTTCATTCTGTCTGCTGGTAATTTATACACAAAGTAAAAAATCTAAATATACAAAATTCTCTTTTTTTTCTCATCTTTCGATTTTTACAAGCTACAACTCAGGACAAAATATCACATGTTATGTTAGAGTAGATTAATAATATGCAAAATACACCTAATCACAACTAACCAATTATTACCTACTGGTAATTGAAGCAAATAATAACTTTCAATACCATTTGCTTACAGCCATTTTCAAACAAGCAAATCATAATTATATCATAAATACTGGAAATTTATGATTATATAGTGGCAAATACAGATGTAATAGGGTGTGGAGTTTCAACCCTCTCACCCCACTGCTCTGTCTGCAAGATGCTGCAAGTAAGTCATGGCAACAAAGAGGTAACAATAGAGGGAAATACACATTTTATTAAAAATTACAAAAATTGCCCACTTTGAGGTTAAAATAGTTTTTTTAATGTTTCCATCAATCATTCAATAAATCGATCAAAGTACATGTTTTAAGTTGTAATTTCAGAGAACATGTTTTAAGTTGTAATTTTTGATTAAATCCCACACATTTATATTGCCTCTCATCTCATTGGGTAATATTAGTCTGAATTGACAGATTGGAATTGAACAAGATTCCAGGATTATCAGTACAAATGATTCAATCAAGTTTGAATGTGCCATAAACATTGGCTGCATACAGGGTGAGTACAAAGAAAAGTGTTCTCAACTTTGTGATTTTATAATCTATGCACAAATTTCACAGATTTTTTATTGAGGCAGATGGTTTATCTCATTAGCTTTCTAATTATTTTTTTTTGTGTTGATTTTATGCTCATATATATGTACTGGTGATTCTTTTTAAAATTTGGTTTTTAGAGTGACCATGGCTTTTTTTAATTGGGTCTTTTGATGAATTGTTTGTCAAAAATAAGGTCTTTGGTAATTAAACTGCTCAGTTAAAGGAAGGGGTTGCCAATAGCCTTACATAAGCTTAACCCAAAAAATGAAAGCCCCCCCCCCCCCTCGGAATCAATTACTGATCATTCAATGAAGGCCAAAGTGAGACTTGACAACAAATTGAAGAGACTTTTCACGATATATATTACCTATTCCTGTCTGAAGTGTTTGACTTGATGAGGTCGGCATAGAATATGTGTGCTGAATTCACAATGGATCACATTTGAATTTTTCAGACAGATATAAAAATAATTTTGTTTGCTGTCATTGACTTGATATTAAATATATTCAAACAAATTGAAATGGTCACTTTGTGAAATGTAAATAAGTCAGACTGCTTTTGGCTAGTCAGATTGGATGCAGGAAGAGGGCAAAATTGGGTGGTGCAAATTGTAAGAATCATATACATTTGTTTAAATCCCATCTGTCTAACGACATATCGGTGACATTACCAATTAATAATTTCTTGTTACAAGATTTTAATATACAGTCTGCATGAATAAGTGTCAAAAACGATAGCCAGTTTCAACTGAATGTATAAGCAGGAAGACCTGCCCTGACATTTATCGACATTCTCAGGCAACGCACTGGATTAGACACCTGTCACATCAAGACAGTGTGGAGAGCCATCTTAGATCAGGGACAACACCCAAGTTAAGCAAGTAAGCAAGCAAATATATATTATAGTAAGCCAACTGATATTTCCTTAAATATTTGTGACTTAAATTGTTTTAGCAGTACAGAAAAAAATAGTACAGTTTTGACAAATTTGCAAGCACTAAAACAGACATCTGAAGCATAAATTACCAACAATTACCAACTACACTAAATGTACTATGCACTTATCATGCATTTTGTTGATAAAGACTAAAGATTATAAGCATTTAGCCTATTTCAATTGTTACCAATTGTTTTCTTCTTTATTGCCTTTCTTTTTTCTACCCTGTCAAGGTGTGTAATTCTGCACTATGTGACAATGAAGTCATATCTTCCCCGACAAGTTTTCTATGGCCTGCCAATGGTGATACTTTCTAATATGTGTGATGACACCTCTGAAGACCTTCTGGGCATGGCACCACAAATGTGCAAAGCCTAGCATCGTGTTAATATTGATGCCTTGATCTGACTGAATAAAATACAAATGAATTACAAAGTATTTGGCCTTTTTCTGCATAATCTTGCAGAATGTTGGGACCTTTTAATTTTATGTGTTTTGATCTGAAATTGCTGCAAATCAACTACGAAGTATTCATATTAGTACACATTTTTTCCAGAAGTGAAAAAGGAAAAGATTTGAACAATATACATGTTGCCAACAATACATTTTTCTCAATACCCATTATTTTACTACCCATATAAGCATGTATTACCTCAAGACTGATTTTGCGCCCTCGTTTTCTCCTGTCTTCGCTGTCAGCCTTTTCCTGCGTGACGAGACCATGTACCATCCAGATCTTGCTAAACATGGAACCGTATCCGAGGGTAAATCCTATGCTTAGCAACCAGGTGATGGACTGAAAGGAAGCAGATGATAGATTTTGTTAGTCAATTAATTCTTAATTTATGATATATGGAGGATATATTTGTGATAAATCTGGAGTAAATACCACAGGGGGGGCATTCACATTAAAAGTCGATAGGATGTATGGCGATTAACATCCCCTATTCACTCACGCCTCTTCATCAGTTATCTCTCACACCTTAACCACTCACTGGGTTATACTTTATTTTCAGCCTTTCACTATGTCCCATCCATGGTCAAGATAATTGGTTTTTAACAGTCAAATTTGAGTGAAATTCAGCATTTGTGCTGTCTTTTTGAGCTCCAAAGACAACCAATTGATCAAATAAACATTTTGGTAGGGTACCCCATATTATCCTCTAGTCGCTCTATAGATCCCTGTTCAGTGATGATCAGTTCACTTGTTCACAATTACACAAATTTGCTCCACACATGCCATAAAACAAATGAGGCCCCCCCCCCCCCCCCCCCACCCACCCACTCCGGATAAATATACAATCATTTTGTATATCACGTTTGACATCCTTTCTCAAAGTGATTGATGATCTGTTGATCATCTCTGTCAGGTCGCTGGATGCAGTTATCTGCTTTAAAGTTTTCAATTATATAAGGTCTTAACTTCTGATAAATGCAAAAGCAGATTTTAACATCTAAAAACACCTAATTGAAAAAAATAGATTTGTGACGTTTATTAACAAACTTTTTCTTCAATTGAAACATTTTATATACATTTCATTTCTAAAACCTGAACCAGTTCAGAAGGTCATACCGGCTATCCTGACCCAATAAGATAACACATTGATGTTTTAGTTTATTAGTACAAACTCTTTTCACACCTCTTTATAATTTCCCTACAGCAGCGTATGACCCCGTTTCAGGCTCAGACTAACCTTAAGATCAATTTGGAATTCTTTTTAAATTTAATGAAAGCTGAGCACCTATGATAAAATTTGACCACAAAATATATTTCTTTTCAGGTGTTAGAGAAATTAAGTTTTCATCGACTGTCTTTTCCACTAAATCAGGTCACAAGGGCTATTTACATGGCCCTTTGATATCCAAAAACACCCTTGATTGAACACACGAAAAATGGATTTAATAGGGTACCATTCCATCATCTGGCCACTCTACAGACACCCCCAGTGATCAATGATCACAAAGATAACATTAAGTTCCCCTGCTTTAACACTATTGTATTACAGACCATAGACCCGGAGGCCGTAAAGTGTCTGTTTTCAGGCTGTTAGTCTGCTGTCATTGTTAACTAAGCAAGGCCTTGTGTGATATTTACATCAGCTTTAGGGCATGACAACTGGCCTGCCTAATCATGGAATTGGAGAATTTATGACCGACCAATAGCTCAATTGCTGGTATACAAGTGAATAGGCAGTGGAACATAATGATTTATTGAAGGTAACATTCTAGCCTCACTCTGTATACAGACCCCTGTTTCAGTGATGTTCTGTCGAAGTGGTAATTTTCACGCGATTCAATTTTTCGAGTTTTGTCGATTTTCAGCTATTTTGCTTGTTTTTAAATTTGCGATTTGAAAGTTCATTACATAGACTTATACACAAAATAAATATGTTTGCATGTTTTTATTTTTGCGGCAGCTGCACGGAGCGCAAAAAGCGTGAAAATTAGTGTAGCATGAAAATTTCCACGTTTACAGTAGTTCATCTGTTCGCCACTTGCAGAAAAATATGGCCACTCATAATAATAATAATAATAATAATCAGTATTTATATAGCGCCTTTTCCAAATGGCTCAAAGCGCTGTAATTTTGCTGCTGGTGAATCATCAGAATCAGGTCGCATCAACTAGGGTGCTGCCAATTTCTAGCGCAAACCTATCCGCACTTAGATTGTAACATACCTGTCAAAAATAGTTTGAGTGCCCATAGTTTGATTACATACCTGACATACAGAAGCAAACTGATACTCTTCCACATACTGGCCATCTAGACCCAATAAGATGACACAGAACAGAGCAATAATACAACCAATGGCTATCAGGTTATTGATGAAGGGCTGTGAACACTGGATGTACCTGTACACAAATGGGAGATAAAAAGGAACAAAATCTAGTGATTTCATACAGTAGCCGTGGTTATTTTCTTGATTCCTTTAATATTTTGACAAGTGAGAATAATTCATTATTTACAATGTTGATTTATCTGGAATCGTGTAGTCCTTCGATTATACAGTACCAAATAGACAAATATTGGAAGGCTGGTCATTTACAACTGCCTGCAATAAGAATGCATGAAGTCACATGCATTTTTCTTTAACCCTAACACTCTTGAGTACTACGAATTACTACGATGCGGTGTGCTTGTGCCACCCGGCTCGGCAGTTTTTCGATGAAATAATGGCCCCAGGGTATATAGATGACGAAGTATATTGAGCCATGTATGGTTTCAAGTCAAGTATGTAAAATTGAAAATTAGACTTGACCTTACATTTGGGATTGTAACTCCTCAATAATCAACCATTACCAGCGTGCAATATCTCAAATTAAAGAGGAGAAAATTCTCAACAACTTTATTATTTAATATGTTTATGTAGCAGTTATACTTTTAGAGTTATCAGCACATTTATTACCTGGTCAGTTACTTATTGGGTTGACTGTATGACATATATAAGGCCAATTGAATTTTTTTTATTAGATGATAGTTGATTAATAAATAATTAAGTATATAAACCATTAAAATGTCAGTATTAGAAACTCAATAATTTAAAAAAAATGAAAACAAAAAAGAAAATCAATGTATCTCATAATACATTTTACCGACAACTGCACCCTTTTGCCGCAGCAGTACACATATACAGTGTGTTCCAAAACAAATTGGGTCTAAAAATGGGTAATCTGATGATTTTGTAAGTGATCTTTATTTTTTCTTGACAATTGTTACTCTTTAAGATAAACAGTGTTGAACAGTGTTCAAATTAAATGGTAAATAGAGCTTCCTGCAGCCTAAAAATGCTGGGGATAACCTAAATTTTAACCCGTTGGATGACCATACTTTTTGAATATTTGTACTGTACCGGGTGGTTCAAAAAAAAGTTGACCCAAGTTCAAAGTAATTTTTCAACCACATTTATATTTTCAGAGAATTTGTGTTTACTTGGTCTTGATCAGCAGTAAATTCTGAAATTATCCTGAACAAATGGCGCGTTTAGCTTGTTTAGTTCTTCAGATATGGTTCATTACAGAAAGCATGCACAAAACTGACTTGTCCACGAGAGTGCCATTTAGTTTTTATCTTCAACAAAACAGCATGTCAATGAACATTATCGTGTAGTAGGTGTATATCATTGGCGGAGCCAGGGGGGGGCCTGGGGGGCACGTGCCCCCCGGGTCCCTGGCACCAAAAAAAAAAAAAAAAGGAGAAGAAGAAGAAAAAGAAAGAAAAGGAGAAGAAAAAGAGAGAAAAAGGAAGAAAGAAAAGAGAAATAGTAGATGGTATATAGTTCTTTATTTGTTACATAGTAAGTGTCCATGCCCCCACCCCTTATTTTGTACGTTCCCGGCACAGATCCCGGCATATCAAGGCAATAATGGCGTAGCCAGAGGGTTAAGAAGGGGCCGACCGCTCCTTCTCCCTTGTCACCCAATTTTGCCATTGTCGCCTCAATTTTGATAAGAGAAATCATAGTTAAATTATGACGTTCAAATACAAAGATAGCATTTTTCGTTGTATGTGCCCCTTCCCCAAAAAATAAATTCATTGCAAACTTAAGATAGTTTGAAGCCAAAATGTACCTAAAACCGGGTAAAATAGCAAAACATTTAACAATAAAAGCAGTGTCATAAGGCCAAAATATATCTCAAATGTGGCAAATAAGTATAAAGAAGCCAGGGGTTTTCGTAAAAAAATAAAAATAAAATGTGACATTTTAATAGAAGCAACAATGTATCTCAATCTTGGTAAAATTAATGTAAAGAAGTCAATTTTGCGTGGTTGGTATCTCAATCGCGGCACAATTTATGTAAAATAGCCCCAAAAAATTCGCGCGCTACGCGCGCACGTGACATGAACGTTAACTTTAATTTTGGAATCTAATTTTAAGACAAAATGTATCTCGATCATGACAAAATTAGTTAAGAAGCCAATATTTTGCGCGTTTTGCTCATGTGCCTCCAAATATTTGCTTTTTAAGCTTGTACCAGCGAAAATGGGCAAAATATGTAGAATAGCAAACAAAATTGCGCGCTACGCACGCACATGCCCCAAACGATAAGACTTGGGACCAGTCCGTGACTTCATTTCTTGTTGTCCGTTTCGGGAGAGCCCGAGCTGGTGTGTGAAGGGTGTGTGGATGTTTTAGAACCTCAAAATATTTACATTTCTTTTTAGAAGCTTGTTATCAGCAAAAAAAAGTCGCTCAATTAGTGTAAAATATGCAATTTTGCGCGCTAAGCTCGCATGAACCTTCAAACATTACATTTAGCTTCATAACAAATTAGTATCAAATGTTGTGCGCTACGCGCTAATGTGACTTCAAACATTAACTTTATCTTTATGAAACTTTTATGAAGGCAAGCCTCAATCATAGCAAGCTGTAGTAAAATAGCATATTTTTCGCGCGCTACGCGCGCCTGTTAAGGTATCAGGTCACTTTTTTCTTTACTTCGTCAATGTATAGGTATCTGATTAATAATAATTTCAAAAATATATGATTTTGATTTGCAGCTTTAGTTTTCTTTTAAATTAAGATTTTGATATTCATATAACGTACAAAAAAGAAGATAGAATTACCCGAAAGAAAATGTTTTTATTGCCAGTAATATAGCAAACATCTAGAATATATTAGTATAATTATGCTCAACTTCTTTCGTGCATTGATAATTTTTTTAAATTTTATTAGAAATGAAGAGGTGACTTTTCGATAAAATGTTGGTCAAAAGTATACACCAGATCGCACCAAATGAGTTTGAAAATTGAAAAAAGTCCAATTCTGAGGGGGAATATACTTAAATCAAGAATATATCAGTATAATGCTCAACTTCTTTCGTGCTTTGATAAAAAACAAAATATTTATTGGAAATGAAGAGGTGGCTTTTCGATTAAATTTTGGTCAAAAGTATACACCAGATCGCACCAAATGAGTTCCAAAATTGAAATTTTTTCTACTACTGAGGGGGGCACATCCCCCCTCAGACACCCCCCTGTCCGAGCATAGCTCGGAGGGCAGTGCTGCGCACCGCTTGGATGGTACCTTATCAAATTCAGTTTTTCTGGATCTGAGCCTGAGTGCCCCCCGGATAAAATAATCCTGGCTACGCCTATGTATATACTGCGATTTCATTGGTTAACACGTTCAAAATCTGATCCATATCGTATAAACATGAAAGCTAAAACACAAAATATAGTCCATATCATAGATTTACCGCCTTATCAAGCATATGCGTTTACGTTCGGTACGATATTATATGTAAAGTGGTTGTATTGCATCTGTATAAGAGTTGCTTGAAATCAACAATATATCGTTACGGGTCACGGCCCCAAATACAAACACACAAAATGGTGGATGGTAACGCAACAGCGGGATGATTTTCAAAATAGACCATTAAAAGGCAGAATCTACACCGAAAAATACATTATCTGCCAACAGCATACCCACATAACATCGATCGTGGGCCCCCAGTGATCCTCATGGGACCCTTAATATTTTGTCCAATTACAGGCCAAAGTGAACAAAATATTAAAGGGCCCACTGTGGGCCCAAGATCGATGTTAGGTGGGAAGCCTCTCGTGTTTTCGAGGGTGACGGCACAGAGCCTGTTGACTATGCATGTAGGGGAAGGTGGGGTAATGGCGGACGCGGGGTAATCGCGGACAGGGCTGTATCTAAAGGCAGGTGAAAGAAGGTGGTATTTTGCCACCCTATGATGTTAGGTGCCTCTCCATTGAAATCACACAAAACCTAAATGGGATGGTTGTCTCGCAAATTCTCGCGAGAATTACAAAAATCACTTTTTGGGCAAGTTGATATTTTGGTGCATTACTTTCTCTTTGAAACTGGTATTTCTACATCAAGGAAAACAAAGTCTTATTATTTTTTTATTTAATGTATGATACCTTCTGATAAAAAAGAAATGAATTCGGAGTCACAATGATGAGCATAATAATAAGAGAGGATGTGCCCATACATTGTACATGGATTGGGGTAATCCCGGACATGGACCGTTTCCATGGTAACCAATATGGGCGTGGTCAATTTAACATCATAAATCGGTAATAGTTGTTGACCATATAAATATGTGACATTGTTCTTTGATTTCTGCTACACTTTTAAAAATGGTATTTTTTAACTCCTATTGAAATACTGTATTCCAATAAAAAGAGGGCTGCCATTGAAAAATACGGTCCGGGATTACCCCCAGAGTGTGGGGTAATGCCGGACGACGCCATTTTTTTTATTGCGTCGTAGCTTCGAATTTCAAAATGATGAGTTGATAAAAACTTGATAAAAGGTAGAACCATCACAGTGCTTTGTGTTTACATGATTTTTATTGTTATATGACGTATTATATGTGTGGAGAATAGGTTCATCAGGAATCCAAGGAAACATAATTAGAAGATTCATAAGATAATTCCAAAATTGAACTTACTGTTCCAGACAGTTTCGACGTCCGATCGGACGTCCGATTTGTGTCGTTAGATACTCTCATAGTACGCAAACCAGATGGTAGTGTAAAACTACTTGTGTACAGAAAACCGACCCACACAAACCAATATTTGAACTTCAATTCGGCGCATCCATTACATCAAAAACTAGGGGTGATCCGCACGTTGTTGGATAGAAAGGACAAAATAGTCACTGAACCCGAGGACAAAATCGCGGAGGAACAGATTATTAAGTCAGCACTCCATCAATGTGGATACCCTCAATGGTCGATTGATAAAGTCAAAAAAGCGCGACAGCAACCGAAGAAACAGAACAATAAAAACGCAAAAAGTGAGAGAAAAACTCTAACAAACGTCACTCTACCGTATATTGCAGGAGTCACAGAAAAGATCCAACGAATCTTCAGAACTCACAACATAGGTTCGGCGGTCAAACCCCACACGAGTCTCCGCAATATGCTTGTACATGTGAAAGACAAACAGGACAATGACGATAAAGCAGGCGTGATCTACGAGATCCCTTGTCAAAACTGTGATAAAACCTACATAGGCGAAACAGGCCGCCGTTTCGGTACGCGTAAAAAGGAACACAAAACAGAAACGGACAAAATGACAGGCCGCAAATTTACACGCACGGCAAGGATAGACTCACAAAATACGGAGATGAAGTCTTCGATCGCAGATCACGCGGCTACGGAAAACCATCTAATAAAATGGGACGACACAAACATTCTCGCGAGAGACAACACTAGAAACACCAGATGGATTAGAGAATCCATTTGGATCCGTCGCAAATCCCATCTAGACATGAAACAGCACCTCATGAACAGCGACGAGGGGGCCTACCAACTTAGTCACCTGTATGATCAATTGATCCAGAAAACGTCATCCAACACATCTCGTGACGTCATCAGAAACACTACTTCTGGTAACACTGGATCAACGGTCGTCATACACCATTGAGAAAGACATCCGATCGGACGTCGAAACTGTCTGGAACAGTAAGTTCAATTTTGGAATTATCTTATGAATCTTCTAATTATATTATATGTGTGTTATACCTCTCTGACAAAAGGTGTCCGCCATTACCCCACCTTCCCCTATGTGTATGGTTAATTCACTTTTGACCAATCAGGACTGCTGCATGGTCATTGTTTGAGTCCAGTACACACGCATTGGTGGAATTTTGTCCATAGTATTACAATGCTGACTATTTAAACTTACCCTGTATGTTGAAAGCAGACATTGAATGTAATACATGCCACTGCGAAGCATATAGACAGACCAGCCAATATGCAGACAGGAATGTACAACTTTTTTGAGATTAACTGTAGCTGTGGGTCCCTAAGAATCCCATCCGGTGGTGGCATACCATTGTAAGCATCTGGAAAATCAAACCAACGAAAGAATAATGGTTAGGTTAATGTATGCTGGTTCCCTACATCAATGGGCTCTACACAACTCATCCGCAGATGCAAGTATGCACAAATCATAACAGCACATTGATTTGCCGGCATAAAAGTTTATGGTCATGCATATGCATGAGATAAGATGATGTAAAACCCCCAAATAAATTTGCTAATGCCAGTGTCACGCTAGAACGATAACAAATTCACTGATTGGCAGTAAAGTGTCACGCTAGAACAAAAACAAATTCACTGATTGGCAGTAAAGTGTCACGCTAGAACGATAACAAATTCACTGATTGGCAGTAAATACACTGTGTCTACGCCCAAGACAGCATCGGACATTACATGCATGTTGTAGCGCGCTCCCCATTGCGCCATAGCCATGGCAGCGTGACAATGCATCAGTATTCGATGTGTCACCTTGACTACAGCTTGTGTTGATTGTTATTTCCCGCATGTGATAACAGAGCGACAACGTACTGTGGTATGTCAGTCAATTCTCGAAAGTAACAGAGAAGCCTATACCTGCACCTATGGATGAGTTAGCGCGCCCAGGGGGGGGGGCACTCAACTTTTTTGGGGGTAGGTGTGCCGCACAGGGTCTCAAAATGGGGGCTACAGAACTGAACAGAGTGGATATTATGATGAAAAATAGGGTCTTAGGAACTGATTTTTTTCAAAAAGGTTCAATTTTTTTTTGGTTTTAGAATGCAATTTTTTTCGAAGAATTGGGGCTTTAGAACGCAAAATTTTGTGATTTTTGAATTTTCAATAAAATTGAGGTCTTAAGAACTGATGCAGGCTCAAAAGGGGGGTCATAAGAGCTAGCAGCAGAGGGTGAAAAGGGGTCTTCAGCGCAGCACATACCTATACCTTTTCCAATGTCAGTGCCCCCCCTCCGGGTTAGCGCGGGGATCCAGGGTGCTGGAACCAGCATGGTTAATGATGAGCATCCATGAGAGGACACTCACATACTAAAGGGGTACCATGCTCGTCATAGCATCTCAGATTTGAAGCCTAAATGGCATATTCAGCCGTATCAAAATGTCACCACTTATTCATGTAAGTTTGTGTAAATCTGACCCTAAACGGTGTAAGACGCTAAAACGAACCCTACTGGCATAGCACAATAAATCGCTTCCTTAATCATGTTAGTGTAATTATTTTACTGGAAATCCCTTTAAACAGGTGTTATCAACACTTTTGGCACACCCTATAAATTGGCGGCCATATTATGTCCCATCTTACATGGATACAGGTAAGCAATGTAATGTAATGGTTAAGGAAATGGTCGACAGCCACAACACAGCATATGACACTTTGTTATTATCAGTATCAGGAAGATCAGGAAGTGAATGGACTGAGCATAATGAATTGGCAACAAACACAAGTGATAGAAAAAATAGATAACTATGCCATGTCAGGAGAGTTGTCGTACAAGCCTGATTGAAATCAACCAAGATATGGACAGGTAGGTAGGTAGCAATCATCTTCTATCCCTTGCCTAAGTCAGATAAGACCCGAGGCAGGGGAAGGGGGCAAGGGGATTGTAACAATAGACTTATCCACATAGGGATGTGCAACAAATAAAGTTTGCATTTTCTTTCCATATCAATTAGTCAGAAATAATATTTTCCTTCAAACACATTTTTGGAAAAGTCTGTGAAAATCTGAGTACATAATTTGATCATTTTTTGGTATCTCAATTATGCCCAATATTCTTGACATATTTTGTATATCCATTAGTTGAATTGAGATTTTCCACTGTCACAGCCCTATAAAACAAATTTGAGTACAACTCCCCTGCTAAAACATGATAAACATCTATAATATTACACTAATACTGCTAAACTTTATACTTTGTGTATAGTGCGGCATATCTCTATCATCTCATGTGCAAGATGGAAAGCTCATCTATAAATCAAATAATATTAGAAATCACCTTATAGCTAGAGCTGGTTGCTACTATTCTCCCAAAGGAATGATAGACAATTATAATTTTGTTCCAAACCAAAAATCAATTGTTCTGACTCGGTCCCGAACACAAAATATATTGCATAATGATGTGACTCAAATTTGACACAACCTCGAATCATAAATCAAGTTAAACACTCAAATTTAAAACAGCCTTCAGTCATAAGTCATGTAAAGTACTTGCAATGTGACGCAACCTCGAGTCATAAGTCAAGTTCCGCGCTCAAATTTGACACAACCTAAATTTGACACAAGACTCAAGTCAAATTGAGCACTCAAGTAAAGCACTCAAATTTGACACAACCTCGAGTCATAAGTCAAGTTGAGCGCTCAAATTTCAAATTTGACACAACCTTGGTCATAAGTCAAGTTTAGCACTTAAATCTGACACAAGCTTGAGTCATAGGTCGAGTTAAGCACTCAAATTTAAAACAGCCTGAGTCATAAGTAAAGTTAAGCACTCAAATTTAACACATCCTCGGGTCATAAGTAAAGTTTAGCACTCACATTTGACGGAACCTCAAGTCATGTAAGTCCGTCAAGTTAAGCAACTGATAGTTTACACAGACTCAAACCCAGGTAATTCTTTTAGAAAATATGACTTGATGGACGTCAACCCTCTAATTATAACAAGCGACATGACACATGTTCAAGTCAAGCCAAATTATTTTTCAAAACTCAAATTGGGTCATTACCCTCATTAGCTCGAGTCAAGTTAAGTCATCTAAAAGGTGTTATAAGTCAAACCAAGCCATTGACAAAAGTTGTCAAAATACTGCACCGTATACATTCCAACTGAACTTGTTTCCCTATTATAGACATAACCTGAGGTTATATTAAACAAGTTTTTCAATATTGTGAAATTACTTGCGAAGTTCAAATTACTCTTTTCCCTCTGAAATGCTAAAGATGAGCTTGAGGCAACACAATCATGAGGCAAATATTTGTCCTTAAGACATCATTTCACCGGTGCAATTTCCAATCACTTTGCTTCACCGAATTGCTACAAGTCATTCCCATTTACTGACAATTTAATTTAAAAAGAGGAAACGACTGAAATTGCTGTGAACAATCAACAACATCTCTATATGTTTTGACTATCAGGACAGAATACCGGTTTGTTTTCTCTCCCATCGTAAGGCATCCTTAGATTTTGGTGGATATCTATAATTGACATCAGTCGATGTCTGGCGAGGTAAGCATTTGTACACCAATAACAGGTTCAGGTACTTGGGGGCCCAGGGGGGGGGGGGGGGGGGCGGTGAATTATTGTTTGACTGAAGGTTTGATATCCTGAAGCACTTATAGACGTGTCTTATCTATCAAGAAAATCGGCAGTTTTCATCCGATTTAAGATCCAGGTTTAGGGTATTCCAGCACAAATAATTCCCCATTAGAGCGGCACAATCCATTATACCTTATTAACAAGAGTACCCAACCCGGTGCATACTATTTATATGGATGTGCCATCCTGGTTCTCAGAAGTGTGGTCTTCAATACTTATTTCGTGCCACCAGTAGATCTCAGTGCTTATTTTGGCAAAAATAAGGACTTGCCCTTATTAGCCTGTATTTGCAGAGAGGATATAAAGAACTACTTGTTTTCAAAATGCGTGGTAAGAAAAAATATTCCACGAAAAATAAAATTGATAATATGCAAATGTTGGTGATGTTTTTTATTTTGAAAAAAATAAGAGTCTTAAGAACTGCATCAGGATGTTAAAATTTAGCAGAAGATGCTTACATACTAATGTCCAATTTTAGTGCCCCCCCCCACCCCAGTGCAATTTTAGTTCCCCCCCCCCCCCCCCGTAAAGGTGTTCTGTTTCTTGTATTTCCCAATTAGATGGACGTAATCTGCAATGGTTGCTGCAGATTCAATCAAATTGATTGCTTTCAGACCCACCCGCTCATGAGTGAAACCTGTGTCAAATCTTGCTGCTAAATCTCGCTGCCGAAACAAATTTGCCTCAACAAATCACAAACGTAAAGCGAGATAATTAAATTGACACTAGAAACTTGTATGCTGTCCAAAAATAAATGTCAAAACCCATGCTCCTTGCCACTAACATTAGATGGGCAACAGGCATGATCAACTTGTTTACTCATCAGCAGAGAAATGATTTGCTCCCGGGGGGACACTCAACTTTTTTTGGGGTATGGGTGTGCCGCCCAGGGTCTCAAAAAGGGGGGCTACAGAACTGAACTATGTGGATTTTATGCCGAAAAATAGGGTCTTACGATCTGATTTTTTCAAAAAAGTAGGTCTTTTAGGTCTTTAGTTCAATTTTGATTAGCAAGGGTGAAAAAGGGGATCTTCAGCGCGGCACATACCTATACCCTTTTCCGATGTCAGTGCCCCCCCCCCCCGGATTTGCTGTTATGACCAGATTAACCCAACAGGTGGTTTGTAGACTAAAGCTAACAGGAGAAACTGGTAACAAATAATGACAGAACAAAATGGGGTGTGCCGCCCCTGGGGCTCGAACCTACCACCTCAGTCACAGTCCAGCTTAAGAGTGTGGAGCTCCAAAAAATAACTTTTCGGAGCCTATGTAACTTTGTGTGATTGTGCAATGATATGGGAGATAGGGGCCCACTTGGCGCAGTCCTCCTGTTGGATTTTGTTGGATTTGGTAATGTAAGGGTTATGGAAAGTGAGATTGGGATGATCACTTGAGAATGTCAGCAGAGATATACCACTTTGAAAGTAATACTTTCATAAACAAATGGTTTCCTGTTCCATAACTGTTCCATCAAGTAATGTTTAAATAGTTGCACATTCTTTAATATTAATTCAATATAAACCTGTATTACATTGTCACTTCAACTACTTTTTTAAACTTGAAAAACACAAGCAAAGTAAGACACACAGGGTAGAACATGCATGGTTTTAGAGCAACATGGGATGTTTACTGCTTTTTGATTGGCTAATACAAATAAAATATCATAATTTGCATAATTACCACACATTTCTGATGTTTACAATTGCCCCATACTTGAAAAAGTGACATTTTTGATATAGCAGAAACAAACAACAAACCTTATGTAGGCCCATATCGTGGCTAAGATTTCTGTCTTGTGTAGTAAACAGGCTAGTGCTGGTCATACATACAAATGCCTGGAGTTATTATACTTCATATTCAATTCCATGTAAATGTTGTTCCATGAGTGCCCTAGAGGGCACGAATGGAACAATTTATTTGTACGCCTACCCATCCAATAGTCCCACTGTGTCAAACTTAATTAATGAGGGCTCACCAAGTTGTTATGATTTCATTACTTGTTATGGTTTCTAAACACCATAACTCGAATATTGTGACATACCTGTCCACAAGGACACCACCAAAAATGATAGGTCTAGTTCTTGTCCGCAGTGACAGTTAGCTTATACAGCACATAATACATGACATAACTAAAGACAAGCATGAATTCAGAACATTGTCCGAGCATGGTCTGGGTTGGTCTAGGGTACTGTAAACATCACCTGTCATAATGTTAACACCAGCTGTCTGTGTATGGCCAGACATATCTGTCATCAGCTCCTGCCCCTTGCTGGTGGTTTATCTGGCTAAGTTTGTTGTTACCCTATCCTTGAATTCCTCTGGTATTAATTGTATGAGGATTTTTTTTGTTTATCAGTAGGGTATTTAACAAAGTGCCTATTTGACATCAGCATAGGTACATTTTTCATGTACAAACTGAATATGGCCAATACTTTCACTGTAAACAAAGTGTCTCTAGAGCTGAAATCACAACCTTGAGCGTACAAAGAACATAGTCTCATGAGGCACTTCCCAAAATAAACACTAAATCAATTGACTTTTTTATCAGTACACAGCCAGCAGTCAAATTTCAAGCTAGATGCATGGTGTTGAATCTCTTGGTTGATTTAATAAGGCCATTTTGTTCCAGATACATTCTCTTGTATTAACCTCACTTGTGACATATTCTGGACATGAACATCGGATATTGAAGATGTTTCAAAGAGTGGGATGGGCCCTAATAGGGTGATTAGTAAGCTTATCCGATCAAATATTAGCAGATTATTAGACTATTCCAATCTAATGAAATATTTGTATTTAAACTGCCTTTATTAAATCATCAAGTTTTCCAGAAAAATATAAGTTATTGCATTTAGAACTTATCTATGTTTAGATTTCCAAATTTACTCCCTGTGTCCAGACATTGTTGCTTCTTGTACATAACATTTCTTGGTTTAACGCTTGTTTGTAAAAAATCAGATTCTGTGGTATTCTTAGTAAATGGAAATAATAAGTCAACTTTTGTTCACAGTGCAGCAATAATTGGCCCATCTAAAAAGTGAACACTTCTCGTATAGCGACACATGTGATGTACAAATATGTTTTTTCTGTCTCAAATATACCATGCTACACATATTTTTGACAAAGAACTAATGAGTGTATTTCAGTATCCCACAGAATTTTCAGAATTTATATTTATAACTTTTTCACCATATCGTAACAGAAAATAATTTGTTGAGATATGTAACCATTTCAAATATTATTGAACACATTTCAATAATCCTAGCATCTTTAAAATCTACTAAGCCCCTACAATAGACAAAACATATCTTTTCTGCTATCTAAGGTAGACAGCCCTTCTAAATCTGTATGTTTACGGATAATGTATTACAATACTCATAATGCCTTGCAACATGTAACAATCCAGATACATCATTACACTTTTCTAGAATTTTTCATATAAAATGCCTTAACATGGGCTGAAATTCAAGAAATAAGAGATATTTTCAAGGTCTGGCAGTGCTCTGTTCCGAGTTATTTTTGTTACTGTCAACCCATGTCCCGTTCCAAATATATTGATATGTAGGAAATGTATTACAGGTGTAAGCTACTTTCTCAGAATAACACATAAGCAACTAGTAACCAACCACATGCTATGAATGGAGAGTGAAAAAGAACATAGACATTCTGGGAGTAAGCATCGAACTTGAGCAAAATTAAATTCATAACTGCAAGATTTATTGTACACCCTTCAATTTGCAATGGTTTGTGAATATTGATAAGATAGATAGCAACTTACCCGACCACCTCATATCATCGGGATCCATAGTGAGATTGTCATTAGCAAAGTCATAATAACCAATCTTTTTATATACTCCATCTGAAAAATAAATAGTTTATCAAACATTTGTGACTATATAATAATCATGATCGTTGGTGACTGTCCCAGGTAGAGTGGGGGGGGGGGGGGGGGGGGGGGGGGGCTAATAATCATCATGATCGTTGGTGACTGTCCCAGGTAGAGGGGGGGGGGGCTAATAATCATCATGGTCGTTGGTGACTTTCCCAGGTAGAGGGGGGGGGGGGCTAATAATCATCATGATCGTTGGTGACTGTCCCAGATAGAGGGGGAGGGGGGGGGCTAATAATCATCATGATCGTTGGTGACTGTCCCAGGTAGAGGGGGGGGGGGGCTAATAATCATCATGATCGTTGGTGACTGTCCCAGATAGAGGGGGGGGGGGGGCTAATAATCATCATGATCGTTGGTGACTGTCCCAGGTAGAGGGGGGGGGGCTAATAATCATCATGATCGTTGGTGACTGTCCCAGATAGAGGGGGGGGGCTAATAATCATCATGATCGTTGGTGACTGTCCCAGGTAGAGGGGGGGGCTAATAATCATCATGATCGTTGGTGACTGTCCCAGATAGAGGGGGGGGGGCTAATAATCATCATGATCGTTGGTGACTGTCCCAGGTAGAGGGGGGGGGGGCTAATAATCATCATGATCGTTGGTGACTGTCCCAGATAGAGGGGGGGGGGGGGCTAATAATCATCATGATCGTTGGTGACTGTCCCAGGTAGAGGGGGGGGGGGGGCTAATAATCATCATGATCGTTGGTGACTGTCCCAGATAGAGGGGGGGGGGCTAATAATCATCATGATCGTTGGTGAGTGTCCCAGGTAGAGGGGAGAGGGCAGTCAAACATCATGGTGTAAGCATGTGTGACCAACAAATTTCCAAAGACCCCTAAACTTGTATTGCCTCTGAAGCTAAATTTGCACTTTAATGGGGATATTGCAAGTTTGACCCCCTAAACGCATAAATATAGACATGGTGTTAACAAACTACCCTTTTTCTTGAAAAGATACCATTTGAACCCAGGTATGATTTTGGGTGGTGAACTAAAGTTTGGTTAGAGTTATCAAAATTGAAAGTTGGGTTAGCTGTCCAGCACATGCTTTTTTTTGTCGTATCCTAGCGAGGGATTGTAACACATGTTATGGTATAGGGTTATGTTTAGGGTTAAACACTCCCATCTTCTAATGACTATCTACGACTTCAACACCCTAACAATGCCTATAACCCTGGAATAAGCTACCTATCTGTATTAGACAATCATCATCTACAAGTGTGTTCAAAAAAGCTCTTAAAACTTATTTGTTCCCTTAACACTTTTTCTGTATATATTTTGTTCTAATCTATTTTGTAAGTACTATAACATATTGTACTATGCTGAAGTTACACTCATATTTTGTAGTTTAAGTTGTAATTTTAAGGTTTTTATCTTGTAAGCGCTCTAAGCCTTTTTGAAATGGCGCAATTAATGCTTTCTGTATTGTATTGTATTGTTAAGATTAAGGTTAGGGTTTAGGATTAGGGTAAGGGTTTAGAGTTAGGGTTAATAGGGGTCCACCAGTATGTTACAAAACAAATTATGTCTAGCACATGGTGTTGAAGCATCATTTTGGGTCAAATTGTATACTTACCCCACATCTGTTCTATCTGGGTCCATGCTAATCGATCACCGGTTGCTGAAAACGCTACAGTGCCCTACAAACAATAAACAACAACAAAGTGTAATCAAATTACAATAAACTTGTGATTGGATTGATGGAGAGAAGAAAATATTATGTGGTCTTCTGAGATTAACCCTTTTTTATTTGAAATAATAATATATGAATGGAATTTGTGGCATTTATAAATTGGAGAATATGTGGCCACATACTCCAGGGGTTTCCTTTGATCGTAAAATTTGATGCAAGTTTACTTTTTTCAGCTCTTCTACAACAAAGGCAATGGAAAATTTGATGCAAGTTTACTTTTTCAGCTCTTCTACAACAAAGGCAATGGAAAATTTGATGCAAGTTTACTTTTTTCAGCTCTTCTACAACAAAAGCCATGGAAATAGCAAGCAGGTAATACAGTAACAGTAGACTCAAACCTTTGATGTAAAGTTGTTAATCTTTTTTTTCTTTCTTTTTTTGTCAACCCCAAAAATGTGTTTAAAAAAAAAAACCATCAATATCTTCAAACAAAATACTGATTTAAATGAAACAGTCACTGAGTATCTGAGAAAATCTGACTTCAATCTGATCTCTTTAGTGTATAAAGCATAGGGAGATTATTTATTATAGACAACTGTTAGTTATTATTTTATCATACAAACACCATGTCAGCACAAATTGTTACTCCTTATATACTTGACATTTACCAATAACGTCATTACCCTATGCCAATTTAATTCTCAGTCGCATCAACTTCTGCATCATCATCCATTATCTATCAAACCAATAGCATTATCCTCATTAAATTGACATTCAGTGATTGCCAGACAAGGTTATTTTACTTCATTTTCCCTTAAAAGCCTTTGATAATACTACGAATTGCCAATAATCTACATTTTTGTGATGAAAATGAAAGATCAAATTCAAATTATTAGATTACCAACACAGATAAACTTTCACTATAAAATCTACATTTGTTGTACAAAATTGTCACAAATAGCAAATTCAACAAAATATACTGACAATTTAAAGAATCTTTAAAAATTGTAAAATTGTTTTATTGATGTCTAGTTTGATCATTTGGGTCATACGCCAAATGGTCAAGCTGCTAAAAATGATCTAGAAATACTTCCTAAATCTTCGGCTATTGCCCAATAGTAAAAGTGCAGCTAGATTTTCAATTCAGAAAGTTATTTATTTGCAAAATCCCTCAAAATTTGACTCAGTTTTCAGTTTTCATACCTCAATTGTTCAAACAAAATTGAGAATGCCTCTCCATGCCAAATAACTGGGTGTGTCTTTAACCATATTTTGAACACACATCATTAAGATTGTAAAATGAAATTGCATCATTTGAAAATCAATATTAAACAAAACTTTCAGAGTGTTTGTTGCCGGGGTTTGTTGGTTTTAGTACCAATAAATATCCCTTGTGTAATTACAATTTGTGTTCTATAAATAGAGATGTGGCTTAATTATTGTGCTTGCCACATACGTCTCTTTTTACAACAACAACAACAACAACAACAAAGTGACACCTTATTGTTTATCTATTTACTAGTTTCGATCATTTTGCTCCATGTCTGGTAGATCATCAATTTTAATGGAGTAACAAAATCCCATTTCTTAAAGAAATGGACTTACGTTTTCAAAGAATTTTGTAATTGTGGTAGTTTTAAAAACCAAAATATAAAAGCTTTTTCCACATCATATAGTTTCATTTTCATTCTCTCAGTATTGCACTCTCAATCACTCAAATAAATTTCCGCCACGCTCTAAACATGAACATTTTTACGCTAAATTAATGTTCACACATTTAGCAATTAAAGCAATTAATTAGCTATTAAAATATTTCTTTGGTGTTTTAATCTATGTATAATTGTGATGAACTTTCAAATCACAATTTTCAAAACCCTCCAAATTATTCATAATCTGCAGAGCACATAAATCAATGATTGCGCAAAAGAATTCACTTTCCCCGTATTTTATAACCAATAGTGTCTGTTGACATTTGCAATTTAGTGTCTCATCAATTATGTTCTTAACTTCTGTTACACTATTGCATTTGTAACAAAATATCAAACGGAAGAACAGGATTCTGTATTCTAATGTTAAAATAATCTGGAACGCTTATTGCACATAGACTAATGTATGTTGATGGATTATAGTTTTCTATAGTTTGATTAGTTACAAATTGGCAAAGCCTCATACAGCAGAGAAAATACCAAAGGGCGCGGGCACACATGTAGGCAACAAGCGCACTGTGCATCATATGCGTGACATGTGTGTATGGTCAAAACCGCATTTGAGAGACCACAAGTGCGCTAGTATGCTTGGATTCTTTTGCACACGGAGAGGTAAACACCAAATATTTCTCGCCAATTTGGAACTGATTAAACTTTAGGTTACTATATTGGTTGGATGGGGAAGGCATCAATGGAAAAATGCAATTGCAGATTTTATTTCCTGATGCCCCCTTCATGGATGGATCCCCCTCCCTAGACGGTTCCCGACGTCTCTCAATTTGGCCGCCATCTTTAAAATGTACAAACCTGCGTGAAACCACCGATGCAATGTGGCGTTATATTGCGTGAATAAGCTCATGTTTATTCACGAGTTTATTAGCGCACACTTTTGGAACTGTATTTTTTTCAGTCTTCACTTTTGAGCAGCC
Source organism: Ophiura sarsii (assembly GCA_035610835.1). Taxonomy (NCBI): domain Eukaryota; kingdom Metazoa; phylum Echinodermata; class Ophiuroidea; order Amphilepidida; family Ophiuridae; genus Ophiura; species Ophiura sarsii. Next base: position 15,283,512 of record CM069448.1, on the reverse strand, counting down.
AAGCAGGGGCCATAAATTGTGATGACCAGAAGGATTCAGTCTATCCCCCCCCCCCCTCCCCTCGTATGTGATAAGGCTATATTAAAAAAATCTTTTGTCTCAAAGTGTTTTTGTTTTTTTTAAATATAAAATATTGAAATCCTTGTAAAAGTGACTTTTTGTATTTAAAAGAAAATGAATGATCAATGAAAATCCGAAAAATCTGTGACATTTTGGGATGATTTTTTTTTTGAAAAAAAAAAAAAAAAAATTAAAAAAATAAGATTTTTGTTTTCTAATGCGCATCAATAAACTAACGCGCGCGGGAGCTTTGAGACAAATTTTTTTTTTTAAATTTAGCCTAATCCCCTAGAAATAATTCCTTAGGCCACCACTGGTCACAATATGGAGGGAGTTATTGGGCATATAACTGGCAAAATGGTCCAATAAATGTGACAACTAAATATCACATATAACGTTATAGAACCAGGATGAGGGGATGTATTCAGAGCAACCTGTATAATTTCCTGATAGCCTTTTAATGAATTGATCTATTATAAATATTCATAAGGCTACGAAAAAACACTGTTCTACGGGCAAACAGACTTCTCAGGTAGTCACGGCTGTTTGATCCCACATAATTTGTCCATTTTATTCTGAGAACACCGTAACTTGCTGGCCCGGTTTTAACTGATTTAAGTACCTGAATATACTGGCCATCTATTGTAGAAATTTCAGAACATTTGTTGGTGCCATTTCTGAGAAATAGAGCTTTGAATATTATTATTTACTATAATAGCGCCCTCATCGGCCACATTTCCCATAGAGTTACATGTAAAATGTGTTAAGTAGAAAATGCCGATAATTTAAAAAGGGCTCAAACAATTTTCTTGAAATTTTCACTGTATACTCGTATTCATTAGCGCTACCTAAATCAGGTCAAACTATAACGGGGCCACTATGTAATCTTTTTTAATTCCATAATTTTAATTATAAATCGGACAGTCAAACAGCCGTGTAGTCAGTTGGTTGGCTTTTATTTTTTCAAAATGTGGGTGAAAATGTTGGTGAATTTTCAAACAATTTCAATTTTGTTTCAATATTAAAAAAGAAATCCAAAAGTTTTCAAAACATTTCAAGAGTTTTTCATTTGTAAAAAAAACACAAATTCTCAAAACAAAAAATGGGTCGGTCAGGCCCGTAGAACAGGTGCGGGTTTTTGTTGTTGCATAGGAGATCAATTTCACTTAAATATAGACCTGGGAAATGCAAAGAATTGACTGCCATGATATGGTGCCAAATAAGCTTCACGTAAGGTGGCATAAGCATTATATCACGAGGAGACAATTATGTCAATCAATAGACCTAGAAAATTTAAGTAAATGAGTGGCATGATCTTTGCATATAGAGGGTGCATATTCACAATTATGCTTACTTACCGATAGACCTGGGAAATTTGAAGAATTGAGTGCCATGTATATCTCATCAGCAATCTCCTTATTACCGTATGTATAGTTCTCCAATTGAATGCCGTAGGGTTCCAATTTGTTCATTGTTCTGTAAGAAAGCAAGGATATGTTATGTTGGGTAGAAAGCATTAAGGATGAATTAAGGACAGCGCATTGCTTGGAGGGGTGTAGTGTTGTGTCTTTCACATCCAGAAACCTGAAAGAATGTGTTAGCTTATGTATTGGCATATTCAAATACAAATCCTGGGACGGCACATAAATGATTCATGTATCACTGGAATAAGCACCAATATCACAATGAAAGGACACTCGATGAAAATGTGGTTTCTGTGTCACTACAATTGATAGAGCTTCTGTTGTTGCTAATATTAATCAGAAGACTTTATATTTTAAAAGTAGATGTTCCGATTGCTGGCCCAATTTTCAACTTGATGTTTTCTATTTTACATGAAAGGTCATCCCTAAAATTATCGCATTCCAAAGTTTGAGTTGCATTAACTCCAATGGTTCTATTGTTAGACACACGGTCACAATGCATTTGCCCATTGAGTGGTACATATTAAACTGTTTGGTGGTTCACCACTTTTGACAGTAATTCACCACATTTTAGCCTATAATTTATAAATGTAACATATCTGGCCCCTCAGATTTTACAGACATAATGAGAAAAATATAGGGATTCCTCTGATATCAAAATATCTTGATGTGACGAAAAAGATTATAGCCCCAAAAAAGTGATCGGAACATACCTTTAACAACTAACTGACTAAAGTAACTGACTAAGTTAAAAATCACGACTTTTGTGTTTCTTGTTCTGATTTTGCCCAAAAAGTAAATTATTGAAATAGCTATAACTTCTGAACAGAATTGTACTAAACTGTGATTTTTCAGTGTAGAGGTTAGAATTACTATTGGTCTATCATAACAAACAGCAATACAATCATACCACCTGTTTGGCTTTTTTTGTGGTAAAAGGCCCTTTTTCTTTTTCCTTGCATCCAACATGAATTAAATTATGAAAGCAGGTTGTCTGGAGTTTGCAGGTGACTTCTGAAGTCTCCTTATATTGTTTTTTCTTCTTATTGTGAACATGAGACTGGGCATTAATGTTCCTGATCATCTCCTTAGGGCAATGCACCTGTAATCTGGCACAACTCACTTAGCCTCCTTTCTCAGTGAGCAAAATGTAGTTTAAAAGACCCAGGTCTTAATTCCAGTTCATCCCAGTTGAAACGCTGTCTATTTGTAATATTTAACCAACTGGTTTTAACTGTTTTGAACTGGATCATAACTGGGTTTCAAAACCAGTGCAAACACAAGTTGAAGCTGTCCATTTTCCATCTTTGGATTTGTCTATAACAATTTTGTATTCAATCATCCAAATCTCATTATATGCATAGGGTACTTAATTTTTGGATACTACATTTCATTACTTCTCTACTTGAAACCTCTTCCAGTGTACATCTCTCTGACTCCTAATATTAGCAAAACCTTTACCTAGCCTGGGAATATTCGTATTTGTCATTTTATTCATTATTGCACATTACATGTGTACAATTCGGAACCACCATGCCCTGCTTGAAACAAGTCACGATTCACTGTGCATTGTCCCACAGGTATTTCACATGTCTGAAATTCTCAATAATAAAATGGTGTTGGCAGTGAAATAATAGATGGCAAACGGAGCATGGTTTGATTTGTATTGATGGAGTTTTCAACTGAATTTATAATATGATGTCTTTGAAGAACTATAAATAGTTTTTAATTTAACAGCACTAAGCGGTAAAAACTTAAATGTGTGAAGAATAAACACGTTATATAAGTCAGTGTCAGGAGTAATGTTTTGAGAATGAGAGAGAGAAAGAGAGCACAGTAAAGTGTCATCACATTATAATATTTCGAACATGTTAAATCAAATTTACAAAGAAAAAAGAAGAAAAAAGGTTCGTTTCTTGTTACTAGCATTTCATTTGTGATGGGTATTCTAACCACAATTAGGTTTTCTAATTGTACAATGGAAAATCAACTATTCTAAATTCAGTATTTCAAAGAAATCCATCATTTTTCGAACTATTCACACCATTGGATGGCATATAACTAAATGCTATCTTCAGAAGATAGCAAGTGCCATGTACCTGAGCATCCCCAATATTCAGAATTGCACACATAATCCTTCTGATCCTTTATTTGTCTGTAGAATGTCATTATTGCAAGGTCACATGTGCAATCAAGTGCATTTTTATTAATTATTCAGTATTCATAAGAGATTATTGAGTAATATCACAGATAATGTCCATATACGGTACCTACCTACAAATCAAAAAATTAAAAAAACATATCAATGGTATTGCACACTTTTGGTTTTGGATCAGTCATGAAACAAAATATCTTTTCTTTAAAACCTAATGCAACAGGACAATGAGAAAGTGAGCAGTGTTCCTGACTAAACTTTTTCCCAAGGCTTGCCAAATGACAAAAGGTAGCCCAATTTTTGTTGTGCCTATAGTAAATACATCAGTAGCCCAACTTTTGGCAAGCTGCTGCACCCAGGTGTTGCAACAGCCCAAAGATAAAAAAAGTAGCCCAAGTCTGTGGTTTAGCCATAGAGTGGCAACGCTGCACAAAAGGTTTACAGATTTACACCCATCATGTATGTACAGATAACCTTGGCATTCTCATAAGAAAGATGTCTTAGTAAATTTGATAACATGTGCAGATAACCCTGGCATTCTCCTTAGCCGACCTCTTACATAAATTTGATAACATTTACAGATAACCCTGGCATTCTCCTTAGCCGATGTCTTACGTAAATTTGATAACATGTTCAGATAACTTTGGCATTCACCTAAGCCGAGGTCTTACGTACATTTGATTAACAGGTACGGAAAACTTTGGCATTCTCATAAGCCGATGTCTTCCCTAATTTTGATATCATGTAACCCTTGCATGTATATATTTGTTCAGGAATTAGATAATAGTTGATTGCCCAAGTGAATTGCCAATCCTTGATACTCTACCGTCATGCTTATGCTATACATTAATAAAGTCCAATTTTACGAGAAATATGCATTTTGTATGTCTCCACGCACAAAATAAATCAAAGCATATGCACACGAGGAGTTTTGCATATGCATGCATCACGCACATGATAAAAAGTGTATGCTGTTGCGTACTATGGTCATAGTCATTGTGAGATTTCTTGCTATCTTCTAAAGATAGCATTTGGTAGTGTTCCCTTGTGAGGCGTCTTGCTGTTATCTAAAACAGGAATTGTTTAACGACATGCTAAATATTCTGAAGATATGATTTGGTTATTTTTCATTTGCGAGGTGTTCTGCTATCTTCATAGAAGGATAGTTAATTAGGAATCCGTACTTGTTATCGTCTACAGAAAACATGTGGTTATCTTTCATTGTGAGGTTTCTTGCTATCTTCTAAATCAAGCATGTGCAACCTTTTCTACCTCTCGGGCCTCATTGTGATTTTGAGATCCATTCACGGGCCGCAGCGATTGTCAAACAGTCCATAACACGTCCGGAGGAGGAGTAATAGGAGAGGGGAAGCTTAGGAAGAAAAATCCTCAGTCCATTGCTCATTGAATGCGTGCCTCTCTTCGTGTAATTTCCTCTCTTTACTCGCTGTTGCTGCTTAAGCTCCACTTTAACCAGGGATTTTAACACGCAATCACAGCTCGAGTTGTATTTACTAAATGCAGCGTGTCACCTTCTATTATTAAGGGAGCACATCACTAAATCAATCCGCCATTTGTGTAAACCTAGGGAGTTCCGGTTAAAACGGGCCGCATCAATGGGAATTTTGGGATTGCTTTGCGGGCCGCAGATTAGAGGCCGGCGGGCCGCATGTGGCCCGTGGAAACATGTTGCACACGCTTGTTCTAATAAAAGCATTTGGTTATCTTTCATTGTGAGGTTTTTTGCTATCTTCTAAATAAAGCATTCAATGGTTATCTTTCATTTTGAGGTTTTCTGCTACCTTCTAATTAAAGCATTTGGTTGTCTTTCATTGTGAGGTTTCTTGCTATCTTCTAAATAAAGCATTTGGTTATCTTTCATCGTAAAGTGTCAGATATTAGACAACAAAAGAAACACACCAGGGGTGTGCCACTGAGCTTGGTGATCGGAGGCCACTTTTGAATTAAAATTTGGTCGGCATAGAACTGGTGGCGCTATACCGATCAGGCGTGATTGCTGCGTGATTGTAGCAGACGACACGACGCTGGCCACGCGTCTCTCAGACGACCCAATATGTCAACGGGAATCCACTATTTTGAATTATTTTTAACAGTCATCGCCGGGTTAACGATGACAATTCTTCCAATTATGATGAATTTGTCAAAATGATAAGATTAACATTCGCGATTACGTGTTATTAATTATGTATTCAACATTTAGGTTTCGCGTGGCCACCGTCGTCTGTGTAAATCCACAGCGCCCTCAAACCTATGACGACCAAATATTACGTTAAACCTGGTTAAACATTGTTAAACGCGTTATAAACGCCGGTCACCAACACATTCCGATGATTACCATAATTTATGTAAATATGCAAAAGGGACCGTTTTCGCTACGTACGTTAGTATAGGACTTTCCTATCCCAAAATTAATAGTATCCCTGAACACACCCTGTTCTACCTTGTAGATAGCACCCACCTGTCGCTACTGTAAATTGGTTTGAAAGATTCCCATCTTGACCATCCTGATAAAGACTTAAACTTGCTACGACAAAACTTTTATATCATCTCCAACAAGGACAGTGACCGCAATAAAATCATCGCCCACCCCCCTCTGGGGACTCCAGCTATCGCCCATATAATATTGGCTAGTGACGTCCAAACATCGCATTGATTTGAACATGCTCTGATTCCCAATGCTACAATTGTTACGCTTGTATGATGGCCCAATATATGAAAACTATAATAGCGGAAGGCGTTTTAATTTGTTAAAGCTGCCTCATGTGTAAAATTACACAAGATTTGCTTTTATAGATGCACTTTGTTTCTCCTCAATTCCTTTCATGGAGCTGACAATTAGCTGACAAATCAGTTATGAAAACATGCCTTTGATATGATTTTGTCTGTAGGGGTGGGTTTTTTGGTTTGTTTCTTGTCACAGAAAATGGGCATTATTTGCTATTTTCACCCGTGACGTCACTTTGCACATGCTGGGTTGCCGGTTAGTAAAACCTAAAAGTTGTAAAAACCTTGAAATATCACGTAATATGTGGCTAAAATGCCCCAAAACGGGCAGAAAACAAATAAAAGAGCGGAAATAAGTGACAAAAAACCTGAAAACTGGCATCTCTGACATGGAATGAATCTGTGCGCTGGATTCATAAGCTTAAGCTTATTCCATTTGAGTGGTTAAAGCAGACTTTGCCAGAAAATACTTACAAATATGGAAAAATAATAACAGACAAGTGTGAAAATTGCAAGTCAATGCAACTATAAGCCTTTCCTTTTCTTTCCGTAGTGTAACTTAGAGAAGTCGTCCTGGATCTGGGAGTAGATGAACATTTGGGGCCTTTTTGAATAAAATCTGACTGTTCAGTAAACATTTTTGGTTTTGGTTTCACATTAAAGTTGCCTTTACAACATAACAGTATTGACTATCTTTCTATTTTAATGGTCCCCAAGGCTCTTTTCTTCCACACAGTGGGGACAAATATGAAATGTTTAATCAGCCAACTTCTAAAAGCATTTTTGATATCACAGATATTGTTTGGGATGTCGCTAGGTAAAATAGTGCTAGTTAGAAAACCCATAGGCGCACACAACATGCACAAGGTAGCTATTTAGACTTGGGTATATTTTCTGCTACAGCAGTCAGTCTGTATTTGTTACGCTTCCATGCTGACAGATATCCCTCAGCAAACAGGCAAGACGGAAAAAAAGAAGAAAAAAAAGAAGAACATGTTTCATCTTCCTGGAGGCCCTTGGGTAAGTGCTAGACATTTATTTTTTTCTATTTCATTTTTATATATAATTGATGCCCTATGAGGCGACAAATAAAATGTGTTCTACTGGCAAGCGGACCTCTCAGGTAGGGTCAGTCGCAGGGATAGCACTGAATTAAACAAATATGAAAGGACCCTGTAGGACTTCAAAAACAAATTTAAGGTGTCCCCAAGAAATTGAGGGGTCCTGAAGTTTTGAAAATTTACTTTTTTACGGACAGTTTTAATGAATTTATATTGTGAGCAAAGGATGGATTATATGTAACTTACAGAATTTCTTAAGGTTTCCATTTCCATACATCGTCAAATTTAAGGGGTCCCTTCAATTTTGATCGGGACCCGCAAGTCTTTCCAATTTGAAACCTGATGCGTCACTATAAGAAAGTGAGAGGTCCAGGACGCGCAGATCATGATCTGCATGTAAAAACGGCCTCTTCATGGTTTCAGTGGGTTTTCTGTAGGTGTGATATCCGAAGGGATCTGGTTTCGGACTGTATGTGTATTTTTAAGGTCTTTGTTAATTTCATACAAGCCAAAATTGGCGTCAAAATGATATATTCAAAATGGTGATGATATGGTGATTTGTGAAACGCTACATTTTGTAATATGCAAATAAATCAAATTGGATAGATTTCAATCTCATTAAAAAAGCAGAACTGAGGTCTAAGATTTTGAGATTTTGAAGAATTCAATCAAATATGTGACCCGTCACATCAATATGGACATTTGGAGGCCCGAGTCAAATCTGAGTTATTTGTATGACTTGAAAGAGCACATTCTAAGCTTTGAAATGTTACCATGTTGAAGGTAATCAGACTTTGTAATCACAAGATATGATTTGAAGAAGCATATTTATTTCTATTATTTTGTTTATATTTCACCAAATATATTGGCGTCTATCTCAGAACAGTGTTTGCCGACAACATGTCCTTTTTGACCCGACTGGTCACATATATCCACACGCAAATATTAAAACCATCCCAAAAATCTCAGTAGGTGATGTCACCAATGAATTGTTTGGTTCTTTTCAGATAGTTTAGGAGAATTATCTTCCTCTAAGATGGATTGGTGCCTCCCAATGTTATTATTAGCCATCTTTATTAGATTTACAAAATAGCATAAGCCTCCTGGTCAAGGATGTGAAACAAACACTGGATGGCGTGTCAAACAGAATTATATTGTACAATGAATCCGATTAGCCACTCTTATGAAACCATGCGATAAGTGTTTGGCTAGTTATATGTCGGCTCTTTCGTTACACCAAGCTGTATTTCATAATCAGTTTAAGGTAGTATACAACTCACCAAAACACTTTGGTTAAATCTTGAATCTGTATAGAATAGCTGAACCATAACAAACTTGATGTCATCTTTAAAGCCCAATTAACATGTTGATAGCCAGCAAATTGAAGAGTGATAACTATATGGCAATGTCATAACAATGTCATATTTTCATCCCCCCTCCCCCCCAATTGCTACAAATAATAACAATATGACAATTTCACAATGCTTTCATCTACCTAATCGGATTTACACAGTTAAGTTGCCACATGTAGCATTCTACATTATAATGCAAATTCTGAAAATGATGAGCTTTGTTTTGAATGGCCATTCTTTGCAGATTACAAAAGTTATTGCTATAAAAATGCATTTATAAGTCCTATATGTGATGTTTTGTCTAATGTAGTTATAGCCCTTGTTCACAGAAAAGAAAGATTTTAGTATTTTGATACGTTTAATTTTGTTTGAAAATACCATTAGATAGAGTGACAAATTACTGGCTGTACACATATTGCCTTACTGTACTTTGATAGATTGCTCTCACATTTAATGGATACAAAGAGAATAACAGTGCTTTTAAGATGACATCAAGTTTGTTACGTTAGGCTAGATATACTGAGACTACAAGAAACTACAAGGCCACAAGAAACCAGAGTCTTATTTTTGATACACCCAGTATAGAATATTAACTGATTTCAGATGAAAAAATTGAATTATAAAAACTCTTAACTACATCAAAACTTTGACTCTAAATATAAAAAAAGCAACTCACTTGTTTAATGCTAGGGCCACTGCCCAAATTGCATCGTATGCCAATGGAGATTCAGGATATCCTGATGTTTCAGCTGGATTTTGTATCTTTTTTGCCATGCGATCCTCAAAGTCTTGGGACGTCTGCGGGTTGTAAAAACAAAACAAAACAGAACATTAACATGTAGCTCTAGACATCTTTTGTATACTTTCTAAGCAAGCAATGGGTAGACGAGTAGTATAGTAAGTACCTTAAGGAGTACTGTCTGGTGGGGGAGGGGAGCAGTGATTCAATTCTTTAGGTAAACCAGAGTACGCACAGTTGTCACAGGTGAATGCATGAATACTGTTTAAGAACTTTATTAACACCCCTCCTTCCACATTATACCCACACAAACACTGATATTAGTTGTATTGTAAGATCACAGCAAATTTGGAAACTAAAACACTCCAGCGATTTTAGTGGAGAAGAATAACATTTTGAAGCATGATATCAGATAACTATACCAACATTAAATCCTTGAGCGGAGTGCTACATGGTTCATGATGTATTTTGGACACATTGTATTTCCTAGGCTAAAGGCGTTAACGGATCTATGCTCGTCAAAACAAGTTTGGAAATTGTTTTCAATCATCAACTTTTTGAATATTTTGTAATATCTTAATATTGTGTTACATATCCATAGAAATTTGATCACATTTGTAGCAATAATTTGTTTCAGAACTCAGCCACTTGATTACATGAGATCTCATTCAAAATGTGCCGCAGTAACCACTTCTATTTTGCGCAAAAGAACAACTTTGGCGTCGGTCCAATGAAGTGTTAGATTAATAACTTTTAGTATACAGTGATTCTCTATTGACCTTTGAGCACAAAATAGTTATTATTTTGGCATATTCAGATAATAATAATAATAATAATAAAACACATTTATATAGCGCACTACACGGGGAGTCACAGTGCGCTGTACACACATTATGCAAAATGTAAGAACTTTAAAAACACCTAAATATTACACCAATTAAAACCTTAAAATACATACAATAATATAAGAACACACACATTAAAATACAGCAAAATGTTGATAAAATCAGAAAATGAGTTCAAGCAATGGCGAACAGGTGAGTTTTGAGTTGTTTTTTGAAAATTGCGAGTGTAGGAGCATTTCTTATGTGTGATGGTAACTTATTCCAAAGCAAAATCATGTTTGTACCATACAGGGATGAGGAGCTATAGTAAATTGAACGTAGAATTGGGAACATTTTTTATATTCCCCATAGAGATTGCACACAGCGCCGCCGCCACCGCCACCACCCCTGACTTTCACAACGTAATCAATCATATCTCAGCCAAACATGTATAGAAATACCTGATTTATTAACACAATGTAGCTAGATAAATAGGCTTTCACATGACACCTCAACCATAGCTCTACCACATTTGTGACCAGTCGCGTCAAAAAGGACATGTTGTCGGCAAACACAGTTTTGAGATAGAGGGCAATATATTTGGTGAAACATAAAGAAAATAATAGACAAAAATATGCTTCTTCAATTCATATCTTGTGATTACAAAGTCTGATTACATTCAACATGGTATCATTTTAAAGCTTAAAATGTTCTCATTCAAATCATACCCATAGCTCAGAATTGACTCGGGCCTCCAACATGTCCATTTTGACGTGACGGGTCACATTTAGTTGTTGAGTTAATAGAGAGAGATGGATGATTCGTCACCAAAAATGCAACGCCACCACCCTTTTTGGGTGGTGAGTTCAAAACACATGGCCTTGTGTGTGTTTGGATTCTTAAGGGATTTTATAATTTTTGTGTGGGGATTTGCAATCATAATTATGTATTTTATTTGTTATCGCTGTTTTATCATGTATTTATATGTATTTTTGATGATAATATTATATGTTTTTATATTGTAAATTAAAATTGAAATTGAAATTAAATAAACACATAACAAAATATGTGAAATATAGGTAATTGAAGGGTTTATTTCTGCACAAAGTGGTACACATATTGGGATATCGCACAAGGCACATTTGTGAGCTACTTTCACCAACAGATATCTTCATGAATTTCACCACACAGTCTTCTATTGGCACTGTACATTATACAATCATTTGCAAATAATAAAAACAATGTGATTTTTTATAATTCACAAAATTTAGACCCTCACAAAATAACTCTTTTTCAATATTCTATCTCCAATGAATATCACATGAGGAAGCTACTACTACATCAGCTCCTGCCAGCTGCCGCCTGTTGTTGATTACATTCACAATGAAAGGGCAAGGAAGAAAACATGTATCAGATAAACCAATCAATCTCAACAAAAATCAAAGTATCTCATTTCCTGAGACAGTCTTGAACTGTAGAATTTATGTAGGTGGTTATTTTCACATATATGTGATATTGTGCAGTCTGATTAATCTACTCAACATTTTAGTATTTTCATACTGTTACATTGGGTAAAAAGTGCAAAGAAAACCAAAAAAGCAAACAACAACAAAAAAACCATCTAATTTAATGGCAACTTTAATTTCAAAATGGAATACTTTTAGACCTTGTATCTTCTGGACTTTTTTGTTTGGTTATTTTACTTTTGGTAACACTAACCCCATAACTGGGTTTTTAACTGGGATCACAATTTTGAAAGAGAAATCAACAACTTAAGTCGCTGATCCCCAACCGGGGATCAAACCGGGGCAGGGACCCTCCCGACCAAAATCCCAGCCAGCATAGGCATACCACAACTCTCAGCTACGCGTTTGCGCAGTATACTACACTCACTATATAGGCTCGGTTGAATACGTCATCAAATACCATCTGCACATGCGCTTGGAGATAGGTAGTATTTTACAGCTTATGGGGCTGTTAGGGTTACTTGAACATGATTTTGTTTTTGCTACCCTAACCCTTAACCCCATAACCGGGTTTTAACCTGGATCACGATCACCAGCATAGGCAAGCCACGACTCTCAGCTAATCGTTCGTGCAGTATACTGCACTCACTATATAGGCTCGGTTGATTACGTCATCGAAAACCATCTGCACATGCACTTGGAGATGAAAGTAGTATTTTGTAGCATATACTAGGTTGTTATGGTTAACTTATTGTTTGGGTTGGCCGAGAAATGGAGCAGTATACCCTAAAGTGTCCCAGTCCCCCTAACTTGTCCCCGTCCCCCTAAATGATCCCCTTCCCCCTAAATTCTGATACTGCCGCTACATTGCATACAGAGAAACATGAATGTCAAACAATTAACCCTTTTATAAGGAAATTAAATCCTTTAAGAGCATAAAAGGCCTGTATCAAATAGACTGATCTAATAACTCCGTAACTCAGATGGTAAACTGAGAGGTTAAACTAAGCTGACTTAGATACGGTTGCATTAGATATACTTGTCATCCAATCTCATTAATGCGGAAACATGTTGGCTTTGCTGAACGGTATCATTCACTAAAGGGAAATATCCTTGTTGAAACTTGAAAGAAAACCTAATGATGTTGACTCATATTTCTATCCTCAGAGAGGGTGACACGCTATATTGTCACTGTTCTGACAACACTGTGTGTATCTTTCTGGCCCTTCAGCATGTGTAAAGTAAAATTGCCACATGGTTATGCATAGGAAGTATTGCTTTATACATGTTCAGGGCAAGAGCACTTACAAGGATTTGATATATGTGTTTTGGCCCTTGAATATGCTTAGAGCACACTGCCCAAAGGTTGTACATAGGAAGTATTATTTATACATGCTGAAGGGCCGGATGGAGATAGGAGGTTTTAACAGAACAGCAACGATATATGGGTAAGGGCCGGATGGAGATAGGAGGTTTTAACAGAACAGCAACGATATATGGGTGAGATGGTTATCGCCAAATATTTGCAGCTGTTTTATAATACTCAATTGTAGCTTGTCTCTATGTGCTTGTAACTATAAATCAACAATGCTATTTTGATCACAACATTTGTTTTATAAGCCTTTTTCATGACAGGAAACCATACCAAAGGAGTTTAAATGAGTGCGCTGTCAGGTAACTTGACCGAGTTATACACCCACCCACCATATATACTCATTCTAACTCTTTACTTATCAACCCGGTTTACAATTGCATGAACTAGACAAAACATAATGCCATAAACACAATAGGCAAAGATTGCAAGAACTGGGTATAATTGCCAACTGCTAAGAAAAATATGTGAACTGCTATCTTGAAAATGGAGAAAGATTTGCTCAAAATAGACTAAACCAAGCTTGAATTATTTGCTCTCTCTCTCTTTTACAAAGGCCTGTAATTGTTCAAGAAGGGGCAATTTTGAAGAATATTCTTGGATTTAGAATTATTTTTAATCCACCATATTCTAGTTCTGAGTGAGAAGAAAGAGTATCTTTTGGTAAAGTGTCTTGAAAATGTTTTCCAGGCAAAATTATCTAGATTTGTGAAAATAGTAAAATATAATGGGTCACACGTAATAAAATGTTATAAAATGAAGTCAATTAGAAGGATGGATTTCTAGAATAAAAACACATGGATACAGACAGAAACCACCACACGAAGCACTTCATGACATAATTCCAAAATTTGAATTGAGGGGTGAGGGGTTGCGATCAGCCTCTGACGTCACTCGTCTATCTGTACATAAGATCCACAACAGGACAATGAAGTCAGCTGTCAACAGGACATTTTATTATTCTGCTCCTGGGCTATGGAATGCCCTACCGCCATCCATTCGGTGTGCCAGAACGGTTTCCAACTTTAAGAAGGGTCTGAAATGGCACCTCTTCCCCAAGTAGCTCCATCGCATGCTTCAGCCAGGTCCCTTTGTTTTGTTTTCATGTTCTTTACTATTTTGTGTATATTTGTCATGCATTTTGTATTGTTCTATCATCTTTAGCGCTTTGATCTTTATGAAATGGCGCTCTATAAAAGCCTATTGTATTGTATTGTATTGAATTCGTCTCATCAGCCTATTTGCTCTATTCTAGAAAAAGAGGCGTATAAAAAGCATCCTGCAAATTCTGCAGACATCAGTATTAGACCAGATCAGAACTTGGAATGCAAAGGAGTCGCACCCTGAACATTAGGAAGCCTCGGATCTGTAGTGAGAACTTACCATCCCAGAAATAGAAGCTGTATCATCTGGTTTCAGCATCATCCCCTCTGTGGTAAAGTGTCCTTGCAAGGCTTCTTTGAGCTGTTCTGCAGTACAGTTGATACTCTTATCTTCCTTCATATACCAGTTATCAGTATACCATCCTATGATGAACCACACTACCTTGGGCCAATACAGTCCACGATTCCATGCCTATTTAAGGAGAACAAAGGCAAAGTCAAAGTCAACAATTTCAGGAGAAGTTATCAAATCACTCAGGTTGAATGAGTCCTTGGTTAACACTTTATCTATACAGTTAGATACCTTCTTCAGGGATCAACTGTTCAAATACCTTCTTTAAGGATCAACTGTTTAGATACCTTCTTTAGATGAATTACGATCTATATGCTAAACATTATGCTTGTTATTATTGATAACTGAGCCTTACTTAAGGGCCCAAATACTTGGTCAGTCTTACCCACTAGTCGAATACACGTCTGGCTGTGCTGACGCAAGAAAATTTAGAGGGTGTTTTTAGGGTTGCCAGATGTTTTAACACGTTAGTGCGGTTGCCTTAGATTGGGACTGGGAGAGCTATGATTGGTACCACCATGGGGGGTAGGGGCAAAATACGATCTGTTAGACTTTGCTTGGTATGATAATCTACTTGAGAGATTATTGCAAATGTGAAACTGATGGGGATTGGGAATAATTATAATGTAATAAATACCTTCTTTAAGGATCAACGGTTCAAATACCTCAAATACCTCAGTAATGGAATGGTATTATTTTAGTAGTGGTGTGAGAGGTGAAATTTTCAGAATGGAAAAAGAACCAATAAGGACTCAGAACTGGTTCAATAAACAATCAAATACGAAAAAAATGCCAACAAGTTTTAAAATGTCAGCTCGATTCTTTGAAAAGCAACTTGTAGAAATTATTTTTAAAGCTTCTTGTTCGCTGAACATTGGACTACCCTGTATAAGAACTCAAAACAAAATGAGATGGACAGATCAAATTGGACTTGTCTAAGACTATTGATACTAAATCACGCCCAAAACAGAAATGTTATGTATATAATGGTTTTATACTAATTTGCAAACATCACTTTTTCCACGCATGATAAATGAACTTGTCAAACATAAATGATAGTATACTTCTTTCTTCACCCATGATTAATAGACTTGTCCAAGACTAACGATTCAATTAACCTCTATTTTCATGTTAAGATAAATGGTTGCAATCTAACGACTCTACACCTCTTTTCACGCAATATCAATATACAATGTTCCATCACAGCATTGCACCTTCTAATGTGTTAACAACATTGCAGAAATGTTACTATCTATCTTGCTGTGATGAACGTTCCTAAAACGTTGGGGTACACTAACAAAACTATGTTCTTATTATGTTATGTTATAACATTTTCAAAACTTAAATTTATCATAACAATGGTAGAACACAATTGTAAGAAGGGTTTTAGGCAGGTGCTATTTTATCTGTCTCCTTGCCAGGATATGACATAAATATCACTGCAAATTATGAGCGTTTACTTTTGGACAAACTAAAAGTAAACTCAAAAGTAAACGCAATACTAAATGCATATGTGAAGCCCAACAAAAATCCACCCAGCTTCTAATCAATAACTGTCCCATTCACTCACTTGGAGCGTGCATTGAGGTCAATAGAGTACAAAATGCAAGAAACATTTAGTTTTGCATTTAGTTTTTGTGTTTACTTTTGAGAGGAAGAAACGACATGGGCTTAGAAAGCATTTAGAATTACGTTTACTTTTGAGTTTACTTTTAGTTTGTCCAAAAGTAAAAGCTCATAATTTGCAGTGTATATCCAGGTATATTCTATAACCTGGATAACAACAATTTTGAATTGACGCAACCATTCAATCAATTTTACAGCTTTCACAATATTGCTTCTCAAATTCCACCAATGATCAATATTGCAATTCCCTACTTTCTGTGAGTGTTATGCTGATGAAATTTTCAAACCAAAAGCAGTTTGAATTTCACTGCCATGCATTTATTGTTATTGATTGATCTACGGCCTAGATTTCTTTGACTAAATTACTATATTTTTGCCTAGTATTAAGGCAACTTTACACATCCCAGTGTGATATCAATCTTGCAATGGCAGATTAATCAACCTAAATTGTATTAACCCCCTGAGCACTATATCCCTGCCCATCTAACAGTGTTTATGATTGGTTGATTACAAGATATACTCATTTGAATAACCAATCAAAATCCTGCTTCTAAATTATATGTACAGGTATTTCACTATACCCTTTACCAGGATACAATAATTATAACAAATATGTCATTCATTGGTACAGCAAATGATGTATCCATTTTCTAACCAATCAGCAGGAAGTTTTTGAAGGGTTAAGCCTGGATGAAAGCGGGGGAACTTGTTGTTCATGGGACCCACAGATTTAATATCTTAACAAGTATTTAATACAAGTAAGTTTTTTCCCCAAAGACGCATTTCCAGGTTTGCCCAATTTTAGCTATACGGTAAAAGTGGTAATTTGTGCGCTGCAATTAATTTTTGTCAGTTTGTAGATTTTTAACTATTTTGCGATTTGTAGTTTCATCACAGAGGCCTATACGCAAAAGAACTATATTTGTGTGTTATTATTTTCGCTGTAGTTGCTTGGAGTGCGAAAAGCGCAAGCATATATGAAGCGCAAATATTTCCACTTTTGCAGTATATTTGAACCCTCTACAAAATATTAAACTGTCAAACATTAAGCCTTTTCACACTGGCCATGAAGCTAGAAGACCGTCTTCTAGCTTCATGCACTGGCCTGTTGCTATATAATGGAGATTTATTCAGCCGTTACAAGTGTGCAAGAAATTTGATCGATCATCGGTCTTTGGATTCGCACAGAAAAGTGGTTCAATTTTGGCGATCGATTGTCATAGCAAGTTCATGCGCTTATCTAGCACAGAACACCTCTAGCTATGTTCTCATAAAACACCCCTACAATGATGTGAGCATCGTTCTCTTTCAGTTCTGATATTGTACTCATCATTATAAGCCAAAAACCCCGTTCTGTGGGCACTTGGACCTCTCAGGTAGGGTTTGGTTGGTCAGGCATTGCTGGGGGGGGGGGTCACAATGTTAGTGAAAATATTGGTGAATTTCAACCATTTTAACATTTTTTTCAAAACATTTTCTTCATTTATTTAAATGTCAACAAAAAAGTTTAACATTTTCAAAATTGTTCAAAACAATTTGTTGAAAATGTCGCCTTATAGCCCAAAATTTTAAAGATGATTTTGTTAACAAATTGGTTTTCAGTAGCCTTCCTTAAGAAATACAAATGTCTATGCAAACTTCCGGCTCATGCGCTTACCTCACAGAACACCTTTCTGGCCATGTTCTCATAAAAGACCCCTACAATGACACGAGCATCCTGTTCTTTAAGATTCTGTACAGCACTGTCTGGCTCCGTTAAGAAGCTCTGCCGAATCACAATCTCCATGCCGGCATTCTTGACACGTTTTTCCAGGTCTTCAATTGTCTACAAGATAAAATATTTTAATTTGATTAAAACCATAGTATATTTACAAGGTTTATTTATCTTTACATGAAATTGGATGCTGGTTATAACATTGCTTCCTTCATTATTATAACACATAGCTTCTTTTCTTTCTTTTTGTTGTTGCTTTTTCTGTCCGCTACAGGGAACATTCATTTTAAATGTGATATAAATATGAAGGAGGAAACATCATCACTGGAAGGGTTTCATTTAAGAAAATATGTGTTTTCAAACACTTCTGTTTCGAATGCTCAAGAAATTGGGCTCAGGAGGGGGGGGGGGGGGGGGGGGGGGCGGGGGGAGGGGGGGATCCTGTTATATGTCTTCCTTAGGGGTGTGTGGATTTCAAATGGAATTGCCCATCCTCATGTATTAGCAGATCTACCTTTCCATCAAGGAAGTGCTACTAAAAGTGACATTATTTAGCGACACAATTTTCAAATGTTTTTCGAAGTGGTATAATAACACTGATTTCCATGTTGTTCTAATAATACCATCATACCACCGATTTACCTCATAGGCAATTTTTCTTGTCCTATCTGAGTGGCTCTGTCGGAATATTGTAAAAAATAGTTTGAGCTAGTCAAAAAAGGGCCGTTTTGTACTCTCTTAATAATGATCATGCATGCACATGTATAATAATGTACTCATAAACTGTCAAACTGCAACTCAAATAGACATGATTTCAACGTCCGATTGTTATACACTTGAGTTGAGCATGACCATCGAACACGATTGGCACGAGGCTTGCAAGGAGGGCATGGATTGGTATATTTCAGCGTATTTTTAGACACATCCTCAGAGGTGGTGTGTAAAGTGGACTTTTTCATGCAACAATATTTGTTGTGCTTTAAGTTAATATTTTCCTGTAACATTCATAATTTGAACAAAATTGTTTAAACTTAGCTTACATGAAGGTGACACAGAGAAGAATCTTTTATTAAATCTTGGATGTTTTTGGAAATTTTGATTTGTTTTTGAAAATTTCTAAAATAGTTACAAATTCGTCATAATGCTTATAAAAGTTTTAAAAACAACAACAAACATTCGATCAACCGACCCTACCTGAGAGGTCTATTTGCCCATAGTAGAGGGGTACTTTTTTTCCCTCCTTAGCGTGAAGATTATGTTCGCACAAAAATGAGCATTTTGTCTTAGTAGTATGCAGTGAGTACATATGATAATTATATGGAACTGTGCACTGTCATGGCTGCCCAGGCTTGCTGGAATAGTAACATATGTTGACATAGAGCGCTATAACGATGCACAGTAGACGGGCATTGACCGGAGTGGGCGATACACTAGGGAATTAATTCTAGGTCAGAAACGCCATGAAAACAAACCGGTTAAATCATTGACAAAACAAGTCCTATTTAATGTGGTCAAAAGGTGTTTGAGTGTAAAAAAGATGAAATTGGCAGACGATTTTGCATGACACACATTACACACATTATTTGTTAGTGTCAATAAAATAAAATTGAAAGAATTTATGTATGATCAAACGATATTACTAATATTTTACAGGGGATTTAAAAACAATTATAAGCAGTGTCACGATGACAGATGAAATCTACTAAAGATAGAAATATTCTCGACGAATGCTTTTTACAAAAGATAGTAATTTTACCAGGACAAATGCTATCCTGAAGATAGCATTTCACACTGACTAATAAATAGTATCTACAGAAGATAGCAATTTCATTATAACAAAAAATAACAATATCTTCTAAGCAAATCTTTTTTTACTGGGGATAGCCAAGTCACCATCACAAATGCTATCTACTGAAGATAACAATATCTGTTAAACAAATGTTATCTAATGTAGATAGTTATTTTGAGTGTAATTTGATATGTAAAACTCACAAATATTTTCTACTGAAGATAGTTATTTTACTTTAATTTGATTTGTCAAAATCACAAATGCTATCTACTGAAGATAGTTATTTTGAGTTTAATTTTGATTTGTCAAAATCATAAATGTTATATACGCCATTCATATATTCTTGTCCATTGATTGGTTAAAAGTGGGTCACATAATCAAAAATAAACACGCTATTTTGCCAAAAGTACTATTTACGGCTCCCAAAGAAGATAATTATTTTGAGTTTAATTTTTAATTTGTCAAAATCACAAATGCTATCTACTGAAGATAGTTATTTTGAGTTTGCTGCCAGACACGAGGATTACAAGATCAAGACGCAAACGCAAAGAGTCATGTGGAGCGTAACCTGTAAGCTCATACCAGAAGTGCATTTAATGTTATCATCACTAAACCAGACCTCACTCCTGACAAAGGAGTTGATTATGCACATTAAATTTTATTTTGAAATGTAATACATGACATTTTTATCAATAAATGAGGAGCTGACCTTGAGGTCACTCTATTCAAATGTGTCCATATATTTAAAGTTTTTAGTGACACATATTAGCACATTTTCAATGTACTTCAAGATTTTGACCTTAATCACACACCAACACCATTCTATTGTGTCTATAAATTCCAGTCCATAGTGACACATAGAATTGGGTGTTGTGTAAACCGACCATATTTGGTCGTTCTGTTCAATTGTTATCCGTAGATAAACACTTCATTGATTGACATCAAATTTAATTAAGTATTAATTATTTAAGTATTGGACGATTAAATTTAACCAGGGGGTTGTATATATAACCAGCCTAAATAAAACCTTCCCAGGTTTTACCTTGTGGAAGTTATCGACCGATCATACTTTTTCACATCGCAATGGTATTCATAATAAACATTTCTGAGCCTGCACTGGGAAAGAATAGAACCTGGGCAGCGAAAGAGCTTGTCCCAATTTCTCCCTAGATTCTATCCTATGGGAACCTAACTTGCCATATGAGGCTAACATTATTAACAAAGCCTGGACAGCGGGAACGCGAAGCCAAACCCCTCTCCAAGGGATTTAAGGTAGAGGTTATTAATAAACTTTTTTCAAATGTATATTGTTCACTGAAAAGCAAATGTGAAATGGACAAAAAAAGAATGATGATGTGACTCGGGTTAATCAAAAGGTGTATAGCAAACTGCTAACCCAGATGGGTATTAAAACAAACAGTGTAACCAACGGGCATACACCTCCACCCACTTGTAACAAGGGTGGGAGGGTGGGAAATGTTCACAGATCCTTCTGGTATGAAATCGCAGAACGATATGACCTAGCGAATGAATCCAGGGAAACAAGGGCTGTGTTGAGCCGGATACGCACGGCTGAGCAACAAAGCAAAAAATCGCGGGTTAGCAATTCGAACTTGTGATTGGTCTAAAGGAACCAAGACAAAGGCCGTCTGAAAAAGCCATGGAAAAATGCACTGGCAATCCTGTGCTTGAGCAACTCAGAATTATGTTAGACAAGCAAAATAATTCTTTTATTAATTTGATTTGTAAATCTCACAAATGATATCTACAGAAGTTAGTTATTTTGAGTTTAATTTTGATCTGTCAAAATCACAAATGCAATCTACTGAAGATAGTTATTTTGAGTTTAATTTGATTTGTAAAACTCACAAATGATATCTACAGAAGTTATTTCTTTTGAGTTTAATTTTGATTTGTCAAAATCACAAATGCTATCTACTGAAGATAGTTATTTTGAGTTTAATTTGATTTGTCAAAATCACAAATGCTATCTACTGAAGATAGTTATTTTGAGTTTAATTAAATATGTCCAATAATTTCTTAGAGATCTTTTTTTAATCTTTCATGTTAATCTGCAATTTCTGATTCGGGCTAGTAAAGTCAAGGGCCGACAATATTGGGGGTTATCAATGCGGTCAAACTCGCCAGAAAAATTCATTTGCTAAATGTGTCACTCACTGATACATTGATTTCTGAATAGTTTCTTATGTCCCAGTAGATTTATTAAATGGAGGAGATGACCAGAAAACATGGATAATCAGTTTGGAATATTTGGTGTGATTCCGAACAAAATCACCCTTTAAAGGTAAGTGTTCCGATTGCTGGTCCAATTTTCAACTTGTATTTTTCTATTCTATATGAAGGGTCATCCTTAAAATAGTATTCCAAAGTTTGACTTGTATAACTCCAATGGTTCTTATTTAATATGAGACAAATATGGGGTTTATCTGATATCAAAATATGTTGATGGGCAAAAAAAGCTAAAGTGATCTGAACATTCACCTTTAAAAGGAAAGCCTACCTGAGTAGAATTCCATTCAAATTAAATCATTACTTCCTCAATATCTTAAAATACATACTGCCGACAAAAGCTTATGTGACTGAAGAAAGCAGATTTATCAGCAACAATGATCCGACTTGTCTTGAATCATATACCTGACTTGCAGCATAGTGACTGAGTCACACAACACAACAATAATTCATATCAGCAGCCAGATAGTCACTGTCATAATGCTATATGGACATAATTCAAGCTATTTAACGCTAGCGTGTTTTGTTGTTGCTCGCGGAGCTGCATCCAGATGCAAGAAATGCGCGAACTATATGCATGCACGCAACAATTTCACGATTGACCATACAGGACGTGCGCTCATTTTTTAAAAGCTTATAATACATTGCATTATTTTGGCTCATTTGGCTATAGCACCGCCAACAGTTCAAATGATAACACTCCGTACTGAACATGTTGAACTGATCAAACATAATGTTTGAAAATAATTCTATAGATGGAAGTGACAGTTGGAAATATTTTCCTGTGGACATGAAAGAAAGTTTTATACATTGTATGGAATAATTTGCTAAAATGCCAAAATCTTGAAATGGATAAAAATTGTAGACGTAATGTTAATTGTATTGCTGAGTACCCTTTAAATGATTTGCTAACATTACGAACACAAAGTGCACTGTTCTGCTCGCTTTACCAGACCAGAATATGGTGCGCTGAGCTCATGCCATCGCACTGGTAGCTACGAAATCAGCTTGAGTGCACACCGATGTATGCACATTAAACACTTCCCTGCACCAACACAATACCGAGTTATTGACCCTAGTATATGGTCCTAGCACCAGTGGACAGAGTCGCAACAGCCTGTTTTGAGCAAATTAGTGCTAGACACTTTTGTCATGCTTTGTAAGGCAAAGTCTCTCACAACCCATCTATACATGTATCCCTCTCTGTATGCATACTAGAACCTTATTCAAATGCATCAGTGTTTATAAGTTGAAATAAATATGGAGGGAACAAACAAATTCACACAAATTATGACCCGTATTTTCAAATCAATCTGTTCCCCTATCTTGGTTTACACAAAGCGCTGCGTAATACACATACAAATTTACACTGCCAACCAATAGGAGATAGGTTTCTAGCATCCTTACTCCCCACGCTGATCCAGCTGGGACCTTATTAACAACAACTAACTCAATTACGCTTCTTTATTGGCACAGTGTGTATTGACAAAATCGGGTTAACAGAGCTTCCATGTGCAACAATGGTAGAATACAGTATGAAGCAGATAATAAGAGCAATGTGTGGTGTAGATACACTAAGCAGGTGAAACCACAATGATCAAATGTTTAATTGTATTAAAATACCCGAGGGATTAGCTGTAGACAAAAGGATGTATTGGACACAAAGTTCATGGATGATATACACCATTTAGTCAAGGTTTACATTATAAAATGTTTTGAACATTGGCAAGTATTGTGAGATAGGCTTACTACAGGGTGTCCCAAAAGTCTATGCACGACTTTGAAGCTTTGTATTTCACAAAATATAAGTCGTATTGAAAATATGAATACGTATTTAGAAAGAGGAGATGTGGGAAATGATTTTGATACCAAATATTGGAGTAACATCTGTTTGTAATGCCACCCTAGAAGTAAAATATGTATTACTGCAAAAAATGTAATTTTATACTTCGGAGGAATAAAGTTCATAAATCCATACCTATTGAGATTAACAAAAAGACGGGTAGAGTTGGTTACACGGAAAGTGATCAGTCAATTGTAATATTTGAAATGTTACATTACAGTGATCCCATCATAATAACCAACTATATCACACATAATGTTCGTTTCTATAGTGAAATCTAGTTAAAATGTTTTCCATTTATACAGAGACGTGTGCTAATGCAAAAACACAGTCCTAAAAAATTGAATAACGTAACAGAAAAGTGAACACACACATCACACAGCTATCAGACATGTTAAAATTTAAACTTACCGGATTATTTTAATGCTGCTTAAAGGCCTCATCAAAGGTTGTTTTATTAGTCTTTTTTCTACCACATCGAGACAAATCATGCACAGTTCCTTTGTTCAAAAATGTATCCACCAACTTCAGAATGGATATTCTTCCTGGTGCGCGTTTCACTTTGAAATGTTTTCTGAACTTTTGTTGAGTAAGTTGAACTGAATTTGTTTCAGCGTAGAACCACACAATTTGTATTAGCTTATCTATGCTGTAAACCATCATGAATGAAAACTTTTGCTGTGCAATGTTGTCTAATACGCCTATTTATGTTGTGAGTGATCGAGTTTGTTAATAACATTAATGTTGAAAGGTAAGAAGTAAACTGTGACTAATGCGCAACGTTGCTTTCATACCGTTTATTTATGCGCACCTGATTTTAGCAACAATTGTGTGGTATGGGTGGGTCTGGCACACGGCCAAAAACTTTCAACCAGTTTTAAAATGTTGTGGGTTCACCAATAGGGTTGTATTTGGTATCAAAACAATTTCCTAGATCTCGTCTATCAAAATATAGTTAAATTTATACCATATAATTTATATTTTATGAGATATGACTCTTCAAAAACGTGCATAGACTTTTGGGACACCCTGTATCTAAAACGAACCCGTTAAACTCTTAACCTATATATTGGCGAGTATGTAAGCTGGGTAAAGAGGTGCAACTGTTAATGAAAGAAACTCATCTTTGGAGATAAAAATCATGCTGAAATTGGTTATTTGGTATAGAGAGGCGCCCTCAATCTTCTTCAAAACAAATCCTGCGGTTTTGTGCATTTTGTATTGCCTTCTTATGTAGTTTTTCACAGCTAGGAGGATAAAGCCCTAAAATATGTGAAACCTCCATCCCCACATGCGTTTGTTGACTTACCGATGTGAAAACCTCTTGTGTTTCTTGGATAACAGCAATCTTATTCCAATTCCACTTCTGAAATAGTTTAATCCTTGTGGGATTATGTAACGTTGCAGATGGATGGGTCCTAAAGAACGTAGGGAACCGTTCACGATTAGATAAAGCTGGGGAACTGGCTCCAAATGCCATCTGTAAATTCACAAAATTGAATACAACATATATTATGGACGGTGATAGCATGGAAATGAGAGGATCGATCATTTTTAATGATTGAATAAAGGATGACTTACTAACCAATTTCACCCTCCTTTCCCCCAACAATACCCCCTCCCATCTATAATCATCTTTTCCCCTCTCCAACCTCCACTCCCCTCTCCTTTCCCCTCCCATCCCCCTTTTCTCTCCCCCTTTCCCCTCCCACCCCTTTCCCCTCCCCTCCAACCTCCCCTTCACCTTTCCCTCCCCTCTCCAACCACCCCTCTCCCTCCCCTTGAAAGGGTAAGATGTTTTCTCACCACAACAAGATTCCACATTTTTGCTGCTTCTGCCACTGGGGTAGACACACTACTACATCCTGTAAGTACGATGATTTTGATTGGCTCGTTGTAAAGTAGATTATAGAAGACATTGGTACCCATCCCTGGATTGCACTGTAACAAGAAAAAAGAAAACAAATAGTTGATATTAGTTACTATTGGTATTGAAGGTACAAAGTCCTATAGGAAGTTTTTGGAGACTTTTAAAAGTGTTTTTTCACTTTTTCATATTTCTAAATATATCACTAGAGTCCATAAAACAAATTGATGGCACACTCAGTTGTTTGACACAGACAACCACCCCTCATTCTGCTCAATAATTTGTTCAGATTTTGAAAGAAAAAAATATCTTTGCTCTATCCCGATTTGTCCTGGTTTCAGTGACAGTCTCAATTTGACAGTTATGAAAGAAGTCAAACATGACATTTGCTGGCAGACAGAGCGTTTCATATTTCATCACTGTACTTTTTTGAATACTGTAAAAATAGACATTTTCGCACTGCATAAATGTTTGCGTTTTTCGCGCTTAAACCAGCTACCATGAAAATAATAACATGCAATAAATTTCTTATGAATATAGGTCTACGTAATGAAGCTATAAATAGTGAATTTAAAAACACACAAAACAGTTGAAAATCTGCAAAATACAAAATTACCACTTTTATAATATACTATTACAATTAATAGTCTTGCTTGAATTCAAATGAATAGCTGCTATCAGCCTGTCAAGAAGGTCAAATTCTGACATTTTCTACTTTCACATGTAGTATAAGTTGACCAAAAGTGTATTGTTGTATGTACTATTATCTGTTAAATCCTATAAATGTCACACGTTTAAATGTAGCTTACATTACAAAGAGATGGGTATGGGGCATTCCTATTACAAGCTCCAAAGTCGCTCTGCAATACTGCATTATACACATATTTGTTGTTAAACAGAACGAGCGATGGATATGGGATATTTCACATTTAGCGTGTTTCTATTGAGGATCCTGAATGATTCCGATTAATTTGCCTACCGCATCATACCGCATCATAGCAGATTCCGGTATGTTTCTATTGGCGACTGTTTTCCGAGGAGGATACGAAGTTCCGTGTGACATCGTGATGTGCGTGCCTTGCCGAATAAAGTTCGTATAAAGTTAATGAACCTCGGTAAGGGCCGCGGAAGGATGAAAGGAAATAATTGAATGCCGACACTTTAGAAACCGGTAGTATATTTTAACGGAATAAATCGTATTGAAAACTGGAAACCATCACAAACCATAGCTCATTCTTACGCTGCCCTTACTTGTAATCAAAATGAATCACTTCCAACATCATCCCCCAGATCGCAATTCAATGTAAATACCATGTAACCAGTTGTAACGATGTTCATTGTATATAACATCGCGTCGAGACTATACTATGAACATTGAGCGCACATGCTTTTTACCAAGAATAAACTAAAAAATATAGTGTGAGAAAATATTAAAATCTTGTTTTGTCGAATATATTTTCCAAAATGTTGAACAACAACAGCATCTATACTAATTTAAACACTGTATAAAACATTTTTTGCTGCATTTAGCAAGAAAAATTAAGTTATATTAATACTTTCACGTATTTATTTCTAATGAAATCTTCGCTTCAACGCAACGTTAAAAAAATCAAACCATGCGGTTATTTAAAAAATGTAATATGAAAAACATTGAAATTTGTTTGTTCGGGCTATATTTGTACAAAAGGTTGCGCAAAACACGTTAATTATTAATTTCAACATTGTACAAAACATTTTGTCTGCATTTAGTACGAAAAATATAGGTTTTATGACTACTTTCATTCGATATTTCTAACGAAACGTGCACATCAAAACAAGGCAGAAAGGCTGGCTTACTTCCTGTTTCTATACTGCTTACGCACTGTATCGGAACGAATGAGTTTCTACTAACGTAATCCGGATCATGCCTACGGTATTATCCTTCCAGAAGTAGGATAAATACCGGAGGGAAGTCGCTCCGCTATAATCCGCATTATAGCGGAGTGGGTCAGTTTCTATTAATCTCTTATCCCAAATCATCCCGAATCATTCCGGATAACAGTCTCAATAGAAACACGCTATTCAGTTTCTACTAACGTAATCCGGATCATGCCTACGGTATTATCCTTACAGAAGTAGGATAAATACCGGAGGGAAGTCGCTCCGCTATAATCCGCATTATAGCGGAGTGGGTCAGTTTCTATTAATCTCTTATCCCGAATCATCCCGAATCATTCCGGATAACAGTCTCAATAGAAACACGCTAATTGAGGAGTCTGCTTAGTGCAACAAATACGTGAACAATTTGGATTTGAGATAAATCTTTGATATGAATACAAAATCTCAAGGCAACCTCATCATTTGACGCAATTCCCTATATCCCACCTGATTCAAATCCACTTGTCTTTCACCAGCTCTGACACTGATTACCCCCCCCCCCCCCCCCACCCACCTTCCCCACTCCCCACCTCCCCACCATCTCGCTATTCAAAAAACCTTTGGGTACCCTGCTCATGTACGGAATTGAAAGCATACCCTTTTCATGTTTTCTTAGAGCAAAAAGTTTGGGCTAAAATATATCCCCTTTTTTAATGCAATAGCATTGTACCTGTGTGAAAAAAGATTTCCAGTACTTGCGCATAAATGCTGTGCAATATCTGGAATAAGCTCTAAAATCACTGCAAAGAGGGAGAGGAAATGGTAAATATGCAAACTCATCTAATAAAACCCAAAACCTTGTAAATGACTTGTATTTATTATAAATCGTAAAGTAATTGTCGCTCTCTATCATCAAGTTTATATGCAGACTGCGTAGAATAGAAATGTATCTTAATTAATGTTATTGGCAACCAATCCCAGACTATCATGGGAATTTCGCACCAACCCCCAATGACAGTAAAATAAGATCAGAGTCTTAATCAAAACAAAACATGCTTTTGAAGACTCATAAAATGGCCGCTTTCATTTACCGTAATGTTATTGGCAACCGATCCCAGACTATCATGGGAATTTCGCATCAACCCCAATGACAGTAAAATAAGATCCGAGCCTTAATCAAAACAAAACGTGCTTCGTATACTCATAAATTGGCCGCTTTCATTTCGCAGAAGTATCTCAATTATCCTTGTCCTTCTACACTTAATGGCGATACAATAGGCACTTCGTCGTATCTCTCTATTTGACAATTCTTTATCAAATTTCATCGGATTTGATTAAATTTGCCAAATTTGATTTTACTGTTGCCTGACCGAAACAGAGAAACGTGCTTGAGGCTCCTTATATCCAAAGTGATTAAATTGAAGAATAATACAATATAGCCACGAGGAAGGTTACTGTGTGAGGTGTAATGCAAGGTGCATTTTACTGTGTGAGGTATAATGCAAGGTGCAAACTGCGATATTCTAAGTACACCCCACCCCTACAATGTACAAACAAGTTTTAAAAAATAATAATACAAAACATAAAAAAGTCGAAATATCACATTTTTAGTTTTCTATGATTGTATTGGTCATTTGCAATGCAACATTTTGCAGACAACCCAATTAAGAATGAACGATTAATTTGGTTATATCTCACAATCGATATTTGCGACTTCCGACTCATTTTGCTTGATCACATCACATATGTGCCTCAGTATGTCAAACTTAAACACATTTACTGTACATATACATTTTGATTCAAGTTTTCAAGGAAAAAACAGGTGTGTCTATTCCTTTTTGATCAAACAATAAACATCTCTTAGGCGATGACCAAATAAAACCCTGTTGTACGGGCAAACAGACCTCTCAGGTCGAGTCGGTCGGTCTAGCTTTTTCTTATTATTATTTTCCTTTGAAAATGACCATAAAAAATCCAAAATATCTGTAAACATTTTGCTGTTTTTTGACAAGCAAAAAAAAAAAAAAAATGGGTCGGTATTCATTTGCATGTGAAATTGTTTTTCACCAATTTCCAACAGGGTATCTTTTTTTCCCGACAAACTATTATTTTTCTTATTTTTGCCCTACCTTGCCCTACTTGACATTGCTTATCACGTTCAATACCAATGCTCTGTCTCACAAGAGAAAGAAGAAACTACTCTAAGTGGGGATTTGATTTATATCCCAACAAAATTGATGTAATTGGCCCGGCTTTGTCGGCCGCCGGCATCATTTGTGTTCGGTGCATCAAAGGAAAAATAATGCTTTTAAACATCAAGTTCAAAAAAGAGAAAAAATGGAAAGTTTTAAGTATGAGTATGGGGAAGGTGTGTGCCTAGGGGCACTCAACTTTTTTTTGGATGGGTATGTGAGGCGCCGATGGGAGTCATAGAGAGAGCGGCTACATACAGTCTGTGATGAAATGTTACCCTACTATAGTTTGGTGTTCAAATGTAGGTTTTGTGAACTAATTTACAATGCAAATATACAACTTTAACAAAGGGCCCGGGGCGGGAGACAGCCAAAATTGTGAATTTCACTCAAAATCATTACTGGCATAGTAAACGTAAAATTCACAGAAAAATGTTTAAAACATTGCATAAATTAATAGTTATAAGAATGTATCATAGCATATCAAAATAGACAATCGTTTCTTGGCATATAGTTAATGAGGCAAACTATTCATTCAACTATTCATTATATTAAACATTGGTTGACCAAAACAAACTATTATATACAAATAATTAACCAATTATTATTATTATCTATTCATGTCAGCTCTCATATTTTCACTCTATTCTTTGTTACATCATGCAAATCCAATTCTCAATATTTGTCATACTTCTCTACAGGGTGAATCAAACAAATTGTGCCTGTATTGAAACAGCTCTTTGACCTTGATGTGTGCATTGAACTAAGAAATAGATGTTGGTTATATAAAGCATATTTAATCTTTTTTATCTTCCAAAAAAATTAAAGTAATCGACTGAAAAATAAGAAGAATGTGACGGTTTTTGTCACCTGACCCCTGATTTACACAGTTAACAAGGTTGAGACATTTAAATGTCTCAACACCTTAAAAGGTGTTACGCTTAACACCTTAAAAGGTGTTAAGCGTTACTGTATATTGACTAAATTCAGTGAAAATGGTAGCCATATCAGTGGTGGGCTTTTTAAAATTGCAAGGAAGCTAAAATTTCATTTTATATGTTACGAAACTTTAGCAGAAGAAGCAATGTACGAAGCTTTATTGGTATCATTTCGTGTCGCGTATTTCGTGTCGCGACCCGAAATCTCGTGTCGCGTATTTCGTCTCGCGCCCCGAAATTTCGTATCGCGACCCGAAATCTCGTATCGCGACCCCGAAATCTCGCCCCGAAATTTCGTGTTTCGCCCCGAAATCTCGAGTTTTTGTATCACGAAATTTCGCATTTTGAATAGCGAAATCTCGTCCTCAGAAAATCGTTATACCGTGATCGCTCATCACTACTAGTATGCTAGGGATACAGGCTTTCCGTATTCGTTACGTCGGTGTTTTGGTAATTTAAAACTCAAATTATTGCAGTTAAGTGAGTCAACGATATCTTTTAGGGAATAATCTAGTCAGGGAATGGTATAATCTTTAGCTCAAGTCAATGCCATGGTATAATAACATCTGGAAATTGAGTAACTCACTGCTTCAGAGTAAGACATCGATGTACATGTATGTACCCGGGCTGGGATGAAAGTAAGTAAGCTTATTATCATGCCTAATTATATTACTTTTTTTAGACAGTAGAACTAGTAGGTTTATAGATAGTGGTAAAAAAGACAACACATTTGGTCCTACTCATACCCATGGGGTTAAACATGTAGGATGACCCAACTGGTATTGGTTGGGGCGGACCTACGTCACGCCGGTGAAAACAAATCAAACGCCGGTGAAAACAAAAACAAAAACAACTTGCGCAGATCAATCAATTAATTAAGGCAACCGCACAGTACACAGTAACGCTCAGCGTTGAGTGCGTGCATGGAATGTTTTGTTAATGAAACACTGGTTGCCAAGCAAATTTGCTAAAAATAACTCAAAGTTCCCGTAGGCCTATGTCTGCACCTTCCTTACGGGAGCACCACACCAAATATCTCTCTCATTGAAATACGTGTAAAGTGCCATATTTCAAGACACCTTTTCTACCCTCCGGTTACATTTATGGCATACTTGTCACCTATGACCATTTTCAGTAACATCTCAACTTTAATTTAAGCCTTGTTTCATGAGGGGTTATTAAGCT
The DNA here is from genome assembly GCA_035610835.1 of Ophiura sarsii. Classification (NCBI taxonomy): domain Eukaryota; kingdom Metazoa; phylum Echinodermata; class Ophiuroidea; order Amphilepidida; family Ophiuridae; genus Ophiura; species Ophiura sarsii. The sequence goes on along the minus strand of CM069448.1, from coordinate 15,251,598 downwards.
AAATTTTCCGCTACGGACCTGCACATAGCGCCCTCACTTGTTCACGTTTTCTGGCAAGCCTGTTCACCATTTAGGCATGTGCTTACGCCCTGGGCACTATTTAGGTTGATAAATAAAAAAAATGGCGTATTTTATCATTGTAGGTGCAACGGGTAGGTCCCATTCGTTCATTTAAATACAAACATACCATCCCCGGAGAAACAAATTGCCCGAAAACCTCACATTTACAAGCCTTGTCTTCGTGCTTTTCCGGAACTATTATAGGATTACACGAATTGCGCATTGATTTGGTACAGTGCTCCCTTACATGACAATAGGTATTATAATTATACTTCATGTATAGCCCTCTACAAGATTAAAGGGGCATTGAGAGATGTATCGATATACTAAATGAGCAAATAAGGTAAAGATAATCATCAACATAGCCCAAATCCAAAATATCATATAATTCCGACATCCGCTTCATGCCAAACTAAGCAAATAACGGCACTTCCGGGTTGAGATTTGCCGCGAAAGTATGTGTGTAAAACTTAGCATAATATTGTTTGCCCTACACCCCCACTCAAATTTCTGACTCGGCAGCACATTTCCCAGATTGTTTTAGGAAAAACAAACGCCCGACCGACCCACCGGAGAGGTTCGTTTGAACAGGGGTTTTTTCTTCACCTTATATAATTAATCATTAATTTGGTACAGATAATAACAACAATTAAATTTGCTGGGATAAAAAGTAATAATTTCGATTTAGACATGACTAATAATAAGATCTAATCTAATGTTGTTCTTCTTCCTCTTGCTCTGTTTTTCAGGTAACTCAAACATGGTGCATGGTCTGATTGAGGTCTAAGTCTAGCCAAGCCAAGGTGTCATCTGATGTGTCGCAAACATAGCTTCTGCTTCAGTCTGGACCGATGCAGTTCTTGCTCTACATCAATGACCTTGTAATTAATTTAAAGTCACAACCAACAAGTTCTTTATAAAAGTGTGTCATTTTATTTTTACCTGTCACATCATAAGAAGAACATCAGATTGATCATCACACAAGGATATTTTACTGACTGAATCAATGAAAGTAATTCATTTCAGGGACAATCCATTTCCTTTTTCAGGGGGTACATGTATATGTGTAAGGCTGCAGGCACTCAACATTACCTCCTTACCTTCCACTGCTATAATAATTATAATAGTTAACTCTTTACAACATACTTCAGAATTGAATATTTGATGCATCAAATCAATTCTGATTGAATTATAAGAAAAGGCTTGTCGACACAGTTCCAAAATAAAGTTGACAACAAATGGATGATATAGTGATGATGACAACTCATAAATTGAGAAAGGTGACAGCAAATGAGACAGATAATAACACAGTTGCTTTAATACTTAACCAAACATTTAAAGGAAGTAACATTTATTAGGGGGGGGGGTAATGATATAGCATCATAATTTATTTTTATTTTCCTCACAACTCGCCGCACCAGTGTCAAGTTCTTTTTTACAATCATGCCAAGCAAGTGCCACTGGAAGCATAAGGATACATGATCCTGTGGGTTAAGACTTCACTCATTGTTGTTGGGCATCATGATGTACTCAGATATTTAAAAATGGTTAAGAACAGGTGAACTGCCACATGGATTTACCATAATATATGATGCAATTTCATCAAGAAACTTCAGACTGAATAAATCAAAGATTTTGAAAACTATATTAATTAAAATTATACAATCCAGTTGAAAAAGAAAGAATTGGATTTGAGTCATGTATCATTTTAATTAAAAGTAGTGTGATTAAAAAGAGGTGACAAATGTGTGCTTTATTATGTTTTACAGTTGGTTATATTGTTTGTAACTTGAAAACTAGAATTCAAATGTTTGAGTTTATTAGACCAAAATGTAGCATTTACACCATGCTTTTAAATAATGCATTAATCCTCAAGGGGGAGGTGGTACTTAAATGTGCTGCGGGAGGTTTGGGGGTGAGGTCAAAAAAATTCGCACGGTCAAAAAAAATCGCACAGTACATGTACTATATGTACAATTTTGCCTTATATTTGACTATTTGGGCTGAATATGCCCACACATAACCAGTACCTCGCACGCAATCTCGGTCTTTTATCATTTTTTTCCATATTTTCTTTTTTTCCCTTATTATTTTTTTTAGAGGGAGTGGGGGGGGGGGGCGGGGGCACAAATGGGTTTTGGGGGCGGGGGCACAAATGGGTTTTTCCCGTCAGATATGGCTATCTACTGATGATATAATTGTCACAATGCAGTGACATTTTACTATCTGCAGTAGACAGTAACATGTCACTACATTGGATATTGTTATCTTCAGTAGATATTAACATGTCACTTTATTGGTATATGGCTATCTACTGAAGATATAAATGTCACAATGCAGTGACATGTTACTATCTTCAGTAGACAGTAACATGTCACTGCATTCGGATATTGGTATTTTCAGTAGATGGCCATACCAATGCAATGACAAATGCAATGACATCTTACTGAAGATATAAATGTCACAATGCAGTGACATGTTACAATCATCAGTAGACAGTAGCATGTCACTGCATTGGGATATTGTTATCTTCAATAGATAGCCATATACCAATGCAGTGACATGATCTACTGAGGATATAAATGTCACAATGCAGTGACATGTTACTATCTTCAGTAGACAGTAGTCACTGCATTTGGGCTTTGGTATCTTCAGTAGATAGTTACATGTCACTTGTGACTGCAGTAGGATATTAATATATTTAGTAGATAGTAACATGTCACTGCATTGGGACATTGAAATCTTCAGAAGATAGTAACATGTCACTGCATTGGGATATTGTTATCTTCAGTAGATAGTAACATGTCATTGCATTGGTATATGGCTATCTACTGATGATATAATTGTCACAATGCAGTGACATTTTACTATCTTAAGTAGACAGTAACATGTCACTACATTGGATATTGTTATCTTCAGTAGATATTAATATGTCACTTTATTGGTATATGGCTATCTACTGAAGATATAAATGTCACAATGCAGTGACATGTTACTATCTTCAGTAGACAGTAACATGTCACTGCATTCGGATATTGGTATCTTCAGTAGATGGCCATACCAAAGTAATGACATCTTACTATCTACTGAAGATATAAATGTCACAATGCAGTGACATGTTACAATCATCAGTAGACCGTAGCATGTCACTGCATTGGGATATTGTTATCTTCAATAGATAGCCATATACCAATGCAGTGTGACATGTTACTACTGAGGATATAAATGTTACAATGCAGTGGACATTTTTACTATAATCAGTAGAAAGTAATATGTCACTGCATTGGGATATTGTTATCTTCAATAGATAGCCATATACCAATGCAGTGACATGTTACTATCTACTGAGGATATAAATGTCACAATGCAGTGACATGTTACTATCTTCAGTAGACAGTAACATGTCACTGCATTGGGATATTGGTATCTTCAGTAACAAAGATAACAATATCCCAATGCAGTGACATGTTACTATCTACTGAAGATATCAATATCCAACTGCAGTAACATGTTACTATCTTCAGTAGACAGTGTGCGTGTGTGTTGTATAATTTAACTCAATGACAAAGAATGAATATTGACTGGTCCTTAAATAGGGGGATGAACGGAGATTATTGTTCCCTCGTTAATCTAGCATACATGGGCTACCACCACCCTGAGGCAGAGCCAGGGGTGAGAGTACTAGGCCGGCTGGTCAGGTATGCTAGGGCAACTTGGGAGCGGTAATCTCCGCCCTTACTCTCATCACCAGTGAATATGTATGGCAATCAATTGTGATATCAAAATAAGGCCAACAACCAAACAACAAATACATGCAGTTATTTTAAGGTTATTTTATTCATCCATTTCATGTTTGAATCATACAATTTTAATATGAATGTTATTGAAATACATGATAATAAGGTACATCCAAATATTTGGCAAAACCAGATTTTTTAAATATACACACATTTTACCCTGAATGAATAAAAATCAGGTCTGCATTGTACCTGTGCATGTTTCAAAATCAAATGGTGCATCCCTTATGTGTAGACAGAAATCACTACGAGAATCAACTTGGATTCTCGGAACTTAACCAGCGGGAATTTGCACTCGGCATATATTTGGTCGGGGTCGGTCAGGTTTTTTATTGAATTTCCAATTGTCAAAAATAAATTGTCAAATGTTTCAAAATTTAAAAAAAAATCAAAAGTGGTTTATTTTTAATCCAACATTTTCAAAATTGATCTAAAAATAAATAGAAACCAGGTCCTGAGTATGGTGGCCTTGCACCCATAGAGTTTGGTGGCCTTGCACCCATAGAGTTTGGTGGCCTTGCACCCATAGTGTTTGGTGGCCTTGCACCCATAGAGTTTGGTGGCCCAGTCATTGAGTATGATGGCCCGGCCATGGGAAAATTTGTCAGGCCCGTACAACAGGGTGTGTTTTTTGCATCGCCTGACAAGGAAAATGTGCTATAGTATTAGTCGAGGATAAAACACCCTGTTTTACGGGATCGACACACCCACTTTTTGTGTTTTTCACGATATTCTGGGGTTTTTTAGAATTGTTTTCACAAATTATGTAAAATCAACCGTTTTGGGCCAAAATGGGTGTTTTCACAAATTTGTACAAAAATTTCCGATTTATGCAGATTTTGGTGACATTTGAGGTAACCCCCCCCCCCCCCCAAAAAAAACCCCCACCTGACTGACCGACTCTACATGACAGGTAAAACAGGTGTGTTTTTTTTCTTAATAGGCCTACTAAATGATTGTAATAGTTAGTCTGAGGCTCTGCGGTGCCACTCAAAATATATAGAATATCAATATCATGTAACTAATAAAACATCGGTCCTGTTCCAGAGTTCAACTCATTCCTTTTCTTATTTAGATCACACTTGAAATGCATTGTCTTTTTCCTTATAATTTGCTTGACATGTAACAGTGATGTACAGTGTAACAGTATTGTTTATGAGTTACTATTTAAGAAGCTTTTTAGGATGTGTTTAGTCCTATCAGATGCCCTAATCATGGTATCACAAATTCCCTGTTGTAGCTAGCGACAAGTGTGCGGTGCGCCATAAAGATGTAGATCTCGTAAACCATCATTCCCTGTATATATAAAGACAAAAACAAAAATAGTGAAGTGAATTAATTTTCTTTCTATAATTTGATCAGCTCCAAATTGGCGAAGCCTCCTTACAGCAGCACAAAAATAACATTGGTGGGCCGTAGGTTGCCCACCCCTGGTGCAGAGTTTTGTGATCATTAGAGGGGCCTAGTTCTCAAAATAAAAATAAATAAAAAGGGCCTGCCCTCCTCTAAGTTTTAGCAGACACCATTTTGTATGCCAAATATGGGATAAAACGCTGTTAAATAGGGGAATTTAAAAATTAAAAAGCCCCTCCTATTTTTCCAAAACTCGGACGCGAGTGAAACCTTTTTAAAATTTAACTTGGCGTTAGGATTAGGCCGTTCACAATTAATTTTGAGTTTCTTGTTGCCGCCCATGTCGAAATTGAGATAACAAAATATGTTATTATTTTATTTTTATTTAGGATTTTCACAGGCTTTAAAATGACTTTCAATAAACTTCATTTGATACTTTCTGACTTTAATACTATCAGAGATGGTACAAACATAATTATATAGAACATGATTGCATTACAATACTAAATAGGTATCAATTAAATTAATACTTGGAAAATAATTAAATGTAAAGTCCTCGATATTAGGGGTTGAAAATTCATCGTTCGGGAGTTTTCTATCAATCGTGGGTTCGAGTCGCCTTGAAACCAGGATTCTTTGTTCACCCCAAAAAGTTCCTATCTAGGTCGGAAATTCTACAATCAAATTTTAATTCAGTGAGGGTTAGTTATCGGAGTCTCTTTCCATGGTTTAAGCTGATAATCAAATTTAATTGTAGAATTTCTCCTCTACCCCATTCACTGTGTAGGCCTACAACGTGCAGGTCTATACAGTGAGTGTCAGTTCGCCATGATTCGGAGAGTTACGTTAAGCCGTCCGTTGGTCCCGTGTATTCAGACAATTCCAGACTGAATACGTTAAATAGTTACAAGCCTCATCGTAAAGAGTACAATGTAGGGGATCATCCTGGGTCTGTTACCTGTACACAAGTATTCCTAGGTTTCAGGAAATACGCAGTGCGACAATATTGGCAATATCCTCAAATAGGTCTTACACACGGAATAAAACACAAGGCAGCAATTGTTTTGCACTTGCAGTTGTTTTACATTGTAAAACTGATAAGGCGGCAATTGTTTTGCACTTGCAGTTGTTTTATATACATTGTAAAACTGATAGCTGCCTTGTTCTTTATTCCGTGTGTAAGACCTATTTGAGGATATTGCCACAATATTCATACATAAATGAATTCTGCACTATATCGAATAGATAGATAGATATATAGATAGTCCTAGAAGGTGGACAAATTTGCCAGCCTGGCAAATTTGCCAGTGCACTGGCAAATATTTCCCAGTATTTAAATAATGAATTTATTACGCAATTTGTTTTGGTTTGCAAATTTTGCCCCCAAATAGGTGGCCAAATTTGTCCACCTTCTCTAGGACTGTGAATGTGTGACCATCTATCTATCACTATCAGTATCATTCATGACCATCATCATGCGTGGCATGAATTTTAAAATAAATAAATATAATGTTCGTTCAAGTTATACTTATTAGACATACCATTATCATTGGATTGGTCTTTGTGTCCATGTTGTCCCTGATACTCCATCCATTTGTGCTGTCTAATATGATATATCAGGCTTTTTATCAGCTCGAACAAGTTTATTCCAGTTGTGCTGTCTAAATTTGTGATCAGCTCGAGTTTATGGTATTGACAGCCGGTATCCCGTTTAGACATGGGCGATCTTAAGAAAGTGGTCGAAATTTCGTGTTCGTATTGCGACCCGAAATTTCGCGTAAAAGATTTATACCACGAAATCTCGGGCCGCGCCACGAACACGCGACGCGAGATTTCGGGCCGCGATACGCGGCAAATCTCTTACGCGAGATTTCGGGCCGCAATGCGAAATCTCGTATCGCGGCCCGAAATCTCGTGTCGCGTGTTCGTATCGCGACCCGAGATTTCGTGGTATAAATCTTTTACGCGAAATTTCGGGGTCGCGATACGAAACACGCGATACGAGATTTCGGGCCGCGATACGCGAGACGAAGGCGCGACACGAAATGATACCAATAAAGCTTCGTAGCATTGGCCTCAGAACTTATAAGTTGTGAACCTGTCAAGTATTTTTCACAAATGACTGACTTTCGTATTAAACTGCAATATATCAAGAAACTATTCTCTTCCCAACATTTTAAGAGTGACTTTTTTCTAGATTGACAAACTTTTGGACACACATTTTTTAGATTTTGCTTAAAGTTGGGGAGATGAAAGACATTTAGTAGTTATTTAAAAATATGGTATTAAAAAATTCAGCAACCCTCTGTTGCCATGGTTACGAGCCTATCTTGTTTTAGGTCATTTTAGGGGGAAATTCTCCTAATTATACTGATTTCAGCAACGAAAAGAGTCAAAGTTTGGCAGAACCGTACACCAAGGTGGTACATGTTTTGCCCAAACTGACTTCATGAATGAGTTGCCCTATCTCTGGTCTAACAATCAACCGATTTAAATAAGTCAGTGTTGCCATATTGATACCCTGTTGCCATGTTCAAATATCACATTTTCAGGACGTTGAAAAAGTCAGATATTACTAACCGACTTCGGGTTGCTACAGTTCCTCTCGAGGTGATTTGTTTTTCTTCATGTTTTGTTTTTATAACAAGGTCCTATTACCCTTTGAGTTAATTCAAGAAAAAAAATGGGGAAACCCAGCACTAGCGTATCACGTGACCTGAAGTCACATGATCCAATTTACGGGAAATTGCATAGCCGGGTATATATGGGGGGTTACCGTGCACCACCAGTACTCCCCTAAACAACTTTTTTTTAACTTCCTTTCATTGTCTGTAAACATATTTAGTATATTACCAAAATAATTTTGGTATGCTAAGGGGTTATTCAACATGGCGTCGAAAATGGCCGCCAAATGGTCAAATTTCCTAAAATGACATTATATCAATCAAACTCGGGATCAAAATGTACGGTGAAAGTATAGTTTTAATAGTGGGACGTATGTATTAGACCACTAGACACTCATATCGAGTACTTTTGCTTTGTTAACATACCTAAATTCAAGATGGCCGCCAAAATGGCTGCCAAAAATGCTAAAATTCCATACATTCAGCATATATCAGCCCTACATGTATGATCAGAGTATAGTTTTAACAATGGGATATATGTGTTAGACTCCTAAAAGCTCATATGCGGCATTTTTGTTTTGCTTACTAATCTTAAATCCAAAATGGCCGCCAGAATGATGGCCAAAATTGGTCAAAAGTCCATAAAATGACATAATATTAACAAAATGAATGATGAAAATAGTTTTTAACAATGGGATGTATTTATTATATCACTAGTAACTCATATTCAGTATTTTTGCTTTGTTAACATACTTTAAATCCAAAATGGCTGCCAAAATGAGTCCCAAAATGGCTTCTAAAATTGCCAAATTCCATAAGATAGGATAATAACAACCAGAATGTATGATGAAAATATATTAACAATGGGATGTATGTATTATAGTACTATCTATTTTTGCTTTGTAAAAACTTCTGGATGATACATCACATTTAGCCATCTACTTCATAACGAACTTATATCCAACACTATTTAATGGAAGCAACTAATAACTATCCCATTACAAGCTACAGGGACATTTCTCAAGGTAGTCTTTCAGTTTCATTGAGTAGGTATTTTTCTGTCGTTTATCCGCTGACAGAGATATCTCGATGCCAAGGCTTTCACAACATGATCTAAGAAGCTGCAACTTAGCCTTTTGCAAGTTGCCACTTCTATTAAGCTCACACAAATTGGCTCCACTGCAAATAACTGGATGATCGATGGGTATACTACTGTCCATAGCGGCACTTATTTCTGATACAATAATATCATGCGTACTTTTAAATGCCGCTGCCTTTAGATCATTCTCATCATCGACGCTCAGTTTACGCTTGGATGCCAGTCGGGAAAAATAGCCAGAAATTTGCTGGAACGTGAGGAATTCGTTAAGTTGAAACAATTGTGTCCCATCTGGGCCTCTGACAAACTGCATCTGCTTTGCAACCAGGTTTGCATCCGCTTTAGCACTTTTGTTAATTTCTCCCTCCCTGAACCTTTCATTAAGGTATTGTGTTTGCTTGTTAGAAAAGCGTGCTGATTTTTTTGTTTTTGTTTCAGTGCCCAACCTTTTGGGCAGCTTGGATATTGTGTCACTAATAAAGTGGCATTTGCTCCATCAAACATATCTAAATCATATCCAAGCTGCCCAAAAGGTTGGGCACTGAAAAAAAAAAAAATCAGCACGCTTTTCTAACAAGCAAACACCATACCTTAACGAAAGGTTCAGGGAGGGAGAAATTAACAAAAGTGCTAAAGCGGATGCAAACCTGGTTGCAAAGCAGATGCAGTTTGTCAGAGGCCCAGATGGGACACAATTGTTTCAACTTAACGAATTCCTCACGTTCCAGCAAATTTCTGGCTATTTTTCCCGACTGGCATCCAAGCGTAAACTGAGCGTCGATGATGAGAATGATCTAAAGGCAGCGGCATTTGAAAGTACGCATGATATTATTGTATCAGAAATAAGTGCCGCTATGGACAGTAGTATACCCATCGATCATCCAGTTATTTGCAGTGGAGCCAATTTTTGTGTGAGCTTAATAGAAGTGGCAACTTGCAAAAGGCTAAGTTGCAGCTTCTTAGATCATGTTGTGAAAGCCTTGGCATCGAGATATCTCTGTCAGCGGATAAACGACAGAAAAATACCTACTCAATGAAACTGAAAGACTACCTTGAGAAATGTCCCTGTAGCTTGTAATGGGATAGTTATTAGTTGCTTCCATTAAATAGTGTTGGATATAAGTTCGATATGAAGTAGATGGCTAAATGTGATGTATCATCCAGAAGTTATTACAAAGCAAAAATAGATAGTACTATAATACATACATCCCATTGTTAATATATTTTCATCATACATTCTGGTTGTTATTATCCTATCTTATGGAATTTGGCAATTTTAGCAGCCATTTTGGGACTCATTTTGGCAGCCATTTTGGATTTAAAGTATGTTAACAAAGCAAAAATACTGAATATGAGTTACTAGTGATATAATAAATACATCCCATTGTTAAAAACTATTTTCATCATTCATTTTGTTAATATTATGTCATTTTATGGACTTTTGACCAATTTTGGCCATCATTCTGGCGGCCATTTTGGATTTAAGATTAGTAAGCAAAACAAAAATGCCGCATATGAGCTTTTAGGAGTCTAACACTTATATCCCATTGTTAAAACTATACTCTGATCATACATGTAGGGCTGATATATGCTGAATGTATGGAATTTTAGCATTTTTGGCAGCCATTTTGGCGGCCATCTTGAATTTAGGTATGTTAACAAAGCAAAAGTACTCGATATGAGTGTCTAGTGGTCTAATACATACGTCCCACTATTAAAACTATACTTTTACCGTACATTTTGATCCCGAGTTTGATTGATATAATGTCATTTTAGGAAATTTGACCATTTGGCGGCCATTTTCGACGCCATGTTGAATAACCCCTTAGCATACCAAAATTATTTTGGTAATATACTAAATATGTTTACAGACAATGAAAGGAAGTTAAAAAAAAGTTGTTTAGGGGAGTACTGGTGGTGCACGGTAACCCCCCATATATACCCGGCTATGCAATTTCCCGTAAATTGGATCATGTGACTTCAGGTCACGTGATACGTTAGTGCTGGGTTTCCCCATTTTTTTTCTTGAATTAACTCAAAGGGTAATAGGTCCTTGTTATAAAAACAAAACATGAAGAAAAACAAATCACCTCGAGAGGAACTGTAGCAACCCGAAGTCGGTTAGTAATATCTGACTTTTTCAACGTCCTCAAAATGTGATATTTGAACATGGCAACAGGGTATCAATATGGCAACACTGACTTATTTAAATCGGTTGATTGTTAGACCAGAGATAGGGCAACTCATTCATGAAGTCAGTTTGGGCAAAACATGTACCACCTTGGTGTACGGTTCTGCCAAACTTTGACTCTTTTCGTTGCTGAAATCAGTATAATTAGGAGAATTTCCCCCTAAAATGACCTAAAACAAGATAGGCTCGTAACCATGGCAACAGAGGGTTGCTGAATTTTTTAATACCATATTTTTAAATAACTACTAAATGTCTTTCATCTCCCCAACTTTAAGCAAAATCTAAAAAATGTGTGTCCAAAAGTTTGTCAATCTAGAAAAAAGTCACTCTTAATGTGTGCAATATGTTGATATGCTATTGCTATGGTACATTCTCATAACTATTAAATTATGCAACATTTTAAACACTTTTGTGTGAATTGTACCTCATTTACTCTGCCAGTATCACAATAAATGCATGAAGTGAGCACTCACTCCATTTCATCATGCTATGTCTTAACTGGGTAAATCCCATTGGAATTGTGAAAAAGAGGTCAGCTTAAAAAAGCTTGTCACACTTTGCTTAATTTTCAGTAGATTTCTTTCATTTTTCGGAAGATGAAATATATCAAATATGCTTTATAAAAACAACACCAATTTCATGGTTTATTGCACACATCAAGGTAAAATGGTCGTTTCAATACAATACATGCACAATTTCTTTGATTCACCCTTTATAGAATTACTTCCCAAATACATCTTCGGCAATAACTACGCACATCCTTTAGATACATTGCTTGATTAAAAGTTGGAACATATCTACCCAAAAGCGAATTGGAAATATCTGAACAAAAAACAACAAACACTTATAGCCTCCGGTCGTTTCTGAATCATATTTACTAGCTTATGGTTGCCATAGCAATTCCATAGTCAATGACAGAAAATAACATTATGAAAGGAAATAAAGATGTAACATTTGTGAAGTTGTAAAAATGAGCAATGAAAAGGGGGAAAACACTGACAAAAACAAGTGTGAAATTGGATTAAAAAGGACAGACAGGCTTTAATATAAAAACGAAAAATGAATTAAGCAAAATTGTACACTCTCCTGTCTGATATTAGTTGGATACTGTTGGCCAAATTTTACACCAGGCATGACATTTCCATCGGACAAGACTTTTTCATCTCATCCAGTTTTAGTAACAACATATCTATATATACAATCTGCCATTTATTTAATATACTTGGAAGCCTATTCCTAGGGGTAGGAAAATAACGAGATTGCATTTTTTCCTAGCCCTATGTAGAACATAGGGTAGGAAAATAATTAGATTGCATTTTTTCCTAGCCGTAACTATGGAAGACACTTTTTAAATTTCACAAAATAACATGAAGACAACAAGAGCACATGGAGCCTTCCTGCAATAACCAATGAAACTTTACCTTGAATTTCAAATACCGGGTGGTTCAAAAAAAAGTTGACCCAAGTTCAAGGTAATTTTTCAACCACATTTAAAGTTTCAGAGAAATTCTGTTAACTTAGTCTTGATCAACAGTAAGTTTTGAAATGATCCTGATAAAATGGTACATTTATCTTGATTGGTTCTTCAGATATGGTTCATTACAGAAAGCATGCACAAAACTGCCTTGGCCACGGGAGCGTCCTTTAGTGGAGATGGAATGCACAAAGTGGACTTACACACGATTGGTCACAAATTGTAAAAATAGGTGAAAAAGAAAAAAGGAGACATCTGAAACATCTGTCTGGTGCTTGACATTACCTAGCTATACGTATCTACGTTTCTTTGTTGAATGTGAATGGCACATAAACATAGAGATTGGGATACTTTGTCAGGGCGGGCTTTTCAATTCTGAAACTAGAGCATGCTGTTTTGTTTAAGACAAAAACTAAATGACGCTCCCGTGGACAAGTCAGTTTTGTACATGTTTTCTGTAATGAACCATATCTGAAGAACCAAACAAGCTAAACGTGCCATCTTTTCAGGATAATTTCATAACTAACTGCTGATTAAGACAAAGTAAACATAAATTCTCTGAAACTTTACATGTGGTTGAAAAATTACTTTGAACTTGGGTCAACTTTTTTTTGAACCACCCGGTATATCTGGAGGCCAATCAAATAAACAATTATCTGTTTCTTGATATACACGTTTGAAATAAAACACACATAAATAAGAGGAGACATACACCGGAACTTTATAATTGAAATGTCCTTAAGAAACAAACTTTCAGTTTAGGAGCTGATTTTGACACCTTCGACATAAAATTGCGATTGAATTTGCACAGCACACAAATCAATGGGTTGAATTGCTGCATTAGACATGTACATCAAACGATAGATAAATCCGTTTCACATGTTGATTGGTTGTGTATCGGGTGACTAGGTGATTTAAATGCATATTGGGTGCTGGAACGTGGTAAGTGTTTTACAAACAACTCCTGAGTTTTAGAAGAGTGATTACATTTTTGAAACCTTTGACATAAAATTGCGATTGAATTTACACGACAGAACACAAATCAAATATGCAAAGGTGGTTTGATTTGCTGCATATGACAAGAACGATGTATGTTGATTAGTAGTCAGTATCCGGTGACTATGATGTGAATACACGGGTGCTGGAAGGTCGGTCTGTATGCATGCACTGTAAAAAGGGGACATTTTTGCGATACATTTATTTCCGCACATTTCCCGCAAAAATCAGCAGAGGCGAAAATAAAAACGTATGAATATATTCATTTTGTATGTAGGTATTTTAGTATTAGAAACTCCAATAATTTCTGAACATTGAAAAGAAAGAAAAAAAAGTTGACCTTATCACAAAAACTAAGGAAACAAACATGTATTTTTTATCTTATATATATATAAGTTTTTCATATTGGGGGGCAAGAAATGAAAGTGAACCGACAAGATTTTTCTTACTAGAAAATGTGCATGTAGTTCGCAAATATTTGTAATTTTATACTTATTTTCGCTATATTGAGGTACATTTGGGCTTTAAATGAGCTTATACCAAAACACACTCAATGTTGGGGGCACATGCGCGCATAGCGAGCAAACAATTGTCATCATCTGTGCCCTTTTGACCATGATAATTCCATAAATCCTCTTGTCAAATGAACCGACAGTGCCAATCTCAACCTCAACCGACACAGCAGTCAACTAACGCGTGCTATCAGCATGTGGCATTCCTTGCTGGTAAACTTGTGCACAAATATTCGCAGCAATAGTTATACTATTTTTAAGTATTATAGAAGTGTTGAATAATTAAACTGTGAATACTTATTGACCAGAAATTGTTAATTAAGAGAAAACTATTTTAAAAAAGTCATAACAGTATTACAATTTATTATACGAAGAGTATTTGTATGTATAGCATTAGATTTCTTTGTTTGGCAACTTTTTCTTTGCATGGAGGCTCCCTTAGGTGTCATAAAACATACAGTGGATTATCCAGGTCCACACGGCTTCGCCGTTCGAAATCAGAGACCGATTCCAGTTCTAGTTTTGATATGAGTGCATGTGTGCACGACAGCGCATCTATGAAGTGACATTACTGTCTCGTTGAAGGGAAACAGAGTGAATGGCCTGTGGACTCCCAGGTACGTTCCTGTATAAGTATATCCACTAAGTACGACATATCACCTGTTGTCTCCAGACAATACACACGCTTGTCTTCATGTCATTCAAGTTTTCCTAACTATATCTGACTTGCTTAATTATAGAAGACACTCGGTAGAGAACGTTCACCGTGGATACGCTTCATTCTTTGACGGTTCCAAATGTCACAGAAAGAATATTAGGCCAAAGAAAAAAACAAGTTTGTTACCAGTAGTGCGCGAGCATTTCACCAAGACGCTTGGTTATTGATTTCTTTTTTATAGAAAAAATGGAAACATTTGTTGTTAGGGCACCATCTTTTGTCGAAATTGTGCTCAACATGTTTCAAGATGGCGATTAGCCACATATGGCAATAAAAAAAGAGTGAAAATCCGCACGGCGAATATCACATTTTAACCAGCATAAGAATACAAAAATGCCAGCATAAGAGTAACAAAATGCTCAGATTTGACTAAATAAAACCATTTCAAGTGAATCTCCACTATGAATTTGAGCAAAAAAACCAACAACAAAAACCCGCATTTCGCATGACTTTTCAGGGTTACTACGTACTAGAAACAACCTTTTTTGCCTTCTAGCTACTTCATATTATGGGCAGAAGCATAATATTTGTTGCAGTAAGGTGCATAATTAAATATATTGCTCTCTTCTCATAATACAACTACCATTGACATTGATTTTATAGTGATTTCTTTAAAACAATACTGATGCACCTGACTTTGTTAAAAGAATGTCATATAATGATGATTTGTTAAGGGCAGTGTCAACCCGGCACTTGTTTCAAAAATTGAATTTCATATTTCTCTATTATTTAATACTTTTATATGCATTCTATCATTACCATCATAAGTTACTAATCGGAAGCGATTATTTTCCGTTCTTTTGGGTGATTTTAAATTGTTATTTTGGCAAGTTTGAGTCAGGAAAAGGCGCATGGTTATTCGGCGGGAATTTAAGCGGAGTTCCGCGCTTTTCTAATGCTGCGACAGCTGTTCGATCATTGCGTCGCGCGCTGAAACTTACCGCGCGTAATACTAGACGCGGCGCTTAATATCCGCGACGTAGACGCGAAAAACAAAAGAGCGCAAAACAATATCTAAAAATGTAAACAAAGGCCAATGTTACGATCATTTAAATTTCAGTTTTCTTCCAATTTCTTCACATTGTGACAATATAAATTGAATCTGATAGTTTATTATGATTGTTCATAATAGTATACACGCTTTTTAGGTCACACGCCCCTGTATTCCGTGAACATTTAGCTTTAAATGGTGGAAAATGTCAATATTTTTACTAAATCGATGTTTTCTAGAACTTCAAATTTAAAGGAATTTTACGAATTTTCAGACAACATAACTAAAAATATATCAAACTATCAGGTAAGCTTTTACTACCATTGTGTAGAGGACTTTCGGCGCTAGGAGGCAAATTTTTATTTTTTCGATTATGGATTTTAAACTCGAGATATGCATCCATTTCTAGCGAAATGTATGCAAAAAAACACGACTTTTACACTTTTCCGATGTTTTTAGCAATATTTCCAAAACCAAGCCTTATTTTGGAAAAAGAAAAAATTGCCTCCTAGACAAAATTGTCTTGTTTACAAAAATGTATATTAGAACAAATTACCATTTTTTATTTTATAGTTATGCTGTCTGAAAAATTTGGGGTAGAAAAATCGCTTTATGGTTCATTTCTCAAAATTTAGTTTATTTGGTATCACATTGATATCACCATCGGATTTTATCAAATTTCCTTTCTATAAATGTATACTTTTATGTACTTTTATTCAATATTCTCAAACTTAGAAGCAAAAATTGATCATCAAAATAATAGGGTTGACACTTCCCTTAAGTCCAAGTATAAACATTATTATGCATTGAGAATCTTCCGTTTTATTCTTTCAATGCATTTGTAAAAACCTATTATTCTGCGTCACTGGAGCGATATTGGTCGACCAATATTTTCAACACTTGGAGGTCTCTTTAACACATTGCAGCTTACACTGCAAGAATACACTTAAAGCGTGTATTAATATGCGGAGTGTATGTGTAGCCGTCACAAAAAGCAGTAGAGACCTTTTATTTTGTCCTTTTTTATTTTTGAAATATTTTGAGATTTTTTTGAGACCTTTTGTTGGATTTTTTTGGTAAACATTTATTCTGCAATTTTTTGAGAAATTGTTGGGATTTGTTTTTAAAAAAATGTAGGCGATGAAAAAACACACACTTGTTTTATCGGCGGATGGACCTGTCAAGTAGGATCGGTCAGTCGGGGCTTTTTTTAATATTTTTTATTTTAACCTAAAATGTCACCAAAAACTGTTTGTGTATCATGCTCAATCCATCCAATTTTATATCAAACTTGAGTTTACCAGCATTTGCCAGTTTTTATGCTCCGTCCGCGGCGTGCCTAATTTCATTAATGCCGCCATTCATGATTTTGGCTGTCCTTTTTTATGGTGCCCCATGTTGTTAGTACACGGGCAGCGTGATATACTAACTTTAAATTCATGCGCTTAATTTTGTGCATGACTTTTGCAGCCAATCGGCTCCCGATGATCGCTGTCTAATTCTCGGTCATTGCGCCCCTGTCCATTTGTGTTGGGTCAATCAGTTTTCATTTCAAGTCATAAGTCTCCATTTATGCAATGTGAAAGGTATTCTTTATTATCTCTTAAGTACAATGTATGAGATATAATCACATTTTAAGTATGTGATATGATCACATTTTAAGTATGTGATATGATCACATTTTAAGTATGTGATATAATCATATTTTAAGTATGTGATATAATCACATTTTAAGTATGTGATATAATCAAATTGAGGGTTGTCAACCAGAAAGATGTTACTCAAATATTCTGAGAAAAATGAGTTTTAATATTTTTTGCTCCTTGAAGTTGTGCTAAAATGAATTTGGCATTGACTTTTATAGGGACCACTTTAGAGTACTGGTTAAGTCTCTTTCAGTGATCCTTTGGTCAACTTTGGTTGACATAAGGTGGGCTTTTAGGAAGGTACCAATATTGATTGTGTGTATTTCTGCATTTTCCTTTTGTGGTTTTTATATATATTTCTGTAGTTTTAAGATTAGCAGAGTCTTGAAGATGTTTACATCGTAAGGCGCTCAATAAGTTCCAAGTATTATTATTATTATCATCTCAAAATGACCATAAAGTGAATAACGTCTTTCTGTTTATCAACCCTTGAAATATATTTTTTAATAAATCTAATTGTTATTCATTCCGGTGTCCCCATTCACCCCCTCATGTTTGTACAAGGTTCTGTTCATCATTTGCTATGCATATTTGCTTTGAATCTACTGTATCATCGGAAATGCACTGCAAACCTGCCATTTCGTGTAATGAACAAGCCTTCGTCAAACAATGCCAGCTACGATAAGACGGTGACTCTCACATTGTCTTCAAATGTCATCATCTTGTCATTTTTATTTGAAATAAAGGCTTGCCGGTTAAGACTTTCGCGCGTAATCCAATCAAGTCACCTTCAAGATGCATTTAGTGATTTCAAAACAAGATTTGTATCTTCAGGTGTTTTTTTTGAAAACCATACTAAGAAATTGATAATGATCTATAAAATCCAAAATTTGAAATCAAAGGTAGGGGGGGGCATCCAAATTTAACCAAATTCTAAATATATTATGACAAAAGAAAAGGAAATCCTTAATCCTTGATTAAGATTGAGTATATAGAGTTGTATGCAAGCCCGCATGTAGTATATTTGATCATTTGCGTTGGAAATACAATGGTTTACTCACCAAATTTGGTCGAGAAACGTATTGAAAGTGTTGGGTATTACACATTAATATTAACAAAGTCATTTATTTACAAAACAACTCAAAATGTAGCCCTTTGAGTTATTGCATAGCAAACATTACAAAAAGCACAAAACACCATTTTAACACTTTCCACGCGGCTATTATTTCTAGCATACACAAAACAGATTTTTCAGGAACCTTTCTCAATTTTCAAAGTCTATCTCAATGATTACTGACCCAGTACTAGGCATGTTTGTACTTATTTCAATGCATTTCTCATGGTGATTCTAAATATGGTTATGAAATTCAATAATTTTGACTTTTTTTAAACATTTTGTGAAATTTTGGAATGTCGTCTGCAGCCGCCTGCCGCGTGGAAAGTGTTAATGACTGAAAAGTGCCTTTCAAATGTTGTATCTGAACTATACGTACTCATAACGATTGACCTGAACTCGTTGTGTGATGTGATTAAATAAAATCAATTTTGATTGATTTGATTTATAAAATAAATCAAATTTGTTATATGTTATTCAATAAATTTGTTTAATAAATTTTACCCTGTTTTCAAAAACGAATTATAATGCTTTTCAGAATGGTAATATAGATGCTTGTCTAAAGATTTAAGGTTACTGAAATTCAATTAAAAATAAAGCTGTTTAGTATTTCAATATATTTTATGGGCGGCCATTTTATGATGGTGTTTTAAGAGAGTGCAATATTTCAGCCATAATTATTGTTCTGCCTCATAGAAGATTTTAAGGACACCACCACAATGCACTGTGTTCTGGTCTCCAATTTGTCTCGGTTCCCATAGACATATGCATACAATCATGGCTTCATAGCATGTTCATAGTTGGAGCTCTTAGGTTCTAGTTTATATCAATGAATTAATTAGTTATCAGTGTTCCCTTTTCTTATTTCTAATGCATCTTGTGAAAAAAAACTTTAGTTGGCTGGCATTTGCGCAATGCATTGTGGGAAGACATTAAAATCTTCTTTGGTTCTGCCTGGTGTAAGAACCATAAATGGACAATAATGTTGCATAACTACTGGTATAAAGGCGATATATGGGAATGCGGTCAGTCAACTAGCATGCTTTAACCCTAACCAGTAAAGCTAGTTTTTTGTGCGTATCGGGGGGAGGGGGGAAAATGTACTATTTTTTTTACCCTGAAAAATCACCCAGCACCCCCCCCCCCGGGATTCGATCGCGGGACCATCCGCACCCAAGTCTGTCCCTCTACCAACTGAGCTAACTCCCTAGCGCATATGCGGCCACAAACTCCGTGACCACATATGCCTGCGGTAGGTGACGTCATCGCGGCAATGCAGCAGCACGTGCCTGGAGATAGTTTCTGGCCTGGAGATAGTTTCTGGCAGTGAGATTTAGTGAGATTCATAGGGTTAAGATTTTCCAGACACCCCCTAAACGCATATTTTCTCTGAAGCCAAAATTCACCATAAAATGACGTTTTTGCATGTTTTTCTCCTCAATGTGACCGCGTAAATGATTAAAATATCAACAGAAAATGGTCGATGTTACACCACTTTAGAAACTCGTTATGCACATAACTCACCCCTTATTACACATTTATTGGATCACACCTGCTTACAGTGTGTAGGCCTAATGGTTGACTCCCCCCCCCCCCCCACACCCAAACCTCCTTCCCCCCCCCCCCCCCCCCCCCCCCCCCCACACACCCCTGGGCTTGCTGGCTTGCTGGCTCGCTGGAGGACTGAGCGAAACAACATGGAAGCTGGTCAGTGTACACTGGTCATACTCAAGAGGTTATCCCATATGACATGTTAGTGAAGGGTTTGATAATCTAGTAGTTCCAAAATTGTTGAACTGTGTAGTAGCAAATTAGTACAGAAGAGTGAGGATGCACACAAGGCTGGTATAACGCAATTGGGCGCACTGTGTATCATATTCCCGGAGTGATAAAAGCGCATATTCTGGAACCAATTTGGAACTGAATCAACTGTGGACGTCTCTGACACAGGTATATGTATCATTTCCCCTGGAGGGGGGTACTTTCCCCAAAATCGTACCTGCCGGACTTCTAAAATTTGACTTTCTCTATAACTATTTTCGGGCCAATTTCCCGTCCATCAATATACCAATTTTGTTAGAAAAGCACCCAATTTTGCACAAATTGGGTGCTTTTTACAAAAATATTCCTCAACATACACCCAATTTATGCCAATATTGGGCGCTTTGGTCTGTGATGAAAACACCCCATCTCTATACCAATTTTTGCGAAAAAGCACATATGTATACCATATCAATGTGAGAACCGCCGCCCCCCCCCCCTCCCCAGGATCATTTCCTGACCATCCAGAATGCATTTCTTATCCCTTTATGAAATGGGATCTTATTGACCTGATTTCCATGAGGGTGGTGGCATTTATCGTTAACAGTTATAAAGCATCAACATGCAATGCTCTATTTTGTGAATATCCTATGGGTATACCCCTTTTGTCATTAGCTCTGATTAATATTAGACTTCATTTGAAATATTAATAAAAAATGGTTTAGCCATTAAAATTAAATTTCAGGAGACGAAACCCTCGAGGGCTATATATAATTGCAAATTTCTTTTAAAAAGTAATTATCTGGTCTGAAAATGAACGCTATCGGAAAGCAAGTGACAAGAAATAAGGCATATCAATTTCACACTAGATTCACTTGTTCAATTTCACACTTGTATAGGCTTAGTATTAGTTATGAGGGAAGGTGAGGCTAGTGAGATTTGTATCATGTTGAAGTGCTTTATATAGTCCCTGAGATGTAGTTTAACTCTAAACTGAACCTTTTAATGGTTTTATGTTGGAACTTTATGTATGCCCGCTGGTTTTGTTGAGATGGTGGTGGTGTAACCACATATGTTCTATCCTTTAAAATGGTTAGTCTATGAGAGAAGTGATTATTTGTTTTTTAGTGGGTTTTTTTAAATCCATCTATTTTGTGTTTGTCATTTGTGTTACAGTTTCACATCCAACTGTGTACAAATTAGTTTACTAGAAATACAAAAACACTGTTATAGATTGCTTTTCACTTCTTGTCTAAGAAGGCCTACTTCTTGTAATAATTTGTTTATGGCCTGGACCACGCGTATTAATAATTTCATAACCCAACTCTGCCCAATTTCACACTTGATGTACGGTCCTGGCTTTGAGTACTTTAAAGTTTCCACATATTAAGTACACTGTTTATGCGACCAATAAAAGCAGATGCATAAAACATTTCTATATAGCGGCTAGACAAGAAAGAGAATATATTACTTTATATTTACAATTATGCCCAGGTGAATTGGCACATATCTTGTTCACTGACCTAAATATAAATTAATGCTCTTTGCCTGTATGTATCAAGCCGCCATATTTATTATTCATTCATTTATTTGATTGTTTAAGAGTTCTAATATTGAATAACAAACTCCCCATTTTGTGGCACTAGACATTTAAAGATAAGAGAAAATACCATCAATGTAATGCAATTTTAAAACTAACTTTAGTTCTCGAGTGTTTATCAAACATTAAGTTTCTGCACAAATGAATAAAGGAGTTGAGCTCATGCAATTACATTTTTTATCAGCAGAGTTGATAAAGATAGCATTACAATAGAGCAATCTTGTGCTGTTTTGAGAGAGGGAAAAAAGGAAAAAACAAACAAACAAACATTACAGCATAGATTGTATTTTTATTCTTTTTTTCTCTTTTTTTTTTGGTGGAGGTGGTGGTGGGTGAGATGGAAGTCTTCCCTTTATTCTTTAACCAAATATCAATATACAATCTCTTCTGTTTGGCCTAATTTGCTTGCTTGGAGCAATCCAATGATGTGATGCTAACAGAACAGTGTCAAGTAAAAAGGACATCGGACATTGTGTAACTCTAGATGCCCCATAAAACAAACAACATGTAAAACCTCTCAGAGCCATCGGCCATTCACGCTTAATTCCAGTACGTTTTTATTGCTTAAACAAATGCCGTTTCAGCTTCCTACACTTGAAATCAACATCTCTAAAAACAACTTGACATATTTCCGATGCAACCTCCTGCGCATTTATTAACACTTTCCACGCGGCAGGCGTCGATCTGCAGCCAACATTCCAAAATTACCCAAAATGTTTCAAAAATGTCAAATTTATTGAATATTATTACCATATTTGGAATCACCATGAGAAATGCATTGAAATAAGTACAAACGTGCCTAGTATTGGTTCATTAATCCTTGATATAGACTTTGAATTTATAAAAGGTTTCTGAAAAATCTTTTTTGTATATGGTAAAATTAATAGCCGCATGGAAAGTGTTAAGACAAATACATAGACTAGATCTACTTGATCTAAATTCATGTGAAATGAGTTTTTAATCCAGCTGAAACTGTACATTAATGCCCATACAGACATCATAAATTATTAACACCAAGTGGTATTAAGAGAATGTTTACATGGCTATTGGTGGCAGTGGAAGTATCAGAATTTGGGATGGGACAATTTAGCGAGGACTAGGACATCCAATACACATGTTCTATGGGCAGCTTGGCACATTTTAGGGGGATGCAGGAGGGGTTCATGAAGTTTAGCGGGGAAATTCTCCATATTCTAGGCTGTACAGTGTGGTTCAATAAAATGTTGACAGTTTTTCAAAGCCATATTTTTCAAAATTGTGGGATTTGTTTTATTTTTTTACATATTCCTCAAAAATATCATCTTGGCCATCTATGCTGAAAATCCCAATGTTAATAATACTATGGCGGCAAAATTATAGCTATTTGAAGAGAATCTCTCCAAAATCTCTTTGTCCACAGGTAAGTCTATGGGAAATGACCAGCAAGATAACATTAAATGACATCGTCACTTTGAAGGCATAGAGTGTAGACAATTACACTTCCAATCTATGAAAATCAATAATTCTAATTAGGATCACTCATGGTATTATTATTACGAATTGATTTCACACCTGAATAGATAGTTAGGATGTTAACAATAACACTGGTTTCACCTGGTGGGGCAGGATCTTCAAATCTTAGATTACTTGCATGCAATACATCATTCGGTATACAATGTAACGTTGCGAAATTAGTACCCGTGGACAGAGTGAAATGGGACTTTGTTCAAAAAGCTGTTATTTTGCAACCGTAATGTTATTTGTAACGATATTTTCAGCATAGATGGTCAAGATCATATAGTTGATGAATATTGAAAAAGATTTTTTTAAATCTACGGAATCTTTTTAAAAAAATGGCTTCAAAAAACTGTCAACGTTTTATTGAACCACACTGTATAGTGTATGCAATTGTTCAATTTAGTCTCCAAGTAGACCACATTTAGATCTGGAAGACACAAACTCATTTTTACGCAAAAATCAACTAAACATCCCAAGCTTCCCCTTTAACTCACATACTGTGGTTTGAGAATTGTTGGAACATGTTTTTCAATATGGAATAAACATTGTAACCTTGTTGTAACATCATCTATTAAACCAGCACAATTATTGTCCAATTGAAAAATAATGCTCCAACAATTACACAGACCACTGTTGTGTTGGGAATTAATCTATCAGGGGAAAAACATGGCCTATAATACTGGGGGATCTCTTATAATGGAATCAACATGGGCAGGTGGTAAGGGAGTTCCAGTCCCTGACCACTATGTCACATGGGTTTGCTATGAACAGCAAAGTTTTTGTGAGTGCATACGTACATAGCTTGCCATTATGTACAATAAGAAAGCAAGGGCTACCAGCATAGGGTTTCTGTAGTAATAAGTGATACTGAAGAGCTTTATATAAGGGTAATTTATAATAAGTTATGGTTCCTTTCCATAAAATATCCCTTTTTCCAATTTCAAGTCAAATTCCAAATTCCAACTATTGACAAGTTCTGATACAAAAAAATGTCCATTTTAATCAAGAGCTAAACTTTAATACACGTATGTCAGTTAAAAATGTATCCAAGGATTTTAGGATTCTAGGACAAGACATAGCTATCAATTCTCCTTTCAGATGCCAAACAACATATTGTAATTCACTTCACACTCCTGGTTAACCTCATATAAAAATAGCAAAATTACCCTAGCATACTGGCATACATCCATCATAGTCACGATAAGATAGTAATTAAGTCTGGTCAATTCACCTGCAAACAAAAAACTCATCTCCGTTGTTATATATCCACACAATTCGTCAGGAACCCACTATGGTAACAGAATCAACATACATGTACATTTCCTAGCAAATGGGAGGGATCATAAACCAATGTTCAATCAATCACATCTTATAACAAACACACCAAAATACTGAGACTAATTAATTAAAAAATGCTATCACTGAAGATAGCATTGATGTGCTTTACTTTCCAATGAGTATACCCATTGCTAGTTTAAAATAAATTTAATTTCATGTTCCATAGTTTTGAAAATGCCGCCCTTTGCTATCTTAAGTAGATAGCTTTTTATGTGCCATGTTTGCAATATACAACTCCTCACTATCTTCAGTAGATAGCATTTTATGTGTCATAGTTTGGAATATGCCGCCCTTTGCTATCTTCAGTAGATAGCATTTTATGTGCCATGTTTGCAATATACAACTCCTCACTATCTTCAGTAGATAGCATTTTATGTGTCATAGTTTGGAATATGCCGCCCTTTGCTATCTTCAGTAGATAGCATTTTATGTGTCTTGTTTGCAATATACAACTCCTCACTATCTTCAGTAGATAGCATTTTATGTGTCATAGTTTGGAATATGCCGCCCTTTGCTATCTTCAGTAGATAGCATTTTATGTGTCTTGTTTGCAATATACAACTCCTCACTATCTTCAGTAGATAGCATTTTATGTGTCATAGTTTGGAATATGCCGCTCTTTGCTATCTTTAGTAGATAGCATTTTATGTGCCATGTTTGCAATATACAACTCCTCACTATCTTCAGTAGATAGCATTTTGTGTCATAGTTTGGAATATGCCGCCCTTTGCTATCTTCAGTAGATAGCATTTTATGAGTCTTGTTTGCAATATACAACTCCTCACTATCTTTAGTAGATAGCATTGTATGTGTCATAGTTTGAAATATGCCGCCCTTTGCTATCTTCAGTAGATAGCATTTTATGTGCTATGTTTGATTTCTTGTTTTGTAGTTTTCTACAACATCACACTCATCATTTGCTCATAATTATTATTATGATTATCACCACCAATCACCATCAATAACCAGTTATTGGTGGTGATAGAATCATAAACATGCTTTATAATGACAGAAAAAATGCATCAAAATAAAAAATACCATTTTAACATCTTTCTTGGTTAAAATTGATGTGAAAAATAGTACTGCGATGTCTGTTTCTACTTTGCTTACGATTAAGACGTTCATATAGGAGTTTGACCTATCCATCCTTGAAGGTCAAGATGGACACCTTATCACAAGTTAAATCGCATTATATAACGCACAGTGCAATAATGCAACATAATCACCTTGGCCATGAGACACAGGTTACCTAGGTGATGAGACATCAGGATGCAGTAACCTTGGCGATAAATCTCATTTGTCTCACTGCACATTCATCTTGATTGGTGAAGATGTTGATAATTTAAGCATCTTGAATAGAACTCTTTGCCTATCAGTGCACAAATGAAACTATAGGAGCGTTCCGACGATGGGAGCTAAGCTAGAGATTAGCTAGACCCGAGACTAAACTCTCAGTTAACAGCTGTGAGAATCGTGTCATGGTTAACTAACCTCGAGTCTAAATCTGGAATTTTAACCTATGAAATCTAGCGGTTAACTAATCCCGATTCACTAACCGAGAGTAAGTCGAGAGCATGTATGCCATGTGTAACCTTCAACAATGTTAACCTTGAGTGAAATTTTCAAAATTAGCAAAGGGCCAACACATATATTTCCGGCAATCGGAGAACTGTAGGACCTTGAGCTAGTATCGAAGCTACAGCTGTTGTTTCGATAGACTCAAGGCTAAGATTGTCGTTTGGACAGGCACTCTGGATTAGGCAACAAATTTTTTTTGTTATGTTGTCCTCCACAGCTTTCAGAGAGGAGGGGCGGGCGGGCGGATTTTTTTCTGATTTTTTTTTCCCTTTTACCAGCAGAAGCTCAAAGTTCAGCCAACAAGAAGTTGAAATCACTCTGAGAGTCGCACATATATGTTATAAACACTAAATTTAATATTCAATGCCATTTAAACTGTTTAAAAAAAATGTGAAAAAAAAATCGGAGTGGCCCTAAATAGATCATACTCATATTATTTTTTGACGTTGGAGTGCTGCTGGAGGTTTGAAATCTTTACCCACTCTTAGGGGTGTTTTACCTCAAGAAATGGCAGATTTTACAGATTTGTCTGCGATGTTGCGATTTGGGATCCATGTTTGCAAATTTTTTTGCGATTTGGGACCCATATTTAGGGGTTTTCAACATAACCCATACCCCCATGTTTACAGATTTTTGCAAAAACAAGGTGACCCATTAGAGTGGCACATAAGGGAGACTCTTGTTTTGATAAATAGCAAATATATTTCACACTCTATATAATATATATACAGACACAAGGTTCATCCAAATCTGTATTCTTATTTTTCGTGAAAGACGCTCGTTCAAATTCAGGCATTTCTTGAAATAGTTGAATTCAAATTTATATTTCATTGTCATTAAATATTGATAAAAGATACCCTGGAAAATAAGACTTGAAAATAATCTTTAACAAAATCCTCCAAAATCAATTACTTTTCACCATGACTAACCTACATGTATATATGTGAAATGTCACATAAGGCTATTTAAAAAAATCTTTTTTTTATTTATTTTTATAAATATAAAATATTGAAATCCTTGTAAAAGTGACCTTTTGTATTTAAAATGATGTGATCAATGAAAATCTGAAAAATCTGTGAAACTTTAGGATTTTTTTTTTAATTTTCCTTTTTCCCCCTTCTTCTAACGCACACCAATTAACTAACGTGCGAGGGAGCTTTGAGACAAAATATTGTTTTAATATAGCCTAACATTGAGATTTTATTTTCATGCAGTAAGCTTTAAAATGGCACTGTGCTTGCTACAATAGCAAGTGAAAATTCTGTTATTTCTTTCTGGTTTTTTTCTTCATGCTTTACTTCCTCAAGTCTTGAAATGCAGACTGCTGACAAAAGCCTCCTTTTGATATGCCTGACCTGTGTACTCTTGATATGCCTAACCTGTATACTCTTGATATGCCTGACTGTATACTCTACTTGAGACAATAAACAGGTTAAGTATGCAATTCTATATGCGCTCGACTCATGTTTTTCAGGTGATGCATTTGTACAACTAGGGATAAAGTGATCTGTTATAAGGAATATTTTGTGTCGAATTTACGACGCTATCTTGTACAGTAGATAACAGAATAATTGGAGCAATTCTATGCCCACATTGTCTGCCAGGCAATCGTGAGATCAGGGATTATGATGATCAAATTGTGCATGACTAATGTTATCTAGCATATGTCATGCAGAACAAATAATGACGCTTTCTGGTAGTGCAGCTTTCACATGCAGGTTTTTAAAATTCAATATTGACATACATGCATTATTGTAGTAAATATTTGGATCACTCAATTTTGTAAATTGTATAAAAATCAACAACATTTGTATTTGCAAATTCACATTTGCACAGCAGCTTAATATTATACAAAATATGATAAATATCTGTAGAAAATGACATTTATAACTGTTTAAAACAGTTCCAATTCGTCGTGCGAGTGCAACAACGTCGTAAGTGACATTTTGGCAAAATTTACTTTTTGATATATTTTGAAAGAGTAGGCCATTGCACTCATTTTAAGCAAATAATGAAGTTCTAAAACAAATTAATTATTTTGTAATTAATAAAAAACAATGTAGTAAGTTAGTAAGTGCACTTCAATTTTATTTTATATTAATCTGAGTGCAACAACATCGTATCTGCCACTTACGTTAGAATTGCACTCTGCTTTTATAGTATGCAGAGCGCAATAACATCGTATCTACCACTTACGCGGTTCTTGCACTCTGTTTTCCTGTATATTTTCAAGTTTTTGTCACTGCAATAACGTCGTATCTGCCACATACGAAAATAAAAATATCTGCCAATGGTTACGGAATGTTAGCTACGAGAAGCACACTTTATTTCTGACCACACTACGGCTACAATGCTTCTTTCTATGCACCACCCCTCTGATTAAAGATTGTATAATGCTGCAATCATCTACGGTTTAATCAGGTCCAAATTGGCGAGAAATAGTCGGTTTTTATCTCTCCGCGCGTACAATTAATCCAAACGTATGTGCATGATTATTGCCATACGCACAACATTTTTTAGCCGCATTAACGCATCACGCATACGATGCACAGTGCGCTTTCATACGCCCCAGCGTCCTTTTGTATTCATTCGC
Organism: Ophiura sarsii; assembly: GCA_035610835.1. Classification (NCBI taxonomy): domain Eukaryota; kingdom Metazoa; phylum Echinodermata; class Ophiuroidea; order Amphilepidida; family Ophiuridae; genus Ophiura; species Ophiura sarsii. The sequence goes on along the minus strand of CM069448.1, from coordinate 15,222,656 downwards.
TGTAAGGAGGCTTCGCCAATTTAGAGCTGATCAAACTATAGTGTAATGAAGCATTACATTTCATCATCTTATTTGTTATTCTTCCATTTCATCCAAACAACATATAAAGATAAATCTGCTAGAAAATGTAAAAATGCAATTATAACGCTGTCAAATATTTTACCCATGAGATACTGTATTATATGCTGGCTCATATTTAATCCTTTAGGTGCTGAAAATGTCACTTGTTTAAGAGGTTATCTACATTGATGTTTGCCATTTTATATTCTACTTAATTAACATGATTAAATCATCTTCATGTATGCCCTTGAAGGCACACTCACTCTATCATTTGAAATAGAGAAGCATACTTGCTTGTGGACCAACAGTTTCAAAAAAACAAGCAATTGGATAAGAAATCAAATTAACAGCTTAAAATAAAGGCGGGAAAAACCCCAATGAAATGTAGTCATGTGACCAGAGGGACAGCATCACCATGCTGAAAAAGGTGCTGTGATTGTCTCAAAAGCTATGTACTGCTTTACAAACAACTCTGACAAGGTATATATCCAGTGGTGGAACTTCAGATTTTTTGTCAACTAGCCAGTCAGGCAGGTAATGCACAGAATTTACCTGCCCGACAAAAAATCCTCCAGCCCAAGGTTTTTCATCATATTTTGCAGCAAACACTTACAGTGTAAGAGCAAGACTACTTTTAACAGCTCCTCGTATTTATCATGTTCATTAATCCAATACTCTCTTTAATCTCCTATCAACCTGATCTCCTCTATCATCATGACATCTGATGATGAAATTACCCTGAACTTACTGTTACTTAAACTTTGAGCTTCACAAATGTTACCCGCCAGTCGGACAGGTACCTTTGCATCTTCACCCGCCCGACACGAAAATTACCCGCTATGGGTGGGCGGGCGGGTTTTATTTCCACCCTTGTATATATCTTGAATATTGTTTTCCAAAATGTATATTTTATTGCTTACAGTATCTTCATTATTCATAAATTGTCAAAGAAGATTGGCAGTGCCTGATTTCTTGAGTGACATCCTTTTACATATTGTATTGTTAGACAACCTGTATCCATATCCTGTCCAGTAACAAATATATTGAAGGGCAGACTGTATCAACCATGCTAATTACATACAATTACCCGATCTATTCTTATACTCCACTGCCCCGGTATGACCCAATAACCTTTGCATTATAACTACACCATTTATGCCATATACTCAGCGGTACTAGTTCCCATCTGCTAATCAATAAATTACCCACATCTTCTTAAGATGGATGGATCGCGACGCCGACGCCGAGAGCACGGATATACCCGTGTGTCCTCAGTGTGACCTGTGTCTAAGTGAATATAACGTAGAACCACTTAGAATTGGGATGGCTAATTTTAGAGCTATCGCTGAAAAGCACTTTAAAATGGCAACTTTTAAATGTTATGTGGCTGTTTGGAGAGTGATTGATCCACCGAGGCTATCAGCTTGAATTTCAGGAAATTGTGCTTTAGGTTTATTTGGAGTGTCATCTCTAGATTGAAAGTTGATCCATTCGTGTGACGATGAAACAGACAAGGGTGGATTTGATATATGTCATCGATATTATTCATTTTCATTGATTGGTCAAAATAACGTCACATGACCAAACATGATTTTGACTTGATTGGTTAAAATAATATCACATGACCAAACATGGTTTAGACTTGATTGGTTAAAATAATGTCACATGACCAAAAATGGTTCTGATATCTTCTGAATATAGTATGAAGAGTTATCTTCTGAAGATATTATGAAAAGTTATCATCTGAAAATAGTATGAAGAGTTATCATCTGAATATAGTATGAAGAGTTATCTTCTGAAGATAGTATGAAGAGTTATCTTCTGAAGATAGTATGAAGAGTTATCTTCTAAAGATATTATGAAGAGTTATCATCTGAATATAATATGAAGAGTTATCATCTGAATATAGTATGAAGAGTTATCTTCTGAAGATATTATGAAGAGTTATCTTCTGAAGATAGTATGAAGAGTTATCTTCTGAAGATATCATGAAGAGTTATCATCTGAATATAATATGAAGAGTTATCATCTGAATATAGTATGAAGAGTTATCTTCTGAAGATATTATGAAGAGTTATCTTCTGAATATAGTATGAAGAGTTATCTTCTGAAGATAGTATGAAGAGTTATCTTCTGAAGATAGTATGAAGAGTTATCTTCTAAAGATATTATGAAGAGTTATCTTCTGGAGTAGTATGAAGAGTTATCATCTGAATATAGTATGAAGAGTTATCTTCTGAAGATAGTATGAAGAGTTATCTTCTAAAGATATTATGAAGAGTTATCTTCTGAATATAATATGAAGAGTTATCATCTGAATATAGTATGAAGAGTTATCTTCTGAAGATATTATGAAGAGTTATCATCTGAATATAATATGAAGAGTTATCATCTGAATATAGTATGAAGAGTTATCTTCTGAAGATATTATGAAGAGTTATCATCTGAATATAGTATGAAGAGTTATCTTCTGAAGATAGTATGAAGAGTTATCTTCTGAAGATAGTATGAAGAGTTATCATCTGAAGATAGTATGAAGAGTTATCATCTGAATATAGTATGAAGAGTTATCATCTGAATATAATATGAAGAGTTATCTTCTGAATATAGTATGAAGAGTTATCTTCTGAAGATAGTATGAAGAGTTATCTTCTAAAGATATTATGAAGAGTTATCTTCTGAAGATAGTATGAAGAGTTATCTTCTGAATATAGTATGAAGAGTTATCATCTGAATATAATATGAAGAGTTATCATCTGAATATAGTATGAAGAGTTATCTTCTGAAGATAGTATGAAGAGTTATCTTCTAAAGATAGTATGAAGAGTTATTTTCTGAATATAGTATGAAGAGTTATCTTCTGAAGATATTATGAAGAGTTATCTTCTGAATATAGTATGAAGAGTTATCATCTGAATATAATATGAAGAGTTATCATCTGAATATAGTATGAAGAGTTATCTTCTGAAGATAGTATGAAGAGTTATTTTCTGAATATAGTATGAAGAGTTATCTTCTGAAGATATTATGAAGAGTTATCTTCTGAATATAGTATGAAGAGTTATCTTCTAGTTATCTTCTGAATATAGTATGAAGAGTTATCTTCTGAAGATAGTATGAAGAGTTATCATCTGAATATAGTATGAAGAGTTATCATCTGAATATAATATGAAGAGTTATCATCTGAATATAATATGAAGAGTTATCTTCTGAATATAGTATGAAGAGTTATCATCTGAATATAGTATGAAGAGTTATCTTCTGAAGATAGTATGAAGAGTTATCTTCTAAAGATATTATGAAGAGTTATCTTCTGAAGATAGTATGAAGAGTTATCTTCTGAATATAGTATGAAGAGTTATCATCTGAATATAATATGAAGAGTTATCATCTGAATATAGTATGAAGAGTTATCTTCTGAAGATAGTATGAAGAGTTATCTTCTAAAGATAGTATGAAGAGTTATTTTCTGAATATAGTATGAAGAGTTATCTTCTGAAGATATTATGAAGAGTTATCTTCTGAATATAGTATGAAGAGTTATCTTCTAGTTATCTTCTGAATATAGTATGAAGAGTTATCTTCTGAAGATAGTATGAAGAGTTATCTTCTGAAGATAGTATGAAGAGTTATCTTCTGAAGATAGTATGAAGAGTTATCTTCTGAAGAGAGTATGAAGAATTATCTTCTGAAGATATTATGAAGAGTTATCTTCTGAATATAGTATGAAGAGTTATCTTCTGAATATAGTATGAAGAGTTATCTTCTGAAGATAGTACAGCAATTTCACTGGGCTTTTTTCTCAAGGGTGAAAAACCGTAATGATGGCCAAACCGTGTGCTCGCGCAGTGTTTTGGGCAGTAAAACAATGAAATTGTCAACATTTTTCACTCTTGAGAAAAATTTTGAAGGGTGAAAATCAAAAGTGAAGGGTATTTCACCCTTTGTATAGGGTGAGTGAAAACACTGTAGTATGAAGAGTTATCTTCTGAATATAGTATGAAGAGTTATTGTCTGAAGATAGTATGAATAGTTATCTTCTGAAGATAGTATGAAGAGTTATCATCTGAATATAGTATGAAGAGTTATCTTCTGGAGTAGTATGAAGAGTTATCTTCTGAAGATATTATGAAGAGTTATCATCTGAATATAGTATGAAGAGTTATCTTCTGAATATAGTATGAAGAGTTATCTTCTGAAGATATTATGAAGAGTTATCATCTGAATATAGTATGAAGAGTTATCTTCTGAAGATATTATGAAGAGTTATCATCTGAATATAGTATGAAGAGTTATCTTCTGAATATATTATGAAGAGTTATCTTCTGAAGATAGTATGAAGAGTTATCTTCTGAATATATTATGAAGAGTTATCTTCTGAAGATATTATGAAGAGTTATCATCTGAATATAGTATGAAGAGTTATCTTCTGAATATAGTATGAAGAGTTATCTTCTGAAGATAGTATGAAGAGTTATCTTCTGAATATAGTATGAAGAGTTATCTTCTAAAGATAGTATGAAGAGTTATCTTCTGAAGATATTATGAAGAGTTATCATCTGAATATAGTATGAAGAGTTATCATCTGAATATAGTATGAAGAGTTATCTTCTGAAGATATTATGAAGAGTTATCATCTGAATATAGTATGAAGAGTTACAAAATATATATAGTTTGGTAACTTGGTAAATGGCATTAATAAAAGTATATGTGCTAGTTTAGTTAACCATTTAATGGTTAATATACAGTGAACCAATAGAGCCTACACCATTATGTGAAAGAACATTGTTACTCTGAACTAACAATCTGTCAAAAGGTGATACTTACTGTACAAGTTTAGTGAGCGAGACTGTCATACAGTGTTATTGGTGTTACTGTACCAGTTAGTGAGCGAGACTCTGTCATACAGTGTTATTGGTGTTACTGTACCAGTTAGTGAGCGAGACTCTGTCATACAGTGTTATTGGTGTTACTGTACCAGTTAGTGAGCGAGACTCTGTCATACAGTGTTATTCGTGTTACTGTACCAGTTAGTGAGCGAGAATCTGTCATACAGTGTTATTGGTGTTATTGGTGTTACTGTACCAGTTAGTGAGCGAGACTCTGTCATACAGTGTTATTGGTGTTACTGTACCAGTTAGTGAGCGAGACTCTGTCAAACAGTGTTATTGGTGTTACTGTACCAGTTAGTGAGCGAGACTCTGTCATACAGTGTTATTGGTGTTACTGTACCAGTTAGTGAGCGAGACTCTGTCATACAGTGTTATTGATGTTACTGTACCAGTTAGTGAGCGAGACTCTGTCATACAGTGTTATTGATGTTACTGTACCAGTTAGTGAGCGAGACTCTGTCATACAGTGTTATTGGTGTTACTGTACCAGTTAGTGAGCGAGACTCTGTCATACAGCGTTATTGGTGTTACTGTACCAGTTAGTGAGCGAGACTCTGTCATACAGTGTTATTGGTGTTACTGTACCAATTAGTGAGCGAGACTCTGTCATACAGTGTTATTGATGTTACTGTACCAGTTAGTGAGCGAGACTCTGTCATACAGTGTTATTGGTGTTACTGTACCAGTTAGTGAACGAGACTCTGTCATACAGTGTTATTGGTGTTACTGTACCAGTTAGTGAGCGAGACTCTGTCATACAGTGTTATTGGTGTTACTGTACCAGTTAGTGAGCAAGACTCTGTCATACAGTGTTATTGGTGTTACCAGTTAGTGAGCGAGACAGTGTTATAGGTTTTCATTCCCTCTGGGATTAAGTACACGTGCTGAAAGACAGCTTTAAATCCCCATTAAGCACATTTCTGATGGTTAATGTCTATACATGCTGGATTTTATCTCGATCCCTCCGTGCTTACACCTTAACATATGGACACATTATGAGGCAAACCGCAAGCACATCACGAGCAAAGCTTTTACTTCATCACCACCATGGATTTGATTTAGATCGTTATCCAACAAAATGTACGGCTTAAATTGCAATCATGTTCCCCAAAGGCATATGAGTTAAAGTCACGATGTTGTGAGAATCGGCCCATGGTGATTTCCGTCAAATACAACGGCGTGTTTTAATACCCTCGTTAATGCTTTTATGAACGGCATTGAACTCCTAGTGTTGTTATCATGTATCTACAATCCATGAGCCGGGACATGAGCATTTTCTTGTCAGTTGGCATTTCCTTTAGACTCAAACCTATGCTAACATTTTCATAATGGTTAAGTATTGTATTCACAGATATACAGCACTAGCTTCGCACACCCAGGGGCTGTGGTGCTCATGTCAGTTAGTTTGTCCAGCGTTGGCTAGCATGCCTATGCTTCCAATATTAAGGTTCTGATGAGGCCAATTTAAGGTCTAAAACTAACATCAACACAGACTATAGATATGAACCACCTGATACAAATTATGACTGTAATGATGATGATCTTCATCTTATGCTATCTTCAGAAGATAGCTCACAATGCTATCTTTAGAAGATAGCGCACAATGATATCTTTAGAAGATAGCTCTTAATGCTATCTTCAGAAGATAGCTCATAATGATATCTTCAAAAGATAGCTCATAATGATATCTTCAGAAGATAGCTCACAATGCTATCTTCAGAAGATAGCTCACAATGCTATTGTCAGAAGATAGAGCTTACAATGCTATCTTCAGAAGATAGAGCTCACAATGCTTTCTTTAGAAGATAGAGCTCACAATGCTATCTTCAGAAGATAGAGCTCACAATGCTATCTTCAGAAGATAGCTCATAATGATATCTTCAGAAGAAAGCTCATAATGATATCTTCATAAGATAGTTCATAATGATATCTTCATAAGATAGCTCATAATGCTATCTTCAGAAGATAGTTCATAATGATATCTTCATAAGATAGTCCACAATGCTATCTTCAGAAGATAGCTCATAATGCTATCTTCAGAAGATAGCTCACAATGCTATCTTCAAAAGATAGCTCACAATGCTATCTTCAGAAGATAGCTCATAATGCTATCTTCAGAAGATAGCTCACAATGCTATCTTCAAAAGATAGCTCACAATGCTATCTTCAGAAGATAGCTCATAATGCTATCTTCAGAAGATATTTCATAATGATATCTTCATAAGATAGTCCACAATGCTATCTTCAGAAGATAGCTCATAATGCTATCTTCAGAAGATAGCTCACAATGCTATCTTCAAAAGATAGCTCACAATGCTATCTTCAGAAGATAGCTCATAATGCTATCTTCAGAAGATAGCTCACAATGCTATCTTCAAAAGATAGCTCACAATGCTATCTTCAGAAGATAGCTCATAATGCTATCTTCAGAAGATAGCTCGTAATGATATCATTAAAAGATAGCTCATTATGCTATTTTTAGAAGATAGCTCATAATGCTATTTTCCGGAGATAGCTCATAATGCTATTTTCCGGAGATAGCTCATTATACTATCTTCAGAAGATATCTCACAATGATATCTTCAGGAGATATCTCATAATGCTATCTTTAGAAGATAATTCATATTATCTTCAGAAGATAGCCTATGATACTCTTTTCAGAAGAGAGCATTGTGAGATGTTTTTAATAGCTATTAAAGCTTCACATGGATGGGGAAGGAAAAGGAACATTTTTGACAGGAAAAGATGTGAAAGTTTTGTGGCATAGCGATTTAGATCATAGCGTGACAAGCTATCAACCATTGAAAATATGTACAGGTTTTATCTTTCTGTTCTCTGAGTAGTAATGAACCACTTAATTGGCCCATCAGAGCTCTTTTGTAGAGTCATCAGATTGATTTCTTATCACTCAGTTTCTTTAACCTTTTTAATATATTGGGCTATTATCAACATGTGTTATTTATATAAAAAAACAAACAAATTAAATGAAAAATAATTAATTTCAACATAAACAAGGCATTAGGCCATCCACAAGCAAAAGTCACATATTGCTTGTGGATGGCCCACATATCCAGAATGTATATCTAGAAAAGTAAATACAAAAGAAATTGCCATGATTCTAAGATGACCCCCTTTGATAAGTCCAAAATTCCCTTGGCGATACAAGAATACTTGTATCAAAATTTAACATTATAGGCCTGGCTTACTTGGTTTCATTAACATGATCACTTAATCACAAAGTGTTCAATGTGAAATATTTAATTTTCTGAAAACTTTGCAATATTTAATCAATGGGATTACAGTAGATGCCAAGAATGAAACTCTTCTATAATCTTGAATTCAGTACAATTTGTAATCTTCCCATATGATAAGTCAAGCGTGCTTCAAATGTTGTCAAAGCCATGTACTTAACAGATATAAATAATATATGCACAATAGAAGTGAGAATTTGGCAGTGCAACACTTGCATTGGTCCACTGTACTTTCCATGTGGCTATTAGTTTTACCACGTACAAAAACAGATTTGTCAGAAACCTATCACAACTTATAAGGTCTATCTCAAGGATTACAGAACCAAAACTAGGTATGTTTGTACCTACTTCAACACATTTCTTATGGTGATTCCAAATATGTGACGCGATCAAGAGGAATGAGTCGGATGTCGGGGAATCCCAAATTGAGATATGGCCAATTCAAAATGGCGGCTTACATACGTTTTGATGGAAATTCATGTATACAATTTGACATAACTTTGGAACAAAACGTCGTATCGACATGGGGTTTTCAGTTTCTGAAAGCTCTAGGTGTCTTCTTTAAAACTATATTAAAAACTCATTTTCGACCAGGGTCGACATCCGACTCATTCCTCTTGATCGCGTCACATATGGAAATGATATCCAATAATTGTGACATTTTTGAAACATTTTGTGAAATTTTAGAATGTCGTCTGCAGATGCCTGCCGCATGGAAAGTGTTAACCCTCGCTCTTCTGTGGCTGGGAAAGTGAGGCAATAGCCTAAAATATAATCGAAAAGGCAAAAAAACCCACAACTCATGTTTGGACCACGTATTATGGAGCCAATCCATTAGAATCATTTGCTTGATTTTTCAGGGGTTTTTTTAATTTTAATTTTATTATCCAAGTAAATTAAAATAATCCGCGTATCTATATAACCAGAATCCATGTCCCCCTCTCCACCCTGTAATTTTCAGTCTTAAAGAACCACACCATTACCCTACATTGGTGGTTTTTTAAAGTAATCAAAAAGCAATCTAAACATACGCCTTATTCCGTCTAACATTATTTCCTTAAGATCTAGATTGCACTGAGCATGCAGTCGCCTCATTCAGTGCAGTAGTTGAAATATCTCATATGAATGCGCGGAATGGCAGCAAATAATAATAACAACTGTGATAATTGGTTGAACGTGCCTGTTGTAGAGTGACACATGTTCACACAAGTATTTATATATAGATATGTAGACTTCATTGGCAATACAAAAATGAAAGATGTCACGGAATGATACGTACTGGGAAAGATGCATATTTGATCTATAAAAAAATTTCCTATTTGTAATATATTTGATGTTGTATCGTCTTTACATTAAGCTCCCTTTGGAAATTTAGACTTCCAAATTGAAAATATCAGATTGAATATGTGACCCCTCACATCAAAATGGACATGTTGGAGGCCTGAGTCAATTCCGAATTATTGGTATGACTTGTAAGAGCAAATTTTAAGCTTTGAAATGACACCATGTTAAAGGTAATAGGACTTTGAAATCACAAGATATGATTTGAAGAAGCATATTTTTTTCTATTATTTTCCTAATATTTCACCAAATATAGTGGCCTCTATCTCAAAACTGTGTTTGCCGACAACATGTCCTTTTTGACGGGACTGGTCACATACACTGCATTCTGTAAACAATATAAATTCTAAGTTTTGCCAAAACAATTGGCTTGTCCGCAATTTTATTCAACCCTACAGTGACGTCAGAGCGTATTTCAATAATCCCACATAAATAATAATCAGTGTGATTATAAGTGCTGGCGTAAAGTACCGTATTATCCCTATTAAGCGCCCAGGACCTTATAAGCGCCCACCCCTGTTTTTCTCAATGACTACCAACAAACAATCCCTTATAAGCGCCCACCTTCTCAAATGGTCAGCATCCTCAATTGACCACTTGTACATATATTTCATTTAGTACATGAAATGGTCAGCCTCCTCAAATGACCATCAAATGGTCAGCATCTTCAAATGACCACTTGTACATTTTATTTAGTACGGTAAATGAGTTTAAAAAGGTAACATAATAAGCGCCCACCCAAATTGACTTTGCTAACCGCCCTGGGCGCTTAATAGGGATAATACGGTATGCATACACACAAAGATGAATTCCATCACTTGCACTCAAATGTTATGTGAATCTCTAGAATACACTCTGATATCACTGCACAGATTCAGATGAGCAAGTACTATGAAGGCAAACAGTCAGATATTGTGCTAAGACAAACAGTCAGATATTGTGCTAAGACAAACAGTCAGGTATTGTGCTATCTTCTGAAGATAGCATGATGAGATTTAAAAAAATAAGAATGACTTCTTGAAATTTTCCACGCTATGGAAGTTATTATAAATCCCTAACCCTTGAGGCACATTTTCCAAAGAAATTTTTTCGCAGCCAATAGCGAGGGGAAAAAGGGCCCCCACACCCCTGGGGCTCAGAGGAACCCCAGGCCTCTGGGTGCAGAGGCAGATGATATACCGCTAGGCCACAGGAGGAAACCATACATGGCAAAGTATACTTTCGCCATGTATATATCCCAGGGCCATTATTTCATCGAAAAACTGCGGAGTCGGGTGACACAAGCACACCGCATTGTAGTAATTCGTAGTACTCAAGAGTGCTAGGGTTAACATAAAGAAATATTGATTTGTTTGTTATACACCTGCCTGCCATCTATGTCTCACTGTCACATGACCATCGCAAAGGAGATCAGATCATGAATCTAAAATATCAGTATGCTAATTAATCATTTGGTATGTATTGTCCGAGAGAGTCTTTATTCAGAATCGAGTTAGAATTTGTGTTTAATTAACCACCCAATTTAACGAGTATGCCACAAGTGAGAAGTACATGTAAGCCCCCAGAATGGAGCCCAAATTGTCTATTTCATTGCAATATTGCGCGGATACAAGGCGTGGAGGGGATGCACCCAAGGAATAGACGACCTAAAAAGCCAGAACCAGCCTGACCTGAGAGGTTCACTTGCCCATACAGCAGGTCATTTTTTCATCACCTAATGTTTCTTTAGCAAATATACAACGCTCTAAAGGGTAACTTACCAGGTAATAAATATGCACATTAAAAATAATATCAAGTTATAACATTATGGATTAATTTCTCCTCTTAAATTTGAGATATTGTTTACGAAGATCGGTTAACATTTAAGAACCATACACAGACACTTTGACATATAGCTTTGATAATATTCAGCTAATCTTCATGCGCAATGTCTCAAATTAAAGAAATTATATTTCTCCTCAACTTCTTGAACTTATAATTTGACATAGGAGCTTTTTTCTTTAGTTATAATAAAAGCATAATTATTACCTGGCAAGTTATTTTATGCACTGTATATCATTAACGTAAAGGAACAGAAAATCATGAAATAATCAACACATGACTTGCGTGAAATTTGCAAATAATGTGAACATTTATGGGAGCAAAATTACAGGTTTTGCAACATTTGGGTATTCATCATTTATAGGTTTCCGCTCAATCAGCTTAATGGAATGATGGATTTCAACATAATCTGTCTGAGATCTAGCTGGTTGATATACATGGCTACATATAAAAAGGAATTGCTATGATAATGCGTTTTAAGTCTAAAGGTCGACCATTTTATCATCATCACTACACCAAAATAAAATGCTTTAAAATTGTTTGAAAATATAACACACATTTATTTTGCAGGGGAAAGGCACTGAAAGGGGATGCAAAAATTACCTTGTTTTACTTGTAAATTTCATATTTAATCGATTCTATTCAATCTGGGCTCCTATTAAAGTATGCATCTATGCATTGTATAATTTACTTCATTGTTTGTAATAGTATCAGTATTATTTCAAAATGTGCTATGAAAGTTTTTAAATTGTTGCATAAACCAAAAATAGGCACTTTTTGTTAACAAATTGTTTCCGACGAAACTTGTAAATTTGGGAGATATGGCATGTACAATGTACATTTCTAAACATATTTCAAACATACAAATTACATATATACTTTGCAATGTCATTTTATCCATAACTCCATTATCACTATCAATTTTCACATTAAATAGCTCAAATTTAAGAGAAGAAAATTTGCCAGCCAATTTGATTATTCCAATTTTGTCTTGCCTATTTACCTACCTGTAATAGCATTGGATTTCTGCAGGTAACATAAAGATGCACTAATCTACACTGCATGTATAATAATTAAAGCCTCGGGTTATCGATGAACTACACTGACTGCCTTCCAGAGGCTGGTCACTGTGCTTCAACTCACATTAATTAGCCAAGGGTTAACAATTTAACTTGTCCATCCAATTATTTTAAGGTCAGTTCCAAGACAGTGGGTGAGAATTCTAACACAGATTGTACCAGGTCTCTGTAAATTTAATTCATGCCAGTTTGTTCGAGTCTACATGTAGGCCTATTTTATTTATTCATTTCACTTAACTCGGCTTGTAATGCTTGCTTAATCCTCTTATGGATTTAATTCAGATTCGATAGTCAGTGGCTCTGCTAGAACTATAGACGTTATAGACGTTATTCATAATTGGCGATTTCATGTCTAAAGAGGGAGACATACTCGATGTCACGGCGATTAACATACAATCTCATACTTTTACTGCAATATAATTAACTGTGAACGTCTACATTTTCCTAGATAGTGTCGGTTACCAGCAAACATTTCATTTCAAACTAGTGGAATAGATAGTTTATACGTTCAAGTTTATTTCACGAATGTAATATGGTCAAATATTGAACAGCTCAGAAGTATGAAGAATTTCACCACATTGAAAACTACATCACTCTCGTCTCGGCTACATCGCTAGCCTTGTTTTCGGAGCACTAATTGCTCTGAGCATGCTCAGTTAGATAGCACGGCCCCTGTTTGATGTAAGTGCGCCAACTACGAATAACAACTATATAGTTAATATGTACAACATGTATTTTGGCCGCTTGAGACACTCAACAAAGACTTTGTATTAGTGCTCATTCATCTGGTGCCCATGTAATCACAAACGGTCCAGTAGGTGGGTAATCTTTTGCTGCGATAGGGAAGAGGGACCGGGTTCAAGACCATGTATTTTTAAGGTATTTGTTCATTTAAGGGTACTGCACCACGGTAGAATTCCTCCTACAATTTTTTTTATATTCACTGTGAACAAAGTTTGAACGATTATAAGAACGAATCTCGAATAAAAAATGGGGGTCACCAGCTTACTTTTTGAGCTACAGCCATTTCAAAACACGTGTTTTTAGCCATTTTTGACTACTATTTAGTACACAATCCTATGGAAATAGAATTTTTAGGTCGAACATTTCTGTATTTAAAAAAAAAAACGCTCCTCCAATTTTTTTGTAATTTTAATAAAAGTTGCGCATTAATAGGCACTATAGATTAATGAAATAAAAAAATAGGGTCACCAGCTTATATTTTGAGATAATTCCATAAAAAGGCCGATATTTTGGGGTCAACAATGTTGGAAAAGGAGAAGCGCGTTATTGTAAGGCGTAGAACGCATTGCAAAACAACGCGGCACGAGCGCAAAACTGGTCTGAGTCGCGTACTCGCGTCATAACAGACGCACTGTCACTGTGTCTTTACGCACGGCCATGACTTTCTTCACACATGGCTAGCGCCTCGACTTTTAAAGGATCGGGCAAACGGGCACTGCCGACAATTGGAGGGGGTGGGTGTGGAAGGGGGGGGGGGACTGTGGGCCCCAAGTCAAGAAATGTTCGCTAGTAAATCCCGACTTTAATGTATTTTTCCATCTGCTGAATTTATTAGCTTACGCGTACGTCCGACCATGGTCCCTTGTACACAGGGGAACACAATTGATAGTATATGAAAAATTGATCAGCTAGCAATCTTTAATGTATTCTAAGCTAATGCAAAGCGTATGACACTGACCTTTAGGAAAATATACGCAGTGGCGGTACTACAGGGGGCAAGGGGGAATCCCCCCCCCCCCCACACACACACACACACAAAGATTGCTCCCCCAATTCAATTTAGTTAAAATTAGAAAAAAATAGACAATTACGATCACTGGTTCGGTCAGTTCTAATGGTTTTTCTTGATACTATAGGCTATGTAGATGGTTGTTAAGAATTCTTTTCGTGTGGACAATATCGGATCATCTTTATGATGTGGGGGGGGGGTTAGGGCATGTTATCTCCGAAACACAGGCGAAAAATGTTTTTTTTAAATGGTTATAACGCATATGCATTACATCACGGCGGAGAGTGGGTGGGGCAAGGGGGGAGCACAAACACCTCTGTCAGGGGCGGCATTCCCACCCCCATGCCCCCGGTAGCTACGCCACTGCCCTTTTAATCCCCTTAGCCCCCCCCCCCCCCCACCACCACTCACTTTTTAATACTATAATAAGCATGTTACAGCTTCAATTATGTTTGATTCTGTGCCTTTTCAATTAATTCCAAAAATCTTATTATGGCATAACAATAGCACGGTAAGAATTATCGTAACTATAGAGTCTTTCAGCAGTGTTCAGGGGGGAGCATGAGTGGGTCAGCAGGGGCGGGCACAATACATAATAGAGTTTGCCTTTTGGGGGGTGGTAGGTCGAGGGGCGAGCCTTTTAGCAGGGACCCCTCTAGTTCCGCCCTCCTAGTATTTAAGAACTTTATGCTCTTTGGCCTTTGGTGAAAGGGCATATCCAGCGCAAATAGACCTAAAACTATTTTTCACTTCTCCGTATTCCCTAGATGGTATTAAAATTCCTAAAATTAAATTACAGCAACGATGTGACTTACGTTTCAAAAGTTATTGCTAGAATTGTAGCTAATCTTTGGAACGCCTTACCCATTCATGTTAGATCATGCACATCCCTGGCACAGTTTTCCAGACGTCTTTAATAAAGCTCATTTGAAAAAGGATGCTTTTTATTAAAAATGTGTTTTTGTTATAAATATATATTTCTTTAAATTTTAAATGGTATACATGTATTTGTAGTTTAATTTTTTGTGTAAGTTTAAATTATGAAAATGTATGTTGTAATGTGTGATATTTTATGTAACGCGCCTCGAGCACCATTTTGGTGGATTAGTGCGCATTATAAATCAACATTATTATTAATTATTATCAATCCAACCGGTCATGCGGTGTTTCGCGTGAGCATCTTGAGATTCTTGACAACATCAGCTCTTTCAGGCAGCGGTGAGTGACAACCTTACATGCATCAGTTGTGTCGTTATCCAACCGATATTCACCACGCGGTTACCTAAGCACTCTGGCCATACAGGTTGGGGGTTCGGAGTTTTTACCGAGTATGGGTCTTTAACTGTGAAATCATATCGCAAACTACTGCAAACAAACTGACCACTCTTTCTCCTCGGCTTCATTTTGAGTTTTCGCGGCATATGAACAAAATAGAAACAAGCGGGAAGATGCGCGTATAGCGCTTTTTGTCGATCGACGCGCATTTGGAATATTTTGAATTTTGTCAAAATGCGCTTGCGACGCAACGCCAGTAATTCACGCTCGCGCCTTTATTTGACGCTACGCTCGCATTTTCGAGTCAAAAAATCAGCTGGCACAGTGCCAGCGGCACTGCACGTCGCTACCGTGGTGCAGTACCCTTAATTCACACTAGTCTATATATTATTTAAAGATTCAACCAAACAAAATTATGATAATCTATTGGATTCTCATGAACTGAGAACTTTGCTATCTTGAGTAGATAACTCTATTTTAACACATGTTGAGACGGGAGTGTTGGTACATTAAAAACACATAAAATATTTAGTGATTAATGAATAGTTATCTATAAAATACTGCAAAGAACCAAATATTCCTATATTCAGCATGCCAGCAAATGACCTACATATCAACAGTTGTAAAAAACTAACAGGGTCTTAACGTCTGTATTGGAATACAATGAAACATAAACAATTTAGACCCAATTCAAACCATTTTCTGTACTTAAAATGCTCATCCAGGGATAGCATCATTTCAAACTTGAGCAATCGAACTACATGCATTGACCTATATTCTTTACTACATACCTTTTATCACCATGCAATTGCAAGACTTTTGGCTCTTTCAAATGAGACAATTATTGCGATATTTGTGATGGCAGAAATTTGTTCTGACATGAGTCGTTCCATTTAAGTAGGTCATTTGTAAGGTCAACATGATGGTATGCAGGTTGCTTCAAACATCCATTGTGGCTACTGTATTAATTCAGTAAGATACCAATTAGGGGTGGGGGTAGTTAAATTGAACTTTCAAATTTGATTTCAATCATTGTATCATAGTATCTATTTTTACTGTGTCTTGAAATTCGGGACTTTATATCTACATGTAGCACCTTCTGTCATTCTTTTATGCTCTCAAATTGAGCTTTAAGTTGTGACATAATTCATTAATATACGCAATATACGCCATAGACCACTTGGTTGATCAAAACAATGAAGGCAATTACATTTAATTAGATGATTCACCAATCATAGAGCTTGGATCATTGATGCATCAGATAGAGAAAACATGGAACTTCAACGCCAGACATTTTCGTGGAGAATTGCCCATCAGCAGAAAAACAGGGGTCATTCCATTTTCCTGGTGAATTCTTGACAGTCTTTATCATATTTTGTGTCTATATGATCTTCATCTATTTCTGAACAATTTGGTGTATATAGATCATTTAAATTTGGTTCACTAAAACATCTAATATAGTGACATTACATTTATAATGAGCATTTGCTCAAAGACATTTAGGGATTAGACAAAAACAAACCGGATTGTGTAGCTGTAGCGTGCATCAAGCAGCAGGTGGGCACGTATTAGGACATATTTTCTTTCTTTCTTTAATCAAACAGATGTCACAGTATTTTAATGACAGTAAAAGGTCTATTGATATGAATTGGTGTCTTCTTCTTAAAGTTCGTAATGACACCATAATACATATTATTATTGATACATTAATACAAATGTATGCTCATAACACACAGTGGGCAGTATTACATTCTGGACATGTGAACTATTTCTTAGGCTTGTCAGAAAGTGTATGGATACATCTTACCTATCACTTGACCAGTGGTTAGTCGGTGAGAGAAAATAAGATGGACAAAACTAATTAGAGAATATTGAATGCAAATGCACATGTCCATGAAATTAAGTGTGTTATCTCTGGGTTGAATACACTTGGGACATATTGACCTACTTTTCAGGTTATTGGCATTACCGTCATCAAATGTAATTAAATGGGCGAGTTCAATTCAATTAATCGCTGTATCGCTTTCATTATTTTTCATCTACAGCATTTTTGATGATGAAGGTGAGGATGAAGATGATAATGACGATGAACGATGACAAAGACAACAATGATTTAGATTAAGATTTAGATTTAAATTTGAAGTTAGATTTAGATTTAGATGAAGATTTAGATGAAGGTGAAGATCAAGATCAAGATCAAGATCAAGATCAAGATCAAGATCAAGAAGAAGAACAAGATCAAGATAAAGATGAAGATGAACAACCAAGACAATGATGACGACGATGATGGTGATGACGACTATGACGATAAATGATGACAAACAACAAAGATGACAACTAATTGTAATGAGTCAAACAAGTAAAAATGGAGTAATTCTGTTATACCCTTATATAGATTGGTTTATTGAAAAATACAAAATCGTGGCTTAAAAGCCAAATCACAGTGGTATTCATAATACGTGATTTTTAAGAACGACGCATACTACCGATGTTGGTGTGTAGGGTATAACAGAATAATGCTGTAAAAATAGGTGACATTTTTTGCATCTGAAATCCCTGAGATGGATATATCATTGTAAGATATCATCAATTGGCATAAGGCCAATAACAAGATTTGTAAGATATCGTCATTGTTCTGACATACCGGCACATCTCTTTACTTATTTCTGTTGTGATGTGCCGGTATGTCAGAACAGCGACGATATATAAGGCCAAACAAAAAAAAAGGTTTGTCTCAGATGACCCGCGCGCATTCCCGAAACCGCCCGCGTAAGCTTTTTTTTTAGTGGATTTTTTTTTTTTTTTTCAATTTTTTTTTTTTTTTCCAATTTTTTTTCAATTTTTTTCCAATTTTTTTCTTCTTTTACAATTTTCTCAAAATAATCTTGCAAAATCCAACTTTTTGACCAAACAAATGACAATCAGGTCTAAATTGAAAAAAAAAAAAAAAAAAAAAATCCGCAGACCGCATTAGATTTTCAGTCTCTCATGTCATCTGAGACAAACCTTCTTTTTTGTTTGGCCTAAGAGGGCACAGCATAAATGTCCCATTGGATTACACATAAAATAGGGATAAATCAGTCCAATTTATTTGCCCTTAGTGCCCATTTTGGCATGTTGGGAATGCTTGCAGTCAATGATTATGCTTTAAATTTTCAAAAGGTGTTAGGCCAAAAAAAAAAAAAGTTTGTCTCAGATGACCCGCGCGCATTCCCGAAACCGCCAGCGTAAGCTTTTTTTTTTCAATTTTTTTTTTTTTTTTTTCAATTTTTTTTTTTTCCCCAATTTTTTTTCACTTTTTTTCCCAATTTTTTTTTCTTTTTCAATTTTCTCAAAAAAATCTTGCAAAATCCAACTTTTTGACCAAACAAATTACGATCAGGTCTAAATTGAAAAAAAAAAGAAAAAAAATCCGCAGACCGCATTAGATTTTCAGTCTCTCATGTCATCTGAGACAAACCTTCTTCTTTTTTTGCCATATGTCTATGATTTGCCAGAATGCTTATTTCGTGATAGCAACAGCAAAATTGACCATAATTTCTTTCAGAATTCAAGATTAATATTTAAATAACACAAAAGTAGCCTTATGCCCAGCATATTTTTTATTGTGACTGTTTATAGCTGGGGAGCACACATGGTTTTGAAACACATTGAAACATATGTGATTTTACCATTAATCAAGATCCAAGGTCAATTAAACATCCACATTGGCAAGGATGTCCACCTAGGTTGTAATTATACCGACTTTACAAGAACCTTTTTGGAATATAACTCCCAGTGCCAGGAGAGACCAGAACCGGAAAACCCCTAAAATGGACCCATGCTCCCCAGCTATTAGTGTGAAATTCTTGTCTTAGCCCTAGATCAGAATATTTGAATCAATGCTTTGTTGTACAACTACAAAGAGAGCTGATTTTTCGGAATCCATGTAATATAATTGTAAAAATATACAAATCCCAGTTTTTATCAAAATTGAGGGCGCAGTTTTCAACACATCAATGAATAAGCCCTTTGATGTTAATCTTGAATTCTGAAGTACATGTAAATTATATCAAAAAATAATTATTCAACACTACTGTGTAATCCTTGAAATTCATGGCTGGTCCAGTCACTGGATTTCCATTTGGTTGGTATTAGTGTTCTGTCTAAGGCCATGGTGCTCTTATTTAGTTACTTATTATTTATATCTTTACAAATATATTTTTGTAAATATATTTCTTTAAAAGCTAAGCAATATGGTAATTTTTAAAACCGAAGCTTTCAGCACGAGAGATATCCTTTTTCTATACAAAAATAAATAAATATGCAGTCATTGACCTTCCAAAAAATTTAAAATTAGAATCGCACAGACCAAAGAATTCCAGGTATACATCTGAATTATATGGTAATTTTAGTGTCTGTCGTGGGCGTTTGTTGGGCCTTCGGGAATCTTTGCGAGATATGTGAATCCAGCAGCTGCTCAGGTGGATGTGCACTGGGTACAATGGAAAGATTATGTGTGGAATACCATACATAATGGGTCAATAGTGCCGTGGCAGAAGCGGCCGCATCTAGGGAGGAGGGGGTGATGGGGATAATTTAGGTTGGACACTATATTTAAAGCTATGGGGAGCTTGACAAATTTTGGTGGGGGCACAGAGGGGGTCATGAAATTTAGGGACGTCCCCCGCATCCCCCTGCTTCCACCATCTGTGTAATGTGTTCAATGGCTTCATTGATCATCAGAATGAAGAATTCTTTTATATTTCACAATATTTGTTTTTATTGAGGACCTAGATTTGGGAATTTATTATAGTTAGGCGAAGAAGAAAAAACCTGTTATACACAGGCGAACGGACCTCTCAGGTAGGGTTGGCTGGTTCATCAGGAATTTTTTGTGGTTTTATTTGTTGTTGTTTTCAAATTTATTTGGTGAATTTCAAGAGTTTCCCAAAATAATCAAAACTTTTCAAACATTTTCACAAAATTTCAACAACAAAAATTGTTTCAACAATTCTGAAATATAAAAAAAAGAAATGGGTCGGTCAGGCTTATTAGAACAGGGTGTTTTTGTCGTCTTATCCTTATTGTTCAACTGATACTATCACAAAATTTCAATATATCTCCCAGTGATATTGGCTTTCAGTATAATATAAAAAGTTAATTGTAGGTACTTCCTGAAGTTTTAATGATAGAGGGTTTAAAATTCAACACAAATCTGACACAATCCCTTTTTGCAAAAATCCTTCTCATCAATCGCAATAATCAAAATGGATTCTCATAATTGTTTTCTTCCTTTTCCACGCTTGATCATAAATGGGTAATCTTTGTCAAAGACCCTCGCAATCTTCATTGCTAAACTATGGCAGCCAAACACTCTTATCAGTGCATGAGGATCTTCAAATAAATAGAAATAATGGGCTATTCCATTTGAAATCTGTACACCCTATGAAATACAGGGAGTTTCGAATGGGGGTACTTGCCTGCATATGTATGACTCTATTTGAAATACACACTCCCTGTGTGGAAGATTACGATTATGTCTTCCATAGGGGGTGTATGGATTTCAACTGGAATAGCCCAATGTCTCATCTCTAGATTGATACAAGCACTGTCAATACACCATCTATATCATTAGCTTTCTATACAGCTATGTCCATATATCAAATTGCTGCATCAGTTTGCAGCATATGAGTTGACCTGGACATATTCAATAGAGGTCTCTAACCTCATTTCTTGTAAGCAGTAATAACAAATATGTGACATGTCTATAGATGCAGTTGTATGGGAACAGTTAATTTGATGATAGGTTTTTTATTTCACATTCGGTAAAATATCTTGATGTTTACACAAACCATATTACTGTCGAAATGGGTATTTAAAGGTATGCAATCTTTTCCAGGGAACGCCCCGCAATCCTGGAGAAGAAAAAAAGAAGCAGATTTTCTTGCAGATTTACATTTCTGATCATAAATCGTAATACATTCCAAGTTACAGGGTGATACGATTCCTATAACTTCAAAATCATGGTTTTAGAGTGAAAATAAACTGTCAGGTTAACCTGACAGTTTATATTTCACTCTAAATTCACTCTAAAACCATGATTTTGAGGTAATTAGGAATCGTATCGCTCTGTAACTCGGAATATATTTATGATTTATGATAAAAATATTAATCTGCAAGAAAATCTACTTCCAAAAGAAATTTGAGGATTGAGGGCATCTCCTGGAAAAGATCGCATAATATACCTTTAAATGACATTATGTCATTAATTTTAGTATTCAAATTCTGCCAAATGTACAGCATTTTTGAATTGCATTTTGAAGGCTATTTTACAAGCGCACAGCTCGATATTATTCAAGTTTTGATGTGACAGGGTAAAATGAGTTAGAAGTTGATTGTAATGGTGTTTTCTTTATTTTCAAGTGCATGTATAGTAAGCTTTAAAAGGACTCCTCCCTTGATGCGCTTGGTTAATGCATTCAGATTGTATGTGAAATATTAGGTGTAAATCTAGGTAAGCTTTTGAATACCCTACCGTTTGTATTCCTCACTGTTTAAGTGTATGGGTTGTTATTTAAAAGTCTTCATTGAAGACATGCAGTGGTAGTGTATACTAAAGGAACTCCGGAAATCCCTTTTAATTTCTCTTGTTTATTCATGTTTTACTTCAATACCTCAATATCTTAACACTTTCCACGCGGCAGGCGGCTGCAGACGACATTCCAAAATTTCACAAATGTTTAAAAAATGTCAAAATTATTGAATTTCATTAACATATTTATGAGAAATGCATTGACATAAGTACAAACATGCCTAGTATTAGGTCAGTAATCCTTGAGATATACTTTGAAAATTGTGAAAGGTTTCTGGAAAATCTATTTTGTGTATGGTAAAAATAAAAGCCGCGTGGAAAGTGTTAAAATGCATAACGCCAACAAAAGCCCCTTTTAAAGGTTATCCATGTAGTCAATACTCATGCACAACACAAAAGGGGAATGGCACCCGGCCTATTCTACATTCAATTGAATTGGTACATGACGTCCAATGCAATCACATGAACCATGTTACCAAATTGGACTAAATATAATCATCTGAAAATCTTAAACACTAAATTCTTGACATGATGGCAGCTAATCCAAACTCAATAACCTCTATAAAAACCTAGCTTGCATTGCACATTTTAATTTTCACACAATTGTGTAAAGTAAGTAACACCCAAAATTACCTCAAGGGGGGGGGGGAGGTCACTCTCCATCCAACCAAATAGGTATCACATGCTTGTCCAAGCATCTCTGAAATGGTCCCTAAATGCTGTAAAGCACAAAACCATTTTGAAAACCATTTTAATACCCCCTCAACGTTGTATAACACATGCAAACTTGACCCTTACAGGCATTGCTCTCACAACTCAACTCAAATGTGTGACCTATATTATGATATAATTATATGACGAAAAAGGCGAAACAATTTGGAAAACAATTGCGTGAAATATACAGACAAATAAGGCCTATTGGAAATGCAAAATCAAGCGAAATATATTTGGAATCACCATCAGAAATGCATTAAATTAAGAACAAGCGTGCTTAGTATTGGTTCAGTAATCCTTGAAATAGACCTTGAAAGTTGGGAAAGGTTTCTGAAAAATCTGATTTGTATAATATGGTAACACC
Source organism: Ophiura sarsii (assembly GCA_035610835.1). NCBI lineage: Eukaryota > Metazoa > Echinodermata > Ophiuroidea > Amphilepidida > Ophiuridae > Ophiura > Ophiura sarsii. Next base: position 15,199,532 of record CM069448.1, on the reverse strand, counting down.
AATAGCAGCGTGGAAAGTGTTAACGTTAAAGTATTTAAGTATTTGGTGAGTGACCCCCCCCTCTAATATAATATGGTAACACCAATAGCAGCGTGGAAAGTGTTAACGTTCACCCCCCCCCCCCCTCCCCCCTATAGATATTATGCTTATAGCTAGGCGTGTATGTGTACTTTGCTTATAATTGCTGAGTGATATAACAATTACAGAGTACAATCTAATTATCATTCCCTTAATTGCATTGCACACACCACTGTATTTAATTAGCTTGTTCTTAGGGTCAAGGTACACATAAACTTCATGCAATTCATACTGTAATTGTTGATGCTAAATATTTTCAAACAGCACTATTATTAGAAAATATTTCATTCTAATATTCTCTATAATAAACGCGTGTGTATCAGTGTGTACCAAAAACACACACAAAACACACTTTTTCTTAGAAAGTAAAAAAGGAGGCCCTTTGGGAAATTTATATTGTTCAGTATTTTTTATGATACTTAAAAAATTAAAATCTTCGCAGACATCAGCATCCGTATTCTGTTTACTTTACACTCTTAAACGTTTCAATTATGGGTATTTAAATTCCAGGAGTGTATCAATTATTGTGGTTGTTCAAGGGGTAAATTTGATTAAAAAAGCATATTTTGTCACTGTCCATACCACTATTTTGATGGTGTTCCCATGAACAAAAACTTATGCATAGTGTTTGGGTCCAGAGAAACAAGCTTCCTATCCTCAATTACCCTTAACAAGAACAAATGGATGACATTTGCTATCTGTGGTAAAACTAGCTTTAGCAATCTACAATATACAATCAGTAACATCAGATTTACTATCTTCATTGGATGACGATTTGTTAGGCCAAACAAAACAAAAAAGTTTGTCTCAAAGCTTGCGAAGGCTTCAAAATCGGGCGACGCGCGCTGTTTTTGTCTTCCATTTTTTCTTTTTTTACATTTTTTTTTATTTGTGTGGCAATTTTTACTCTTACTATTTGCAACCGTTGACACTTTCTGATATTTGTTTTTTCTATTTGAAATGAATATTGTGATGTAGTTGTGTATAAGAACAATTGTGCAGCGTTTTTTGAAGAACTGAGTCATGTAAAAGTTTGAGAAAAGGAAAATCTGCCGATATTTTTAATAAAAACTCGAAATAAAAATTTGTAGGGAAAAAAAAATTGATTTGACAATTTTCTGCATTTCAGACGCGGTATTTTGGCATTTCAAAACCAATGCGCGCGCAAGCTTTGAGACGAACCTTTTATTTTGTTTGGCCTTATCGTAGGAAGAATATATAGCCATGTTCAAAAGATTACTAACTTCAGTAGACAACAGTTATAGCTATCCAGGTAGAAACAGCTATAGGCTATCTTTAATAGATAACGGTTTTCAGTTGACAAAAGATATGGATTTCACTGTTTAGGACAATTACCGCTATCTTCAATAGATAAGGAGAAGAAAAAAATTTGTCTCAAATGACCCGCACGCATTCCCGAATTCGCCCGCGTTAGCCTTTTTTTAGTGGTTTTTTTTTTTCTTTTTCAATTTTCTCAAAAAAATCTTGCCAAATCCAACTTTTTGGCCAAACAAATGACGATCAGGTCTAAATTGAAGAAAGAAAAAAAAATTGGCAGACCGCATGTCATTTGAGACAAACCTTTTTTTTTTGCCTAACGATTTTCAGTTGACAAAAGACTTCAATAGACAGCAGTCTGTTTACTTTCTTCAGTAGACAGCAGTTTTGTTTCATCATTTCACTACAGACAATTAAATAGCCTCATAACCATATTAATAAGCAGCATTTATTGAGCGCCTAATCAAAAGTGGTCAAAGCGCTAAAAACACTATATCTTACTGCAACATATTATTATACTGTACAAAGTAAAAAGGGCCTTACACAAAATATGACAGCACAATATACAAAGCTAAAACAGAATGGAATCCGTGAGGCGGGGGATTAAGATTAAATGGGGCACAGAGAGATTTCTAAAAAAATGAAATTCAACCTTTTTACCTTGTTTAGATATATGATACATAGAAACCCTTTCATGTAAGATTTCTTTTAAAAAAATCAGTTAAAATGAAAAATAAAGACATTTTCTCAGCATTTCCGAAGGTATTTAGTGCTTTCCCTTTTTTGCATTTTGGTTAAAAATTACTACCAATTGAATCAGGGAGGTCATGACTATACATCATGCAACAAGCCATGGGCGGTCTTTAAGGTTATTTTGAATAAACATGAAACAAATAAGTAAGAAGCCATCCGTGGCCTTTTAGATGAATTTGGGTAATTTCGATGTGATTTACATCAAAACTCAAAACGCTATCAAATCCATGAATTTCACATGAAATACTGCAAATTAAGCTCTGTAATTTTAGGTGGTAGTTAGTACGTATATAAGCATTACGTAATGTGAAATACCAAACTTCTGAAAAAATTGAGGGCTCCCTCCATGAAGGATCTCTTAGTGCCGCTTTAAGATTATGCCGTCTCAACACATCAAAAATGTTAATTTCTCCTTCCAGTTGTTTCTTAAATGAATTGTTCTACATGTATTTACAATTATATTCACACACAATCTGTATTTTAAACGTTAACTCATACAAAACATAAAATGAATTGAAGTATGAAATAGCCTGAGGAATGCATCTAAATTTGTTACATTTCCCTTCACAAAGCAGAACAGTATACATACCACCATTATATATATACATGATGTATATATCTGTAAAACTGTGCGCATAAATTCATCATCAAACACAGGGGAAATTTGGTCTTATTTGTCTATCAAGAGCTGAAAAGTATATAACAAATAGGCCATTTTACTCAAATATGTGGAAGGAAAGGCATGTAGGACACAATATTGTATGGTGTTGTCTTTTTAATTAAAAGAAGTTGTTGTATACATTTCTAGTAAGGCAAACAAACAAAAAATGACTTGCCTTTTCAGGATCAAAGTCAGGGTCGGACGGTCGGATTTTTTTTTTGATTTTTTTTTTTTAATTTTTGAAAATTTACTCCACAAAAACACGTTTTAAAGTTGTTGTTTTTTCTTTTTGATTTTTGAAAGAAAAGAAAAAATAGCGACCCTAGATTTCCGAAAATTCGAGTCGGTCGGAAAGGACAAGTCAACTTTTTTTGTTGTTGGCCTAATTCACTGTCAGGTCAAACAAAAAATATTGCTTGTTTCCATTTACACTCTAGAAAAAATGGGGTCACTACTCAGTCTGGCAGATGAACCTTTTTTTAAAGTTAAAATTGCAATAACTATGGGTCCTACTATTCAACTCATAAAGAAATTAAGATAGAACATAACTATAGTGACATACATGTGGGTCACATGAGGCTTATTTAATGGGGCAATTAAAATGAAATTAAATAATTCAATGGATTCATTGTTTTAAGTCATATAGGATGTTTTACAGTTAATCGGGGTTCCGTAAACCACACTTATTTTTGTTTAGCCTCATGACGAAGATACTTCAGCCAACATGGAATATTGATTTGTCCTGGGTCTTTCCAAGTAACCATGGTTACTGAACTACGGTTTAAATGACAAGGCCGAAGGCTACTGTGTAGAGAGTGTAATCTCATATTTTATTCAACATGACGCTACATTTGAACAACAAAGATTTTTTTCTTCTTCAAAACTGCAAACTGCAACCGTAACAACTGCGACTGTAGTATTCATATAAATACGCTTGAGGTACATGTCTCTCCACTCAGTTCCTTAATAACGCCTGAATATTTTATGGCGCAGTTGCTTTCAACATGACTGTTTTGAAATTCACATTTAAAAGTCAGGCCTAAACTATAACAAGTTTGATGGTTTGATCCTGCCTGACTCAAACATTTGAAAATCTAAGAGTCATAATTCTAAAAAATATAATTTAATAATAAAGATTGCAAAATATCTGTCCTAATCGTCCCCCGAGGGGGGTGTACTCGGATATCTTTTTGTAGGGATGTGCTGCAAGCAAAATGAAAGTTGACCCAAACAGTTACCAATTTTCGGGGGAAAATGAACCCATACGTTTACCGGAGACCCATAATTTACTATAGATTTGACAGATTTTGCAAACATTTCGGCGAAAAACAGCAACATTAAGGATTTTAGACCCATAAATTTACCAAAAATGCCTTAGAAAAGTCATCCAGTTAGCAGAGGGTGAAAAATGGGACAGTTAGTTAGAATTAGGGGAAATAGTGCCCCTATAGCACATAATAGCTGACCTTATAGCCCCACCATGGTATACTTGAAGACCCATGAAATGGAATCCTGAGTACTTTGATCAAGTAGGTAGACTACAGGAAGAACTTTGTGCACAGCCAGTCAACATACAATTGGTAAGATGCTAATCCATAAGGCCAGATACAAAGTTGTTTTGTTTGGTTCCTCTACCAATGATAACTTTGATAATGGAAAAATGGAAGGATTTTTACCCTACCATAATTTCCATGCAATTCCAACAAACACTATGGTTCATTGGCATAGCTACAGGGACAATGTCCCCCCCCCCCCCCCCCCCCTCCAATATCATGAGTTTGTCGGTTGAGATAGTTGACAAGGGGAATCATGGAATATGACTGTCAAATTAGTTGTCGGTAAAGGTTTTGTACGTTCAGTTTTATTTCTTGACCCTGCCCCGCTCCCCCCCCCCCCAATATGGAAAACCTAACTACGCCACTGCTATGGTAGGTCTTATACTTGATTTAATTGAGTGAAATTGAATCCTAAGTACTCTGGTGATCTGTCAACAAATCAGGCTTGTCAGCAAATAAATGAAGCTTCTGCTTTTTTCCTCCCCTACTTATTTAGAAGCTTGTTTAATCTTCCCCACAAAGGGAGTATGAATTCCAAACCAAATGGATGACTCCATTTGAAATCTGCACTCCCTGCGCAGGGCCGTAAGACACTTTTTTCAAAGGGGGGGGGGGGGGCGTTTTCCCCCAAAAAATCACGGGAAGATTTTTGTGAGTCAAATATGCGCACGTAGCGCGCAAAAATTTTCAAATTTGCACCTATTTTTTGCACGATCGAGGTACATTTTGGCTCTAAACAAGGTTGTAGCAAAGAATATTGCATTTTGGGAGGACAAATGCGCGCGTAGCGCGCGATATTTTTTCATCTGTGTACAAATTTTCCGGGGAAGATTTTCAAAGGGGGGGCGATCGCCACCATCGCCCCCCCCCTTCCTACGGGCCTGCTGTGTAGACAATTAAGGTCATGTCTTCCATAGGGTGTATAGATTTCAAATGAAAGAGCCCATGTGGGTGTGTTTTTATCTGTATACTGTAAACGATATACAAGATAACGGTTTTTGAAATATTGTGAAAATGTTTTGATTTTTTTTAATTGTTTTGAAAATTTCAAAATGTTCACGAAAATTTTGGGGAAAAACAAACGCCTGACCAACCGACCGACCCTACCTGAGAGGTCTGTTTGCCCGTTGAATAGAACGTATCATAGTATCACAGTAAATTCAGAAACGCTGATTATACGTCCAAAGTGCATCAAAGTGCATGGTCATTATATGACATATCGAATGCTAGTCAAAAGCTTCATACCATATTAAAAAATATGGACCCAGTTGTTAATTTGATGTGGGAGGGTTTTAGGTATGTTATTCTTATAGGATTTGAATATTGAGAGATACATAATTAAATATCTCTTAAAATAAACAATGTTGACATTGTGGACAAAACTGATAAGTATGATATCAGGAATGATTATGCATATATAATAGTTTTATAGTACTGGTAATCTTTTAGATGCAACACCTTGTACAATGAACATTTTGATTAATTGTAAAAAGTAAAGGTCAATGGCCAAATACTAACCTTTCTGATTGATTGTGGTTTAACATAGCCATCATATTTTACGAATTGAACCTATTTGTATACTTCATTGTGGTGTTTCCAAACCATACACACAGCGATGAAACATTGTCAGTTTATGCTAGGCCTTATTAATATTATAGACGATGTCACCTTGCCTGTCTGTGTGTGCGTGAATTACCTGCCAAACAAAAGCTTGCCTGCTGATATGCGCGCGCATTCGAAGGGGGTGTCCATTATTATAAACCATCACTAAACCAAACCAGTCATCGGTAACAACAGCAGTCAATACAATGCATGTTCCTCCATGCATGGAAATGGAACCAGGCACTTTACATTGTTGATCAACAAGAGGTGACATGGTCTATAAAAGCGTTTTTCTACTGGGCAACTTAACGGTAATTAACGTTAAGTTGCCCAGTAGAAACAGCCAAACGCTAATTACCGATACGTTTTCTAACGGCAAAAACCTGCACAAACCAGGTTTGTTAATGGTAATTATTGCTAACTTAAGAAACAGCAACATGATATATCTCATCGCTAAGTTCTTGTGAGCCGAAAGATACACATACACGCTGGATATTTCATGTTCATTTATCGTGTTTATGTTGTTAAAATGTAGCATTACAAGACTAGGAACTACATGTACGGTGGCAGTTTTAGTCAAGTGGGGCGCCATTTTTGGTATATAATGAAAGGTCACATAGTCCGGACGGCACACTTTATAAAGGGTGGGACTCCAGAAATCAAAAAATCAACAGAAGGGTGGGGGTCAGAATATTTCTGATATAAAGGGTGTAGTTGTATAAAGCGTGGAGATAAAATAAAAAGGGTGGGGGTTTCTCGGCGATCATCAAAATAATCAAAATACCGAGCCGAGGTCGGCTCGCTAGCGCTAGTTATATCATAAATATGTATCTGATATCGGGTCCGATATACTTCGAAATTAAAAAGTCGCCATCTTTAAATTGAGCAGGGATTGAGTTTGTTGTTATAGCGTCATCTATTGTTGAAATCATGACATTTAATCAAAATGGAAACTCACCGCGAGCTACGAAAGTGTCGTACGCGGCGTAATATCACATTTTAGGGAGCATAAGAGTACCAAAAATGCACTGATTTGATGAAATAAATCCATTTCAAATGAATCTCGACTATAAATTTGCATTAAATAATCATGATTTAGCCGACAAGGTGGTTTTTAAGTAACCTTTTTCCCCCTGTTTTTCAATTATTTTTTTTGATGAATAATTTCGGGAATCCTGGGACCCGCCCGAAAAACAAAACGGGTCCCGGGATGTTTCTTTCACTTTCTTCCAATGAGTGCCTTTTCAAATTTGAATGCACAAAATGATCAAAATGTCCCCTTTTCGGTATAAAGGGTGGGGGTTGAACATTCCCCCCCAAAAAAGGGTGGGGCAAAAATAAAAAGGGTGGGGGTCTGACCCCTGTCCGGACAGTGCGGTCAAATGTCCTGGCCCAACGATTACGACACATATAAACTTAGTGGTAACTTGGCACGAGTAGAAACGGGGGGGGGGGGGGGGGGGGGGTTCAAAAAGTTAACAGAAATTACCATTATTTCAAATAGCGTTAACTTTCCAGTGCCTTAGTAGAAACACGCTCTAAGACACTGATAAAATTGTGCCAAAAAGTACTATCCTCCTTGTGTCAACTGCTAATTCATCAAGTGCAGTGAATTTTGGCTAAGGAAAAAGACAGTAAACACTGGAATTTTCATTGAGCACCCATTGTCCAATTTGCTACATGGTAGCAAATGAATACATCTTATTTAAATAAAAACTGTAATGATTGATGATGTTAACTTATGTTTTGGTTCATGAGAATCAGCTACTGAAGAATGTGCTCTGTTAAACTCTTATTTTTATTAAATACAAACCTGTTTTGCATTTTTAGGTTATCATTGGTGCAAAACAAATGTTGTGAACAAGGTTACAATTATTGGTATTGACTTCAAGAATAAGCCTATAAATCCAATCAACTGACAAAATCAGATTGTATTGAAACAATCCAATATACAAAATGTTTAAGATTGCAACATTGGATAGGCCTATTTAAAGGGGCATTGAGAGATGTATCGATTTACTAAATAACTAGCAAATAACGTAAAGATAATCATCAACATAGCCCAAATCCAAAATATCATGCAATTCCGACATCGCCTTCATGCCAAACTAAGCAAATAACCGCACTTCCGGGTTGAGATTTGCCGCGACAGTCCATGAGTAAAACTTAGCATAACTTCCGAATTCAGCAGCTTAGTTTCGATATGATCATATCGAAACTAAGAAAATCATGAAATTTTATATGATAAATGGTAAATGTTGGTAAAGTGTTTCAGATAGTAGTTAGTATATACATGTATGCCTAAGTATTACTTTGATGCAAAAAAACTGATTTCCAGGATAATTGAGGGTGCACTCCCATACGTATCTCTCAATGCCCCTTAAACAGTCAATTTACCGTAGGCCTGAATGGTATCCATTCTACTTGAGTACCGTACGTAACATGTGCAACCTTTTCTACCACCCGGGCCTCATTGTGATTTTGAGATCCATTCACGGGCCGCAGTGATGTCAAACATTCCAAAACACGTCCAGAGGAGGGTAAATAGGAGGGGAAGCTTAGGAATTGTAATGCCGCATCAGATTGTACTCTTTGAAGCAGGAAATAGACACCATACAAATGAGGTATACAGACGCACTGTTTTGTTCAATAGGGAAATAATCCTCAGCCAATTGCTCATTGAATATCTGTTTCTCTTCGTGTAATTTCCCCTTTTTTACTCGTTGTTGCTGCTGCAAGCGCCATTTTAATCAGGGATTTAAACACGCAATCACGCCGCAAGATATATTTACTACATGCAGGGCGTCACCCTACTAATTATAAGGGAGCACACCACTAAATCAATCCATTTGTGTAACCTACAGGTAGGGAGTTCCGGTTAAAATGGGCCGCATCAATTGGAATTTTGGGATTGCTTCGCAGGCACTGCGCAGATTAGAGGCCGGCGGGCCGCATGTGGCCGCAGGTTGCACACGCTTGACTAATAAAGCCAATAATTAATCAATTATACAGGGTGTCTGTTCCAGAAAACCTGCAGCTTATTTTGACAGAGCTTTAGTTTGACTTTTAAGCCATGGATTTTAATCATGTTACATACGATTACACAGTTACAGGTCATAGAGAGAAATCAGACAAATCAATGCATGCGTGATGATGTTGATTGTGAGCATATCAACATTTGGCATTAAAACAAACATAATTATTCTGTGTTCATGATATACACTAACCTGACTATCGTTCCAGATCATCTTGAGCTCGTAACCTGGTAAGATGTCCGTCCGGTTATTCACATCCTCCAAAGCCATCAACGCAGCTGGCAGACAACCTTTCCCGCCGTCCCAAGATCCACCGGAATTCGGGAATGTTCCACCAATATAAAGCTTAGTAAGCTCATTCGCCCCACTACCACTATCATCTTCCGATTTTGAATCAATTTGAACAGCCACGGCATAGCTGCTATGATATGGTATAGTCACAATGTTAATCAACGCTATTAAAAATAGTATCCTGCGAGTCCTTGTCGGTACGGAAATTCTGGCCGAGTACAGCATGCTTAAGTATGGTTCAGCCACAGATATCTGAAATTTACACCAGTTTTTTAATTTAGATAGATCGATTTAGCATGAATACTTTGCGTACAACTACGTCGGACGTGGCTTTTTCAGGCTGATAATTAGGCCACGTTCGGATATGAATTTACTATCAGCGTTAGTAGTATAAGGCACCGCTGGTAAAATGGACATAAGTTACTGGCTCTTTACTCCTAATCTTACATGTTTGTCACGGATGTGAGCCAATGAGTTCTTTGCATGTTTGTAAGCTTTTTTATAATCGGAGGGCAATAATACTCCTGGCTCTAATATCAAATTTAATACACCAAGACAAAATTCTCTTTGAAGAATAATGATTCGTTTGGCTATAACCTGCATTCAGGGAGCAGCCTGGCCCACGATTTAAATGTGATAATAAATGTTGTCAAGCTAAGCTTACATGTAAACTGTAACAGATCACGGCATGCAGTTTTCAGTGTAGTAGTAGCAGTAGTAGTAGTAGCTATGCAGCACAGCAGGAGTATTGGAAGTGTGAAGAGAAAAATGACAGCTCTATGCACCCTGATGACCGAACGCGTGTCTAATGTTTGTACCGGTATCCGCGTCAGATAAACTCACATGTCGTTGATGTGATCTAATGGAATCTTGACAATTAAAAATCTGCCATTCCTCCAAATATTATTCCGCTTGCATAAAACACCTAACCAACACAACCTCTTCCGAATAGAATTCCGAAAGCGATCGTTTTCGTTCTACATGACATACTGGTACATCCTTGTAAAATATAAGATATTTTTAAAGGGATATGCGAGACCGCCCTCTGCTCAATGTTTACATATCAGGCAAGGCTATAGTCTATCCATCTGAGAGCGATCTTTGGTGCTCGGATGGGCAGGGGAGATGAGTAAAAATAAGATGTGCTGTCTTCTGGCGTATACTTGCTAGTTGTCGAAGGATCCCATTTTATTCCAACCTCCGGTCGAACATCATTTATAATGTGAATTGAAACAACTAAGCTGCCTTACGCAAACACACACAACACTGTTCCAATGCATATTATTCTCATCACACACATGCACATAGCAGCTATGTCTAGTGTGTACCATTCAAAGAGAGACAAATATCGAACCATTTGCGTATTATCTGAAATCAAAAGGCTTTGAAATCGTCACCTGTGATTTCGGCCTATGAATATAATCACAAAGCTGAAAAAGATCGATAGTGATGGACTTTGAACATTTACCATAATCGTCACCTGTGATTTCGGCATATGAATAGAATCACAAAGCTGAAAAAGATCGAAAGTAATGGACTTTTAACATTTAGCATATTGTAGGAGGCCACATTTAATTTTTATTTGCTATCTTGTATTGTTTCCAACAGTAAATAATGTATATTTTCACTCGGATTGGCCGGGCTTATAGTAAGATAAAATGGTTGTAAAATGATATGAATCTCCGTATCCCTATGTTCTGTCTGCATGTCCGAATCAATCACATTTCCTTGTTAAGTATAGAAAGAAACAAATACGCTTACAATGATATGGTATCAATAATATTGAAAGGTATGATTTTCATATTCAAACAAATATTATACAATTTGAACGTTGACAAACTAAATAAAGTTTATTTTCTGACTTATAAAATGAAAGGTTGTCTTCATCGGGGTCTATCACTCTACATGTACCTGTTCGTAAAGGCCTGTAGTAACAGTAGGTGGGTAACATAATTGTCTTTTATTATGGCCGTTTTTCACTCTACTGATTCCATCGATATTTTCGTCAGAAAATAGTCTCCTCTCCCAGTCAATGGAACGGCTGAGTCACGTGGTTGGAAGATCGGTCTCAGATGGATAGACTTTTATAGTATTATATTAGACAGCAGTGCAGAGGTTGAGTCCAATTTTAGCTATGGTAATTTCGCAGTGGTGTTAATTTTGCTGGGACTTAGGGAGTGTTCATAGATACTTTGGTGGGCGGTGGGGCTTGGAAAAAATTGAGCCATGGACATCAATTTTTTTATCCCCCCCCCCAAAAAAAAAATAGAGTGGTTTTTTTTCTGCTCGAAAAAAGTTTTTCAAAAACTGCTCGAGAAAATATCTATGGAGCTATCCCAATTCTAATGAATAGGCCTATTAGACTAAGACTAAGAGGGTTTTAATTTGTCTTCACGAAAACTCTATGTTTACATTTCTTAGGCTTGTTTTTCTTGAAATAAATGTTTAATTTAAAATGTGTTTGCTAAACACTAAAACAGTATCTCCTTCAAATTCATAGAACTCCCCTGTGGTGTTTGCTATCTTTTAATAATATAACAATGTGTGATGTGTGATGTGTGCTATCTACTGAAGATAGCAATTTGTGGTGTGTGTTAGTCTATGGAGATAGCAATGTGTAATGTGTGCTATCTACTGAATATAGCAATTTGTAGTGTGTGCTAGTCTATTGGAGATAGTAATGTATGATGTGTGCTATCTACTGATGATAGCAATTTGTAGTGTGTGCTAGTCTATTGGAGATACCAATGTGTAATGTGTGCTATCTACTGAAGATATCAATTTGTGGTGTGTGCTAGTCTATTGGAGATAGCAATGTATGATGTGTGCTATCTACTGAAGATAGCAATTTGTGGTGTGTGCTAGTCTATTGGAGATATCGATGTGTGATGTGTGCTATCTACCCATTTGTGGTGTGTGCTAGTCTAAGGAGATAGCAATGTGTGATGTGTGCTATCTACTGAAGATAGCAATTTGTGGTGTGTGCTAGTCTATGGAGATACCAATGTGTGATGTGTGCTATCTACTGAAGATAGCAATTTGTGGTATAGGCTAGTCTATTGGAAATAGCAATATGTGATGTGTGCTATCTACTGAAGATAGCAATTTGTAGTGTGTGCTAGTCTATTGGAGATACCAATGTGTGATGTGTGCTATCTACTGAAGATAGTAATTTGTGTTGGTGCTAGTCTATTGGAGATAGCAATTATGTGATGTGTGCTATCTACTGAAGATAGCAATTTGTGGTGTGTGCTAGTCTATTGGAGATAGCGATGTGTGATGTGTGCTATCTACTGAAGATAGCAATTTGTGATGTGTGCTAGTCTATGGAGATAGCAATGTGTGATGTGTGATGTGTGCTATCTACTGAAGATAGCAATTTGTGGTGTGTGTTAGTCTATGGAGATAGCAATGTGTAATGTGTGCTATCTACTGAAGATAGCAATTTGTGGTGTGTGCTAGTCTATTGGAGATACCAATGTGTGATGTGTGCTATCTACTGAAGATAGCAATATTTGTGGTGAGTGCTATTGGAAATAGCAATATGTGATGTGTGCTATCTACTGAAGATAGCAATTTGTGGTGTGTGCTAGTCTATTGGAGAAAGCAATGTATGATGTGTGCTATCTACTGAAGATAGCAATTTGTGGTGTGTGCTAGTCTATTGGAGATATCGATGTGTGATGTGTGCTATCTACCCATTTGTGGTGTGTGCTAGTCTATGGAGATAGCAATGTGTGATGTGTGCTATCTACTGAAGATAGCAATTTGTGGTGTGTGCTAGTCTATGGAGATACCAATGTGTGATGTGTGCTATCTACTGAAGATAGCAATTTGTGGTGTGTGCTAGTCTATCTAATTAAATGTAAAATTGACATGATCGGGATACAGGAACACCGCATTGTCCATGATGACCCAGTGAAGTATGAGAGCATTATGGGTGGAACTCTGATCACTACCTCAGCAACAAGAAATAAAGCAGGTGCAGCTGTAGGTGGAGTCGGGATACTACTCAATAACAGAGCACTCAGATCATTAGCAAGTATCAAGCCACATTCTGATCGTACACTCATAGTCAACTTCCATGGTAACCCAGCAACAACTGTAGTGGTGACCTACTGCCCTACAAATGTGGCGGATGAAGACATCGTAGGAGATCATTACAACAGTCTAAAGGGGGCAATATACTCCATTCCAGCACACAACATCTTGCTTGTTGTGGGCGACTTTAATGCTAGGCTTGGAAAGGATGACGCCAAATTCACTTACCATGATGACACAAATAGAAATGGAGAGTACCTAGCAGACTTGGCTAAAGAGAAAGATCTTATAATTGCAAATACTTACTTCCGCAAGAAAAAAGGCAAGTTGTGGACATATGTCAGCCCAAGCGGCAACAAACTACAGCTGGACTACATCCTTGTCAGGCGGAAATGGCAAAACAGTGTTCTAAATTCTGAAGCATATAACACCTTTGCTAGTGTGGGATCTGACCATAGAATCGTCTCTGCTCGTATCCGATTAAGCCTCAGAAAGAGTAAAATCATCAAACGGAAAAAGCAATACGACTGGAAGCTACTTACAACTGATAATGATCTACAAGCCAAATATAGCATAGAGGTGCATAATAGGTTTCAACCCCTCCAGGATGAAGTAGAAACTGCATCTGAGAAATATTCCAGATTCATTAAAGCCACTCAAGATGCTGCAGAGGAAGTGATTCCTGTGAGGAAAAAAGAGAAAATAACCTACTTCTCAAATGACGCCCAGGTAGGTATCAAGGGCGAGATCACAAATTGAAGAAGCGTATGCAAAATATCAACTAGACACTAATGACGAGGAAAATTGGAGAAATTATAAGGAGGCTAAGAAGAGCCTAGGGGAGGCTTACGATCATGTGAAAGAGGAAGACCTTACCAATAAGCTTAGAGAGGTAGAAAATGCCCACATAAACTGCAAGCATGGTAAGAGTTGGAAACTGATTAACAAAATATCAGGAAGATTGACTACAAGAAAAGGGCAAATCAAAGGATCCACGCAAAAGGAGAGACTAGATAATTGGTATACTCATTTCAAAAATCTACTTGGGAGCCCACCGCACATAAGTAATGAAGATGGGGAAATTGCCCCAGTACTATCAAATCTCAGCATAAAAGAAGGACCCTTTGACTTGGAGGAATATGTAAGGGCTAAGAAGGCACTTGTAGAGGGGAAAAGCAGTGGGGAAAATGGTATCACACCTGAAATGCTCAAAAGATGCGATTTGGATACTATAATACTGGACTTCTGCAACGATGCCTTGATGAACGGGAAAAAGCCAGACCAATGGTCTATTCTCAACATAATACCAATACCAAAATCAGGTGATCTCAGTTTGGGAGGCAACTACCGTGGAATAAGTCTGGGCTCAATTGTTGCCAAGCTATACAACAAGATGATACTCAACAGAATCAGACCGGAGCTTGACATCCACTTGAGAGCTAATCAAAATGGCTTTCGAGTTGGACGTACCACGGTTGGCCACATTCTAATCTTGCCCTCCGAAGAATTATTGAGGGAATTAGATCAAACAACCTGCCAGCCATCATAACCTTTATAGACTTCAAGAAGGCGTTTGACACAATACATAGGGGACGAATGCTGCAAATTCTGAAGGCCTATGGTATACCTGAGCAGCTTACAAATGCGATTGCAGAAATATACAAGGACACCAAGGCAAAGGCTATATCACCTGATGGGAAACTGAGGAATTTGAAATACTGGCTGGAGTACTACAAGGTGACACATTGGCTCCATATCTCTTTGTCATTGTGCTCGACTACGCCCTAAGAGAGGCCATAGATGGCAAAGAAGAGGAGCTAGGATTCCGCTTAACAAAAAGAAGCAGCAGACGAATAGGACCAACCACAGTTACTGACCTTGACTTTGCTGACGACATTGCACTGTTGTCTGAAGAAGTGTCTCAAGCGCAATCACTACTTAACAGAGTGGAGACTTCGGTGGGTAAAGTTGGGCTCAAAATGATCGCTGCAAAGACAAAGTACATGTCCTTCAACCAGAAGCAAGTACCTGTAATCACCACAAGCGAAGGTATGCCCCTTAATAAAGTGGAGGACAGCCTGGATGAACAGTACTGAAAAGGACATCAAAACACGCAAAGCAGCTGCATGGAGAGCTTGTGGCAAACTCAGTCAGTTATGGAAGGCCAAATCACTATCCAGAAAGCTCAAAGAAAGGCTGTTCATAGCTACTGTAGAACCAGTCCTCCTCTATGGATGTGAGTCATGGACAGTCACCCCAAAGCTTAGTAAACAGCTGGACGGATGTTACACTAGAATGCTTAGAACTGTGTTCAACATCAACTGGAGACAGCATGTGACAAATAAGGACCTCTACGCGGATATGCCCAAAGTCTCGGACAAGATCAGGGTCCAATGAGCTGGTCTCCAAAATCATACATTGGGTACCAAAGCATGGAGTTAGAAAGCGTGGTAGACCAGCCCTACATTGACTTACTAAAGCGTGACACAGGATTGCTGGTAGAAGAAATCAAGACAGCTATGTTGGATAGGAAGATTTGGAGAGGCATCGTGGTTCGGGAATATCACCCGCCATAAGTCAAGTAAGTCAAGTCAAGCTAGTCTATTGGAAATAGCAATATGTTGCTTACTTGCTTAAGGCGTCCCGAAGGGACGAACTTCTGTGATGGCCTTCCACACTGGTCTTTCAAGCATGCAGTTTTTCATGTCCTGCCTAGTTAGTCCTGTATCCTCTGATAAAAGCTTGATGTAATTCTTTCGTGGTGGTCCTCTAGCCTTGTGTCCATGTTTGGGTTGCCACAGGAGAACTTTGGAGACTGCTTTCTCTTCCCTTCTGGCACAGTGGCCGGCAAATTTTAATCTCCTCCGTCTTAGCCTCTCTGATATTGGTAGCAGGTTCTCATATAGATCTTTGTTGGTGGTGTGAGATTGCCATGATACATTAAGTGCTTTTCTTAAGAGGCGAGTGTAGCAACCATCCAGCGCTTTTCTAATTTTAACTGTTAGTGTCCAAGTCTCGGCTCCATAGGTCAAAACAGATTCAACAGTGGTGGTAAACAGCTTTATTTTCAGGTTTCTTGGGAGTTTACTGTTCCATATTTTTGCCATGCTGTTACAGGATTTCCAAGCTTGAGCCTTTCTTATGCTGAAATCTTGCTCACTACTAGCAATCCAGGCACCAAGGTATTTGAAGTCTTGGACAATTTCAAGATCATTACCATCCAGTGTTTTAATTGGTGTTGGAGCTTCTTTGTACAGCATTGCCTTTGTTTTTTTGGCGTTCATCCCAAGACCAACTGTAAGCGCAGCTGCTTCCACCAGATGTAGTAGTTCCTCTGCATCCCGTAGATTGTCAGCAAGGAGAGCAATGTCGTCTGCGAAGTCAAGGTCTGTAATTGTCTGCGGCCCTATTCTCCTACTTTGCCTGGGAACAAGTGTCAAGCCTAGTTGCTCTTCTTTTCCTGCTAATGCCTTCCTCAGTACGTAGTCTAGGATGATTATGAACAAAAACGGTGCTAGTGTATCACCCTGAAGAACCCCTGCTTGAATTTAGAAGTCCTTAGTGATGCCATCTGAAGAAGTAACATGTGCTTTGGTTTGTTGGTATGTATGTCCAATGGCAACCGCTAGCCTCTCTGGTACACCATAGACTCGTAATATATCCAGCATCTTACCACGATGGACGGTATCAAATGCTTTTTTGAAGTCTATGAAGACCAATGCTGCAATGAGGTTGTTGTTCCCTCTACTATCCTTCTTAATGCCAGAATTTGAAACACTGTTGATCTACCTGGGCGAAAACCATTTTGATTGATTCGTAGAACCGGGTCTAGGTGAGGGCGAATTCTGTTAAGGAGCAGCCTGTTGTAAGTTTTTGCTACAATGGACGATAAGTAGCAATATGTGATGTGTGCTATCTACTGAAGATAGCAATTTGTAGTGTGTGCTATTCTATTGGAGATAGCAATGTGTGATGTGTGCTATCTACTGAAGATAGCAATTTGTGGTGTGTGCAAGTCTATGGAGATAGCAATGTATATGATGTGTGCTATCTTCTGAAGATAGCAATTTGTGGTGTGTGCTAGTCTATTGGAGATAGCAATATGTGATGTGTGCTATCTACTGAAGATAGCAATTTGTAGTGTGTGCTAGTCTATTGGAGATACCAATGTGTGATGTGTGCTATCTACTGAAGATAGCAATTTGTGTTGGTGCTAGTCTATTGGAGATAGCAATTTTGTGATGTGTGCTATCTACTGAAGATAGCAATAATATTTGTGGTGTGTGCTAGTCTATTGGAGATAGCGATGTGTGATGTGTGCTATCTACTGAAGATAGCAATTTGTGGTGTGTGCTAGTCTATGAAGATAGCAATGTGTGATGTGTGCTATCTACTGAAGATAGCAATTTGTGGTGTGTGCTAGTCTATTGGAGATACCAATGTGTGATGTGTGCTATCTACTGAAGATAGCAATATTTGTGGTGTGTGCTAGTCTATTGGAAATAGCAATATGTGATGTGTGCTATCTACTGAAGATAGCAATTTGTAGTGTGTGCTAGTCTATTGGAGATACCAATGTGTGATGTGTGCTATCTACTGAAGATAGCAATTTGTGTTGGTGCTAGTCTATTGGAGATAGCAATATGTGATGTGTGCTATCTACTGAAGATAGCAATATTGGATATGTGCTATCTACTGAAGATAGTAATGTGTGATGTGTGCTATCTACTGAAGATAGCAATTTGTGGTGTGTGCTATTCTATGGAGATAGCAATATGTGATGTGTGCTATCTACTGAAGATAGCAATTTGTGGTGTGCTAGTCTATTGGAGATTGCAATGTGCTATCTACTGATTGAAAATAGCAATTTGCGGTGTGTGCAAGTCTATGGAGATACCAATGTGTGATGTGTGCTATCTACTGAAGATAGCAATTTGTGGTGTGTGCTAGTATATGGAGATACCAATGTGTGATGTGAGCTATCTACTGAAGATAGCAATTTGTGGTGTGTGCTATCTACTGAATATAGCAATTTGTGGTGTGTGATATATACTGAAGATAGCAATTTGTGGTGTGTGCTAGTCTATTGGAGATAGCAATGTGTAATGTGTGCTATCTACTGAAGATGGCAATTTGTGGTGTGTGCTATCTACTGAAGATAGCAATTTGTAGTGTGTGCTAGTCTATGGAGATAGCAATATGTGATGTGTGCTATCTACTGGAGATAGCAATGTGCGATGTGTGCTATCTATTGGATATAGCAATTTGTAGTGTGTGCTATCTACTGAAGATAGCAATTTGTGGTGCGTGCTAGTCTATTGGAGATACCAATGTGTGATGTGTGCTTAACTGTGCTATCTACTGAAGATAGCAATTTGTAGTGTGTGCTAGTCTATTGGAGATACCAATGTGTGATGTGTGCTATCTACTGAAGATAGCAATTTGTGGTGCGTGCTAGTCTATTGGAGATAGCAATGTGTGATGTGTGCTTAACTGTGCTATCTACTGAAGATAGCAATTTGTGGTGTGTGCAAGTCTATGGAGATAGCAATGTATATGATGTGTGCTATCTTCTGAAGATAGCAATTTGTGGTGTGTGCTAGTCTATTGGAGATAGCAATATGTGATGTGTGCTATCTACTGAAGATAGAAATTTGTGGTGTGTGCTATCTATTGGAGATGTCACAAAGATATACTGAAAATGTGGTGAGTGCTATCTATATTGTAGATCACGTGGTGTGTGTGCTTTCTACTGATTATAGCAATAAGTGATTTGTGCTAGTCTATCCAAATATGTGGTGTGTGGTATCTATTGGAGATATGTGTCACAGTGATGTATGCTATACTGAAAATGTGGTGTGTGCTATCTACTGAAGATCAGATCACACTATGTGGTGTATGTGCTTTCTACTGTAATGTGCTAGTCTCTGGAGATAGCCATTCGTGGTGTGTGCTATCTATTTGATATAGTATTACATAGCACATTATCATTATATGTAAGTAATGTTAATAATATAATGTTTATTATGCTATTTAATGCTCAAATTAACGATATCAATGGGAATTTAAGCATTTCATTTTCCACGGGCATTTATGTGTTGACCTGGGTGACGTAATCTTGAAAAAGAATATAAATGGCACATTTAATTAAACGACAGAATGGCCTACTGAGCATGCAGCTGAGGGCTTGACATATGTAGCCTACTTAGCTTGTTACACCCTATATAATAACATGGTTCTTCTTGGGCATATGCTTTATTTTATTATGATAAAAAAAATATTTTATTTCATATAGGCCCTATTTGTTACAAATTTTGACCACCCTGTATAATATACCTTTCGAAACTATAAAGACAAATGGATCAATGTCTTTCTGTTTGATACTTATGTAAACCTCTGAAATAGCCAACTTAATCAAATATCATTTGATTTTCAAAGTTGGAAAATGGCAATAGGGAAAAATGTTGCATTTTAGTGATTTAACACCTTTAACATTTTCCCCTCTGTATTCTGACCTTGAAATTGACAAAAATGAGATTTTAAATATTATATGCTTTAAGAAAATGTATACTTTCACCATGTAAATTTACTACCATTTTTAAATTTTAGGCTATGAATGTTTAAATATAATACGCATGATTTTTTCTAGCTTTAGCATGTGTCACAGAAAGAGGCCCAACTCATAGCACATGACCCAAGACAGGTGTCATTGTAAAGATCTTGGCAACAGTTTAATTTGGTGCAATAATCCTGTTAATCGAGCAATGCGTTCTAGTGCTGTGTCGCCATTTGAAATTCTCCGAAAGTAGTCAAAAAACCTGCCACAAAATGCAATTTTGAGCTAAAAATTGATTTATGGCAACGTTGAACCTCTTTATTACAATAACCACTGAAGATAGTAATAAGTGATCTCTGTACTAAGTGTAGTCTAATTGGAGATAGTAATGTGTGACGTGTGCTATCTATATACTAAAGATAGAAATAAGTGGTTTGTACTAATCTATTGGAGATGTAATATGCGGTGTGTGCTCCACTGAAGATAGCAAGCGGTTTATGCCAGTTTATTAGAGATAGTAATATGTGGTGTGTGCTATCTACTGAAGAAAGCACTAAGTGGTTTGTGTCAGTTTAATAGAGATAGTTACGAGGGGCATTCAATAAATACCTGCAACCATTGAAAATCTCTGAACCGTGACATGTGCCAATAAAATAAACTTATGATACTTAAACTGTAAGTCTTACCCCTTTCTCACGGAAAATTTCAAACATGTGGGTCATTTTTATCATGTAATTTCAGTACTATAAACATGGTCTCTGGGCACTGAAAATTGACAAGAATCAGCATTATAAATCAAGCGCCAAATATTAACACTGTTAACGCACGTATCTTATTAATGCATGCCATAAACTTGTCCGATTTCAAATTTCCCGCAATTGTAACATTTAATTCCCTAACCAGTGCCCTGAGATCACGGTATTCACAGTGCTGAAATGTAAAGATAAAAATGACCTACGTGTTCGAAATTTTCTGTGAGAAAAGAGTAAGACTTACAGTTGAAGTATCATAAGTTTATTTTACTGACACGAGTCACGGTTCAGAGATTTTTAATGGTTGCAGGTATTTATTGAATGCCCCTCGTATATGTGATATGTGAAGTGTGCTATCTACTGAATATAGCAATAAGTGGTTTGTACTAATCTATTGGAGATAGTAATATGGTATCTGCTATCTACTGAAGATAGCATTATTAAAGTGGTTTGTGCTAGTCTTTTGGAGATGTAATAATTATGCGGCGTGTGCTCCACCAAAAATAGCATATGTGATGTGTGCTATCTACGGAAGATAGCCATAAGTGGTTTGTGCCAGTTTAATAGAGATAGTTATGTGTGATATGTGAAGTGTGCTATCTACTAAAGATAGCAATAAGTGGTTTCTGCCAGTTTAATAGAGATAGTAATAAACTATGCGGTGTGTGCTATAGTCTATAGTAATATGTGGTGTGTGCTATCTACTGAAGATAGCAATAATTGGTTTGTGCTAGTCTATTGGAGATGTAATATGCGGTGTGTGCTATCTACTGCAGATAGCAATAACTGGGAATTCTTTCAATGTTGCGAATATTTAACTGGGCCAAACCTTTATTATACTGAAAGATATTGTTATTTATTGTGTCCACTTCACTCATGCGTGCCCGTAACAAAAAATTCTCGTTCCAATAGTATTTGTTGTTCAGATCAATTCAATGCACGACCTTCAATACAAGTGTTACTGTTCAAAGAATGACATTAGTGACGGGTTGTTTTGAATCGAGTATCCTTTCAACATGTGTCGTGTGTGTTGGTCACAGATTTAGAATCTGTGGTGTTGGTCTTAAATTCTGAAACAGAGTTTAGTTTGAACTAAACTACCTGCCATGGACACGTCGAGCACAGGCTTCAAGCTTTCCGTCAAAGGAGTACAATACCAATCACTTCAAAAGTAGATTAACAGGTGGTACTATTGTACCAGGGGTGTGTCACACTTGCCGATCTGAAGCTAATTTTGGTCAACTTTGGTGATTGTCACATTGTAGTGGTGGCGCTGTATATACATTGCTATCTTCAGTAGATAGCAGAAAACATAGGGGGCATGCTTTCTCTAACTGATTTAGCGTACCCAGACGATGGCGGCCACGCGATTCCAATAGTGTCAAGAGTTGGCAAGTCAACATTTTACACACTCAACAGGACCATCATAGATATTACCCATCGTCTAACCTCAAACCAGGAGTGATAATCGCTCAGAGCCAATCGCTATCGAGTAGAAGACTACAGGGTGTGGACCTAAGGTCAGTTTACCACCAGTAAAATCATGTGGACTAAATCATTATATTCTTAGCCTCGATTCCAGGCGTCGGAAAGTCGCTAACAGTACAACTAGGCCATGGTTCCAATTCCTGTGGTATGAACAGTGTAAATCTCAACTTTAATTAGGTCACTTGCCAGTCCTTTACAGGAATTCTTTACCAGCATTAATTTATATCTAAATGTACACCAAGGGGGCTGTGCCGTCAGGGGTGTTTTCACACATCTACTAAAACCGCTGCCCTATTATTCATGTATTCTATGTATGTATCTTGTTTTTAACAGAAGGGAATCCAGGAAAAACTTGCACAAGTCCTCGGGAAGACCACTCGGATATTACTTGATATGCTTGTTCGTCGTAGAAGACATCGATAAAGAGTAGGATTTTGACCCTGTAGCATTGGCAACGTCTTATAAAGGGGGTACTTTTCAAGTTATGTTTAGGGTACTTTTGCCAGGTTTTTCATCATTTGATTTGTCCAATTAATTTCCCTGCTGTGCGATTCTCCCCAGGTTTTCTATGTAATTAACCAATATGAAAAAATTAAACAATAATAGCTGCCGGTGTGTATCTCTGTAACTATACCTATTATTGTCATTACACTAACATGAGTACACTAACATGAGTAAGGGTGCAATATATGACAGATATTGCACAAGTCACCATAGGTGACGCGATGTAATAATTGTATTTATTATATGTATATAGGCAGAAACCCATTTGAGAGTCTGAGATGTTTATAAACATGCCAATACTGATGGATTGCAGACTTGAAATGTTTCTACCTGTCACACGTGTTTGATGGGTTTGGGTGGTCACAATTGAATTTGTTTTGAAACGGTCACTTCATAAGGTGATTTAATGTTCTGGTCATCGTAAAATAGAGCTTGATGTTTTCATTTTGTCATCACATCATTAAAATTGTTTAGACTGTGTAATTTATTATTTGTTTTGAACAGTTTTCCTGGAGGTTCTCTACTCACCAATAGTTGATAGAGCAGTAGTGCTCAGAGACAAATGAAGGGTAGAATATTGCAGTGACATAAAATTGGGTGTACTTTTAAGTACACCCAATTTTATGTCACTGCAATTTATTATTCTTAGTGGTATTAAAATACCACTAAGAATAAAAAATTGTCCTGCGCCATTAGGGTCCATTTTATCGATCGTCTTCAGCCATTTAGGGGTATGATTTATATTAACTTGCGCCAATAAGGTGTAACATTTGGTACTGCTGACTATGCTATTTAGGGTTCAGTTCTTAGATGCTGTGACAAGCATTGGTACCAGTTCAGTTCAGCATTCGAGTGACCTCCTTGGGAGCAAGTCTAGTGCTGATTACATAATAGAGTCGCTGAGCGATCCAGGTTGTTCCTATGACAAGTTAATGTCATAATCCATAAAACCTACCTCTAATGCTGATTACATAATTAGGTAAACTAAACAATCCAGGTCGTTCCTGATAACGTATTTGACATCATTTGTTGTTCAAACAAATGCTATTAAGAAAGTGGTGACCACACGCGACTTGTCATAATCGGGACAGGTCGCATCAGTTTGCTAGGCCCAAATTGATGCAATTGACTTCAATCCAAATTGTGCATGACCGGTTGTTCGATATGACATAGCTATGCGAGCAATTTGTGTTTCATAGTACACTCAAGCGACTCCAAATCGTCACGACCTGCGACTGGCTAGTATGTAATCAGCATAAGAGTATATCCAGTTAAAGTGAACTCAATTTATCAATAACGGGTGCCCTTAAGACACTCATATATCCATAGAGTAAGGTACAATGTACAAAGGTTCACAACAAATAAATCAAGATTATATTGTCCATTTAGTTTTGGCTTGATATGCCATAGTATTTATTCTGCTTTTTAGGAAAATTCTTAAGATTGTATTTACACACCTATATACAATCCATTTCTTGATGCAGGTATGGTATGGTTTTAAATTATTGTCAAATGACACAAAGTTTATTTCCATTCTCTGTTATGAGACAGTGATCAGTGTGCATCCCAGGGTCAGAAGAGGTGGGGAAACATTGTCACATATTGACAGTAAAGGTATGTGTTGCCCTTAAGACCTCCTTTTTATTGACCTCTTCTTCTGCCTGGTTCTTAATACCCAAAATTTCTCCCAAAATTTCGAAATTTAAAATTTTTTGCATTGTAAACCCACCATCCAAAAGCAGGCCTATACCATTTACTAGGCCCTCCCGAGCCAATTGAAGATTATGGGTAAGATTTCAAGGTCACAAACCCTACCCTCTTCAATTTGTGGGTGCCTCCTCCGTGAATACATCCTTGAATGATCCTAGAATAAAAGTGTCTACAGACACACCCCCACACACAAATATGGCATGTGTGTTCCTAAATGCTGGGTTTCAATGGTTTTATCACTGCCTCAACAAAGCTAAGAAAATAATTTGAGTTGTTGTTGCAGTAATAATCATTACTCGATGATTGTCGTAAATGAAAGAAATATATATTTACAAAATCAATGTACAATGATGGCACACAAGTGCAAAATACAAACAATTCATTGTATAATTAGATTACAAAGTTGTAATAAATTGGAAAAAATAACAAGATTTTGTACATAAAATAACAGATTTATTGGATATTAAATTATTCTCAAAACGATACCTCACAATCTGATACTCAACTGAAGCATTTTCGTTAATAACTATGCAAGGTATTCAACTTTTGCTACCAACACATGATTTCTGCTCTTGTAATTTTTAAAATTATAGGTTTTTGCTGTAAACCAAATGACCCCAATTAAGAGCCAGGCATCTGAACAGCTTTGAACGCTTCACCTAAATATTTGCATATGTTGATGGGAAAATTACAGGCATGGTATTTCTTGAGTTAGCAAAAGTTGGAGTCTGTTGAACAGATTACGACTCTTCTATTTTGATATTTTTGAATATCAACTTTTTGGCAATAAATGAATTGTCCACACTATATGAGAATACATTTCCATACTAGAATCTAGTCCAATCTGTTTTCTGCAAGTTTACAACAAGTGTTGTCCAAATAATTATTATGTCCAGATATGTTTATGTTTAGATCCAATGTCAAAATATTTTGATGCATAAGGACTTGGCCACAATCTCAGGATTAACAGTTGGTACAGCTGGGGAAAAACACCCAAGGTTTCCATTTTTCCCAAAAGTATTTATTAATCCTGGAAATGTTAAGCTATACAAGCCACCAGCTCATACCTAAATACAAAAACAGTTTTGTTTCTCCACACAATCCACCTCAAAACTAGGGTCAGTTAATTAACTTGCTTAAGGTAGGAATGTTTCTCATACAGTAATACTCTCCGTTGAATCTACAAAAATATAAATGCTTTACTTTTTATCATGAATTGAACTACACAAAAAGCTCTTTTAATAATCTTAGATATAGAGATAGATGGAGAACCTTAATATATACTTTTATGTTCTAATGAGTTGTATCAATACATGAGATGAAACAAAATCTGAATGAACTTTGTTGTAGAATTTGATTCATCCGTACTTATTTCTTTTGTGAAAAAACCCCATTTAAATCCTATTTTTTTCCTTGAAAACTGGTTTGCACACTCCTTAAAAAAAGAGGCAAGCACCCTCTAGAGTTGTTCTTCTATTAAGTGCTGACATGTGACTTGACAGTTGAGTTGATTAGCAACACCTATCAATCAAGCATGCTTGGAATGTATGCACAGTTACCATAGCAACCATGTTTTAACCGCACATTTTTTTACATCACACAGCAATACAGTGTTTTATATACATTTGACCAGCAAATGATTTGTTTGAATTCAAACTTAAGGTGTTCTATATCAATTTCATTAAAATATAATTTTCTCAATTTGAGACATCTTGGCTAATTTGTTTCTTCATTCTAAACAACATGATACAAAGTGTTTCTATACGTACGTAAGGAACATGGAGTATCCTAGATTGCCCATGGTATATATACTACATGACTACTCCATTGTATAAAACAGGTTTGAAAGGTAGTGGACATCATGTGTGCTACAAGGCCAGGGTTGTAGACAGGTATTTCCGAGAGGAATGGAGGGGGACGGTGGTGGGGTAAGGTAGTGGACATCATGTGTGCTACAAGGCCAGGGTTGTAGACAGGTATTTCTGAGAGGGATGGAGGGGGCCGGTGGTGGGGTAAGGTAGTGGACATCATGTGTGCTACAAGGCCAGGGTTGTAGACAGGTATTTCCGAGAGGGATGCAGGGGGACGGTGGTGGGGTAAGGTAGTGGAAAGCATATCCATTTCAAGGGGGCAGGCATTAATTTATTCACATTTCTAGATGGCTCCACTTATCTCAGAATTACCATATTTGAAACAAATTGTGCACAGAAAACTTAGCTTTAAGTGGTTTTAATGCAAGCAAAAATTGCCTGGGGAATGTGCTCTTCTGTAATGAAATCTACCTCCCTAATATTAAAAATATGTGAAATGTTAAGGGGTGTGGAGATGATGGCTATGTCAATTTTTTCTCTCTGTCTATTGGCACAAAAGGCCAGTGTTCAAATTAAGAAAAGATATCAGGTTTTCTAGCAGATAACCATGTTATGAAATCAGGTTATCCGCCAATGTTTTTGGATGTCCGCCAATGTTTTTGGATGTCCGCCAATGTTTTTGGATGTCCGCCAATGTTTTTGGATGTCCGCCAATGTTTTTGGATGTCCGCCAAAGAACGTCAGAGTGTATTCCAATGATCACACGTTATTATCGTGCACGTAATAATGCCACGTGATAGCATAGTTACCCTATCAAACAAAGATGAATCCTTTTACTTGCACGTAAATGCTGCGTTGTTCACTAGAATGCACTCTAATGTAACTGCACAGAGTAAGATGAATGATGCACAGCATGAATCAGTCCCATCAGAGAAGAATAAACCAAATTAATCTGGTATGTTAACGAGGAAAAACTAACCCTGTTCTACTACAGTCAAACGGACATCTCAGGTTTCATGACATTTTGGTGAATTGTCAACAATTTTCAAAATTGTAATTTCCAAATGTTTTCAAAAAATTTCAAAAATATTCAAAAAATATTTCTAAGTAGAACAGGATGTTTGTCTTGTTGCCTAAGGGATAACTGTTGTATACAAAGAATTTGCATGCTATAAGTTTTAATTTAAAGAAAGGTTTGTTGTTTTGTTTGTTTACACAGTTGGTTCGTACTGACACACGCTTGGGTCCTGACCCGACTCTTAACAAAATTGAAAAACAATATTAAAAAATGTCACTGCAGCTGCACACATCCTTTTTCTTTTTTGCCCCTAAAAACACAATAAGTCACATAGGAAAATCGAAAGACAAATCAATACAATCAATGTAGATACGGAAGAAAATGATTATGTGCTAAAACCACCGATACTTGCTTGGTGGTCATCCAATACCTCCTTATTTTTAAAAAGTGAAAACATGATTTTTCACTTTTACTCTGAAAAAATGAATAAAAACACTCATTTTCAGAATTGCAGATATTTCTTTTCTTTCAGACTTTTGACATTGGAACCTTTAAAGAGCATTTGGGAAAAACTTTTTGAGAGGTGCGTCGAGCATCCGATGCGTGTTAGTGAAACCGACCACACTGGTGCGTGACGAAAGTATCCAAGTGCACAATTGGTGAGAATCGCGATCGTTACCGCCCGCTTACTTTGCCTACATACATGTGCATGTTTACTATCACACAAACAAGGCAACTATAGAACAGATGTTGAAATATCTTTTATACTTCAAGTTGGATGAAGGATAGCACAATAAGAACAGAACCTTTGTGAACTAATTTGAGGTCCTGGTAATTTTAGGCTGTTTGAGATCAGAAAATGATACTTATATATATATCATTCAATAAATCATATAATTTGACAGAAAATTCTTATCAATTCAATTCATACCAATTCTTAGAATCTATGCTTGCTGGTAAATGGTAACTCAAACATAAATGTGTACTATTTTGTCCTCTTTTTGAATAGAGTTTTAACTACTGTATATTTGGTGCAGCTTAAATACTATGATAATAAGAGTTGTAACGTACAAACGGAATACTTTGTAAAATTATTGCAGAAAGTCCAGAGTGCATCAAAAAAATGGAGCAGTCAAGATGGGTAACATAACTTTCTTGTGCCAGAAGATTCTTATCAAGTTTGTGGCCTGATCCAAACTGAACACTTCCTTTTAATGAAACACTGTTTATTGGCATTTTGAATTTTAGTTAATAATTAAAAGTATCGCTTTGACACATGATAAAGATGGCTACCAAATGACCATTTTTAAAACACTCTGTATATTGACATTTTGATAGTGAATAGTTCTGTACCTAAGAGCCCATACTCAACTTATCGACTGAAATTGACCTCATCTTCCTCTATGACTTGTATCTGGACACCCTAATATTGAAAATATCATGGAGCTTTCAAATGCTGACTTGAAGCTATACCTCAAATGATAACCTTGCTTAAAATGAGTTTTTACACTATCTACTGTATCTATGTCAGAAAACTGTTGCTGGTCACAGTTCAAAGTGTGGTCATATTCAAAGAGGGCGTAATCTAGTTAGGTATTTCAACACCATACAAGCTTCACACACAATTGGGTAGGTTTTATGAGAACACATACACTACATTAGAGGATAGGCAGGAGCACTCATCAATGCTATCCTACACATACTTTCTGTGAGACATAATAAAGGGGTTGGATTTGAAGCTATCTGGCTGATATGTTTGGCTGAAAAAGAGTTGCATTTCAAAGAGATAGGTCATTCACAACGATAAGATAGACCTACATTGGAAAAAACATAGAGTCAAATACTTTTGCCCCAATGAGTTGTAATTTCAATATTTGCTTGATGTTATTGCAGATCAAATTCTAGGGTTAGTTGATGGCCATAAAGATACATGTAGCACTTCCATATTTGAGTTACCCCTGGCCACCTCCTAAATGTCAGGAATGCACTACCATCCCACCCATTGTTGTATGTAATCCACACCAACCTTCATCAACTGTACAACAACGCATTCTGTCCAATATATAATTTCAGTTAAAAATCACAAAATTGTAATGTACATTTACATAATAGTAATAAGCAAAATTGACATTGTTCCTGCAAGCACGCATGCTTACGCTAATATAACATCTTCAATTCTGGCATTTTATAATATGATATTATATATAATATAACCCGACTGCTGAATGACACGAGGTTGATGTTTATTCATGCATAGCATGAAAATATATATAAATTCTTGGTCATCTTTTGAATACAGATAGTTCTCATGGAAAATGTCCAACTTTTCCATGATTTGTAGAAGGCCTGTACTCAAAGAAGAATTCTTGAGCAATACCAGCATTGACATTACATTGCAATGAAAGGCTTACAACTAGCAATACCAGCATTGACATTACATTGCAATGAAAGGCTTACAACTAGCAATACCAGCATTGACATTACATTGCAATGAAAGGCTTACAACATTCCAATCAGAAAAACCTGCTGTATAAGGTAATTCACTCCTCTTTTCTTTTTCTTACAGACCCCTTGTTTTTCAAATAAAACATATTAAAAACCATTCAAATGAAGCTAGATAGCTAGGGGGCTAAATTGAGCCTACCTCTACCATGTTTAAGAAGTTTGAAGACAAATGACCTGTACCTGTTTACAATTACTTCAGCACATGTATTGCACCGTTCATTCTGTGAAAAGCCATTTGAGCGCTATAATGATGCCATGTATGCGGGACTGTACAAGAAATCTTCTTTGGCCTGTCCTGTTTTGAATGTTCTTGTGAGGTAATATTCTAATTTTGAATTAATGTAGCTGTAGCATGTAGCAACTGTAAAAGTTATTATTTTCATGTGTACCATTTATCATGTATGGCCAGATGTAATAAGCAATTTCTCAATTTTCTCATTTAAACACTGAACTACATCTTAAAGAAATAGTAACATACACTTTTGTTTTTGAGCAACTTTTACTGTAATGAGAAGCACACAAATGAATGTTGTATGAAAACTATGACTTTTACAGTTTGCCATCCATAGTTATCCACTATGCATATCATTGTTATTAATACACTAACGTGTACAGTATAGACCTTTTCAAATCCCATTCAGTAATCTGAATTTGTAAGCAAATAAGATCATGTGGACTTTGAAGAGAGAATAGATTTGAAAGAAACATGATTAAAGAAGAAGACAAAATGTCACAGCCTGACAATGATCTGTAACATTTTGTTAATTTTGTTTAATTTTTCTCCCTCCTGATCTTGCTCTTTATCAGATTTCAAGGCACAAATTAACATAAAAATGCTCTGTGAAAGAACTAGAAAGCAAATCTACCAGGAAATCATCAGAAATTGTGTGAGAATAAGATCATATAGACTTTTGGAGTCTATTTGACTCTACTCAACTTATCACTGCAAATCAATTTCAAAAAGTGATTGCATGCCATGAATCATGGTTCATTATCAAGGTCAGAAATTCAATGAGAATCAGAGAATCTGTTCTCGCAAATATTCTCGACACAAAGAGTTGCAGGAATCCTAGTTGATTCTCGAAAGTTTATCTGTGCAATATGAACTTTGAATAGAAGAGAATCGATTGATTCACACAAAATCTTTTGCAAGAATCTAGTAGGGTTCTCGCAACCTTTGACAAACTTCTGACCCTGATTGTCAAAGATCCAGTAACAGTGATGCAAGGATCTGTTGTGAAAATAACTCTCTCGGCCACAAGTGACATGGCAGAAGTTTATTGTGGAGATGCCTATAACACACGTGAATCCAGGAGGTACTGGATTTATTCACAAGCACCTAAGCCTCATGCTTATTGTTTGAAATAAAAGTAAGTTTGAAAAGGTCTATACACCATCTGGACCATGTGCATGATGAGTGTTAGTCTTCCAAAGCTTCGGTAGGCGGTACATAGGTGAAGCCCATGAAAGCGCCATCTGACTCCTGCACGCTGGCGCTCACCATGTGTGGATCCAATGATCTGATGACGGATTGTGGCACAGGTTCTCGCACAAACTCGGGATCGATGTTTTTGGTGTCCATTTTATCAGACTGAAAAAGCAGAGACAACAATTGAATGATTAATATACAATGACATTTTCAAGAAGTATGATTAGACTCAAAAAGGCATAACAGTCTAAAAAGAGAGTCAGTTGGTTACATATGTTACCAGTTATGTTTCACTGCTAGGATAGCAGCTTCATCAGACTGGCAACCTGTCTTCCACCAACAGGAATTTTGAACTTGCTGTTGCTGTGCATAGCTTTAGATGTAGATATTGTGCTGTGAGCAAGCCTTTTGATCTGTTGTCGATTGTTTTCTCTGCCTTTCTTTGAAATCCTCTTCTCAAAGTAACACCCAGGAAAACAGAAGGGCTACAAGTTTCTTTAAATAAAGAACATTCTTGGGGCTAAATAAATATCCATTTATGTTACTATTTTCGAGCTGCTCAATCATTGCTTTAAGCCTGGGTTGGGTTGGGATTGCAGGATGCAATTTAACACTTTCGATGCGGCAGGCGGCTGCAGACGACATTCCAAAATTTCACAAAATGTTTCAAAAATGTCGACATTATAGATTAGTACGTATCACCATATTTGAAATCACCATAGGAAATACATTACAATAAGTACAAACATGCCTAGTATTGGTTCAGTAACCCTTGAGATAGACTTTGAAAGTTGTGAACGGTTTCTGAAAAACTTGTTTTGTATTTAGTAAAACCAATAGCCGCGTGTAAAGTGTTAAGAACTCTTAGTTTAGTGAGTGTTACTGTTGTCTATACAGGCTTCCTTAAACTATTTGTACAACACGAAACATGTGCGTCCTTACTTGCATGTTTGAGATTCTGGCTCCTGGAGGAACAACATTAATAATTTTAGGAATTTCGACACTAAGAATTTGGATAGCCTACTATAATCGGTTTCAGCAAATGTGTCACCTCATTAAAAGTTTTGGGCCTGTCCACACTTCGGGAGAGGTAGTAAACTGTTTCCTGAATAAATCAATATAACTTTGATCCTGAAACAGGCTAGAAAGGAAAACTATATACAGTCATCAAAAAAAGTAACTATACAGGTAATACACGAGCTTTCAAATATATATCCTTCCTAAAAATATTAAATATAAAGTTGTTGAAAAATATGTCTTTTTTAATATGAGATATTGCACGCTAGGAGAGTTTGAATATTGAACATGTTACAATCCAAAATGTAAGGTAAAGTCATAATTTTATTTTCACATTTTACTTTTCAACACGGGGGAGAGTATGACATGTAGTTCGCGTGTAGAAAAGAAAAATGTGGAAATGAAAATCGGACTTCACCTTACATTTAGGAGTGTCAACTCCTCAATAATCACCCAGTCCTATAGCGTGAAATATCATATTAAAGAAGATAAATTTATCAACAACTTTATAAATAATATTTTTAGGTAGGATACATATTTTTAGAGAAGCCAATTTATTACCTGTATAGTTACTTTTGTTGATGACTTTACACCGTGGATGTATCATGCATGGTTACAGGCGTATTTTAAATTTGGCCTACAATATTAAACATGTTGTTATACGCTTTAATATCATTAATTTGATTCAATGAATCTGCGTCGTGGTCTGAATCCTCAAATAATTTGATGATAATTTGGGGAATGACAATATCACAGATGTGATCTTTTTCCCAGTACGAATTTTCAATTTCCCTGACGTGCCGACACATGTTTCCAGTCTGATGGGACACTTTTCCCAATGCCTTATCGAATAAATTTTGAATGTCATTGATGTTGAAAGTTTTGCTTTGCTTTGCAACATGATGTTTAATTTCAATCACCTAAAAGTTAAAACATGATTTTAGTAATCCTACATGATTACATAGGCCAAGGGTATTACATCAACTCGAGTGCCTCTTTCCATAAGTAACACACTGAAATATATATTTGGCCTAATACTCACCTGTTAACATAACCATGAAGTAACATTCTGAGTATTTTTCTGAGCTCTTATCTTTCATAAAGACGTATTGATTATTGGTTACTCCAGCACAATATTTAAGAAGATTAAACTGGGTATTAACATGGCAAATAACAATTTACAACCAGTACATCCCCATCAAATCAACCTTGCACCTACACCAATATGCAAGAGGTGACACATTTGCTGAAACCCATTATAGCTTATGCTATATTCAGAATAAAGCGTAATATATTTAACTTAGCTTTATTCCACAAGCTGCTCCATGATCAGCTATTTGACAGCAGCTAAGGAGTATCTACGGACCAGAATCTCACATACGCTCCTTGGATTAACTTGTACTTTGCTTTATTCACCTAACTCTGTACAGTGACATCAGAGTGTAATCCAATAATTGCTCC
The DNA here is from genome assembly GCA_035610835.1 of Ophiura sarsii. NCBI lineage: Eukaryota > Metazoa > Echinodermata > Ophiuroidea > Amphilepidida > Ophiuridae > Ophiura > Ophiura sarsii. Next base: position 15,165,986 of record CM069448.1, on the reverse strand, counting down.
CTATTATTGCATGTATGATTGCAATGCTATGGTGTATATACCCACACAATCAAAAACTAATCCTGACCCTTATACTTAACCCTAATCTTTCAACACAAAAAGTTTTTTTCAGAAGCTAACAGGCGCCCTCTCTTGATTACTGTATTAGGTCAATGAGCTCATGAATAATTAATTTGATTTGATTAAAAATTGACCAAAATATTATATTTTTGATAAATATTGTGAGATTTCACATCATCAAGAACATTGATTTTGTGACTTTTTCTCAAATTAGCGTATAACTAGGTTCTTACTTGATGCAAAAACTAATCTGAATAATATTTAAATTTCAAGGTTTAATTTCCTGTCAAATTTGAGCAATAAATTAAAGAATCTTTCGTTAGATTTACTTTTACAAGAAAATATGATAATGATAGTCACTAATTTTTGATGGATTGTGACACAATTCATCTAAAACTATCGAAATAGTTGTTATTTTTCTTGTGAATTATACCAAAATTAATATTTTATTCATTTTGAGATTAGGGTTAAAGATAGATGTTCTGATTGCTGGCTCGATTTTCAACTTGATGTTTTCTATTTTACATGGAAGGTTATCCTTAAAAAGGTCACATTCCAAAGTTTGAGTTGCATAACTCCAGTGGTTCTTATTATAGAGCCACAAGGTCATAAAATACTTGCCCATTGAGTAGTACACAAACTGGCTGTTGGTTAACCACCTTTGGCAGTAATTCACCACATTTTAGCCTATAATTTCTAAATGGAACATTTCTGGCCCCTAAAATTTTACAGACACAATGAGAAAAATATGGGGATTCTTCTAATATCAAAATATCTTGATGCAAAAAAATCATAGCCCCAAAAAAGTGATCGGAACATGCACCTTTATATGATGAGTCAGTCAATCACTAGAATATGCCCTGATGTCACTGCACAGTGTGAGATGAACAAAGTATATATACTCACCACTTGGGGATTGAAAGGCGGTAAAATAGCTCTGGCGTCCAAATCATCCCATTTAATGGAGTCAAAGAATGCATGGGTACTAATGGCAGTGAAGTCTGCCTCACCGGCACCTAACCTATTCTTGCGGTTTTTCTGTAACATCTACAAGAGAAAGAGAAGGACAGTGAATTAGTTGCCAGCTCAATAAGGCACTTATGGAGGTCCTAAGAATTCAAGCAAACTGGAAAAGGGGGACTGAAAAGCCAAAGAATACTTAGCTGCAAAATTGAAACTGTTGGGCCAAAAATCAAAATGGATTGTTACATGTACAACCAAGTTGACAGTGAGAAAACTGCTTTTTAACCCCCTGAGAACTACCGGCCGATTGGTCAGAAAGATAGATACCTCATTTATTGCACCAATCAGAGACAGTGTTAGAATAATTGTATCCCTGATAAAGATTGGAGTGAAATATGTTACAAGCTGCATTTTAATTGGCTATCAAAATGAGTATATCTTGCAATAAACACAATCAGAACCACTGTAAGATAGGCCGGTAGTGCCCAGGGGGTTAAGGTAGTTACACAGACTCAATCAGGTCAATGTATGCTTTAGATTTGTCTAGGTTCTCTGGAGGAGCATGGTGATTTAAAGCCATGCTGCTGTATCCTCATCGCGGTAGTCATTTGTAGCAAAGGACAGGGGAATATAGTTGTGAACCTATTTCAGTTTTTTTCCCTCAGGTACTGAGTTTCTTCCCATCTCAAAACAACAATTGTCCCTGTTTCCCTTTTATCCTAGTTCTATTGGCCTTTTTTCCCTTTTTTTCCTTATTATCTCCATTTGCTCTCTTTTTCTGTCACATTTGATTGATTTTATTCCCCATTTCTTTTAAAACCATGCAATTTCAAGTAAATATACCCCTGGCATAAGATGTACCATTGAAATCAGATTTATAAAGCAGATACACTACACCATGTTCCCTGATAACTATACATTCAGCTCAATACATTTTTAAGTTGCCGGTATTGACACCATTGTTGATCAATATAAAATAGTCTCGCTACTAGTTTTACTTCTCATGGGTGTACACACTTGTATGTAAACATAGCAACCAACCGCTTCATTACGCTGCATATGAACCTAGTCCACAGGACCTGTTTTTCCGAAGTTTTCTGATCTCGATTTGAAATGGTCTATTGGGGAGGAGAAATGTCAAATACTCTCATATCACACAGTGACCAAGAACAATGTCCCTCAGTGCTCTCTATGCTCATTTATAGCCCTTTACTAACACCTCCAAGAATGTTCTTGGCGCTAAGAAGATACTACTTTTTATGTTTTAGTAGCTTGTATTCTGTGTGGCATGTGATATTTATGTGACATACATGTGATATCAATATGTTGTACATGTTACATACATGTGATATCAATATGTTGTACATGTGACATACATGTGATATCAATATGTTGTACATGTGACATACATGTGATATCAGTATGTTGTACATGTGACATACATGTGATATCAATATGTTGTACATGTGACATACATGTGATATCACTATGTTGTACATGTGACATACATGTGATATCAATATGTTATACATGTGACATACATGAGATGACACTGGTGGCACTTACCCCTTCAAGAATATTCCTAGCAGATGGTGAGAAACTACTTCTAAGTTTCAGTGGCTTGTGTAGAATGTTGTCGTACATTTCTGCTGTGTCTCGGCTGTAAAATGGAGGCTATAAATAGGCAAGACAATTGTTTGTTTGTTTAATCTTTCTTTATTGAGGGTAAACAGCTTCAGTGTCAAGCACTGCTTTCCAAGCAGGCCCTCATCATACAGAAAATAATACAGTATTTACAAAGATATGTTCAACTATTTACACATAATACATGAATCAAACAGAAATCCAATCCAATCCAATGAATGAGTAAACAAGCAGGTTGGGAAAACATCCACAATTTAGTAAGCAGACTATGTAAACATCAAAAGGATTGAAACACCTAAAATGATTATTTGAAACACATATTATCCGGCTTAAATTTGGGGGATGGTACAAATGTGACCGGTCACAACAAAATGGGCATGTTGGTGATATGACTAAAGAAAGGAACATTCCATGCTTGAAAATGATGTATTATTACAGGAAATCAGACTTTGGAAATACAAATTTCAAAAAGCATACTTTTTCCTATCGTTTTCTGCTTATTACACGACATAATTGGTCTCAAAACTGTATTTGATGACATGTAATTGTTGATGTTATTGGTCACGAATACAATCACTTGGAGAAAGCAAAATTGTCTCATGGAATAATATATTTGTGACATCAAACTCATAACTATTTTACGTTCGTATACTATCTAATAGGGGCACTAGAAATTATAAATATTCCTTTTGCATCTCCTGAGCACAATGAAATCGCTGCTGCCCTGTCAAAACCTCGTATTTGGCCCTTCAGCATGTATAAAGTTATACTTACTATGTATAACCATTGGTCAGTCTGCTCTAAACTTGTTCAAGGGCCAAAAACACATCAATCAAAACCTTGTAAGTGCTTTTGCCCCTGAACGTGTGTAAAGCAATACTGAAGGGCCAGACAAATATGCTTAATTCCATACCAGTGACTGGGAGAGATGACTATAGGTCGCCCCGGTCATCCAGGTATTTTTGTCATTTGCTGTTGACAACAAAGCAAAACGTTTTAACACATCAGCTTTTAGCTCTACTCAGCCATACACAAGATCGTTCCTAGTGATCGCATGAGGCCGTGTAAGCGACTGTTGTTTACATCAGCAAATGTCATGTGACGTCACTCCGGGCCGACCTATTGCAGCTATAGTTTGATCAGCTCTTAATTTTCTGAGCCTCCTTACAGGAGCTAATTAATATAGACGGATGTACGCAGCAAGCCAACTGTGCATCAAATGTGTGACATATGTGTTTGGCCAAAATCACGGGCATGTATAGCCCAACTCCTGTGAGTATGTTTGTCTTACTTTTACGCGCGGAGAGAGAGACAAACCGCATATTTCTTGCCAATTTGGAACTGATTGATCTATAGTTGGGTTAGGACTATTTCATATACCGTTAAATTGAAAATGTTGACTGTCACTTACCAAACCAGACATCATTTCATAGAGCACGGCTCCTAAACACCACCAGTCTACACTGCGGTCATATTCTTGCTTCCTAAGCACCTCAGGGGCCAGGTACTGTATTCAAACAAGAAACAACCATGTGATTAGATATGAGGGATAATATAAAAGGGATGAAACATGTTTTAGTTAAACAGAGATATATTGAAAGGTCTGACTCTCTGAACAATAGAAGGCCCGGTCCCAAGAACTGTATTTCTGTGTGGGGGTGTGTGTGTGGGTGGGGGGGGGGGGGGGGGGGTGGGGGGGGGGGGGGGTACGTGTGGGTAAGGCTGTTTGAGGGTATGTGTATGTTCATCTTGTGAGAGTGTTATTGGTATCGCATGTTTTATATAAATGTGTCTTTGTATTTTATATTTATATTTTAATGTATCTCTTTGAATGTATTTAAATGTTTTTATAATATTGTAAGTGCAGTGCAATTTGGCTTTTAAGCCACGATTTTGTATATTTCAATATAGATGAGATAAAATATAACCTTATTCACATTACAAAACATGTTACATATGAAAAACAGAGCTCTATTACAAGGTTCAACTTGGAGGAGTTCTGACCAGTGGTGTTATTGACACACATTTGCGTTGATATGTGGTAAAACATGACCTTATATATGAAGAGGTATTTTGCAAAAGGGCCTACATCCACTTTGGCTCTTATTGAGAAAAAGTCAAAAAACTGTTTCTAAATATTCAAGTTGAGCAATTGAAAAACTGAATGGATTATGAAAGAGGTACACTACATACTAATTGAAATTGAAATACATTTTAAATGTGCTAGTTTTAATTTTTTTTTAAATCATGTTTACATTTTTTGAAAATTTGGATGTAGGCCCTTTTGCAACAAAACTCCATCTGTTTGTACATAAAGAAAAAATACCACACACAAAAAATCATTTATTTTAATCATTTCAAATAAATAAGTTTGATATTGAAATGTATAGGTCACAATCATATGTTTCAAGGAAATAAAGTCATTTTTTCAAAAAGACCTACATCTCATTGTAAACAGCCATTGAAGTTGCTGTTTTGTTGCAAAAGGGCCTGTATCCCGATTTAATTCTGGATACAGGCCCTTTTGCAACAAAACAACAATTTCAATGGCTGTTTACAATGAGATGTAGGTCTTTTTGAAAAAAATGACTTTGTTTCCTTGAAACATATGATTTTTCCCTATACATTTCTATATCAAACTCATTTTTTGAAAAAATGCACCATAGCCCTTTTGCAAAATACCTCTTCATATATATATATAGACAATCAGCATTCATTTTTTGACACACTACAAGCTGGCATAGAATGACTATTATATATCAATGTTAAATCTTACTCTCAGAGAATTGTTTTAGATCAATCCACACAGGGGTTCTCTAATAAAACCCCTCTTAAAGTGTCCCGAATCAAAGCTTTCATTAATTATTCAATACCTTTTTACGCATTTGATAAATATAATTACGTTAGCTTTTCAAATATTTGATCACAACCAAATGTTACTTAGTCTAAATACTCTTATAAAGAAAGGCGGGTTGCACACGTAATGACTACAATTTCCACCTACCTCAGGCGTTCCACAGAATGTTTTTGTCGTCCCTTCAGCCTCTATACCTTCTTTACACAGACCAAAATCTGTTAGCACCACATGCCCGGTACAATCTATCAATATATTTTCTGGTTTTAAATCTCTGTTGATGGAAGAGAGAAATAAAATGTGAAAAACTTAATTGTTCAGTAAAATATGACATTTAACATATCGTCAGCCTGCTTCGATAATTGCCTAACTCACTTTTCCGCAAAATTGAGTTTTTTGCATAAATCATGACTTCATTACATTATGCACATGCTGTTGTAATACCTAAGTCATTGACCAATCAAAAGAGTTGATAAATGAAGAGCTTTGTTGCAAAAAGGCCACCAGACCACTCCAACATGTTACTCATTTTGCATTATTGAATTTGCATTGACAAATCCATGGAATTAATCAAATTATTGTATGGCTGTGTTCATCTGTTTCTATATGACTTGGATTAGTGCATCCATGCACGCCAATTGAGGCATCAACACTACAAGCCTCATTCCACATAATGAATATCCATCCATCAATAATGCAAAATGAGTAACAGGTACACAGGTAACAGGTTTCATACTTTTGTTGTTTTCTAAGAACTAGAAAAAATGAGTTAGGCAATTATCGAAGCAGGCTGACGATATATGTTATCATGTGGTTGGAATTTACCACTTAATTTCTCCAAATCATTCAGAGTTATGATGCAGCTAAAAAGAGTGTATGCAATACAGTACTTTGTTGTATACAAGGTGTCCTAAAAGTTTCGAAACCATTTCAAAGATTTGTATTTCTCTTAAAATAACTTGCAGTGCCAAACTGAAAATATATTTGGAACGAGAAAACTTGTAGAATCATTTCAGTACCAAACATGACTCCTTTTTAGGCCCCTCAATATAAAACATACGCTGAAAGGTTAAGCCAAATATATCGCGATACCATAAAACTGTTAGATTTGCTGGACCACTGTATAAGTCACTGTAATCGAACGCAATGTTCCTCATGTTTCATTCGTTGTTAAATTATTTTAAATCTACTCAGGCATGTCAAATTCAGCATTGGCTACTTTTCATGTGCAAGAACCCTTTCAAAGATCAATTGATGGGTGAGTGATAAGTGCATTATTTCTATTCATTGCATTATTTTGATTTCTGATCTAGTCTAACCAAATCAAACTAAAAATGACTAAATAAACCAACTTACCTGTAGATAATGTCCAGCGAATGTAGATATCCAATAGCACTGGCTATTTCGGCTGCATAGAATTTGGCTCTTGGCTCGGGGAAACATCTCTCTCTTTGTAGATGAAAGAACAGCTCACCGCCATTGACGTAGTCCAAGACAAAATAGAGTTTGTCTGGAGTTTGGAAGGAAAAATGAAGATGCACCAGGAAGGGATGCTTGAGATTCCTCATCAGGACGTTGCGCTCTGCCATGATATGTTTTTGCTGTGAATATTGAACGAAAGTGTGGTTAATTTTTTTTTCATTTTTAATTTTAAGATTTTTTAATCTTTAAAAAATATTTAAAAAGTTTTTAAAAAGTTTTTTTTTTTTTTTTTTTTTTTAATCTTTAAAATTTAATTCATGCCAGTTTGTCCGAGGTTATATATAATTTACTCCGCTTGTATCATTTGGTCGATCTTTGAGGGGATTTGATTGTATCGCTTGTCATAGATTCTGCTAGAATCATGCTTATAGGCCCATTATGAATTTGTTTATATTAACTATGTGTATTTCAGCCGCTTGAGACTCTCAACAAAGACTTTTTATACATAAGTGCTTGTTCATCTGGTGCCCACATAAACACAGTCCCCTGTGGTCTAGTGGGAACCCTGATCGCCGCGAATGCGAGAGGGATTTGGTTCAAGACAGTGTATTTTTTTGGTCTTTGTTAATTTAATTCACGCCAGTTTGTCCGAGTCTATATATAATTTAAGATTTTTAAAATCAATATTTGGTTGGTTTTGTAAAGCACAGATCTGAATCAATTATTATCTTTTTCTTCTTTTTTAAATGTCGCTTCTGTTTTGTTTCCACTTTTGGGGTCATGCTATGAGGATTTCTTAAATGAAGAAATCCTTACTTCCATTAGCAAATTATTGTTAAATTTGGCTGAAAATTCCAGGTTTAAGTATACTTATGGGCACAACTTTCTGGGCAAATGAGTATATATGTGAGGGTCTATTCCGCATAAAAGTAAGCCATGACTGTGTTTATACAACAGCCATCCTTCATTTAGATCTCAAAAAAGGATAACTTTTCTGACATGAAGCAGATGGATGTTACTATCCGTATGTTTGTAATGGCACAATAGATTTAACAACTAGATCAGGTACGAACTGTATTGCCCTTTATCTCTTTTTGTGTAATGGGCATCATTTGAATTTCCACCATGGAGGCAAATTTGGAGGTATGTCTGTGTTTTTCGAAACTACACGAAAAAGAACGAAGGCGGCTGCATTCGCACACAGGCTCCGTGCCTCTCTTCGCCTCGGAAAACAAAAACAAAAAACAAAATTCCTTCGAATTTGTCCTCATGGTTGAAAAACAAAATGGTGGCGCATGAATCTATATAGTTTATAAATCTGTTAATGGCACCTATTCTCAAGCTGACTTACCTCATTTCTTTGTATAATAGCCTGCTTTTGTAGCACCTTAACAGCGTATACTTTGTCGTCTATTTTGTGTTTTGCTAGGAGCACTTTACCAAAGCTGCCTTTGCCGATCACCTTTAGAAAGTCAAAGTCACTGGGTCTTGCTCTGGAAAAACAAGAAAAGTTGACTACTGTAAGTCTTATGAAACCTAAATAAAATGCATTTTTTTGATTGATCCCTAATGGTTCAACCCTTGATGTTAAAAATGTTTTTTTGAACATTTTGTAAGCCTTATATACAGTTATATCTCTTCGACTCTGGATCAATATTGAATTGCTCAAATTGCCAACCATCAGCACATGTCCTCAATATAATAAATGTTGACAGATGAGAGGGTATGTGAACATGGAACAATACAGCGACAACAAAAGGTTTTGTGATATAAATAATATGTACAAATTTGTATGAAAATATGTAATTGAAAGCTCAATGTTCCAACAAATATATTATGAATCATCCATCAACTGGAATCATGTTTTTGCCGTCAATTTCTGTGAAAAATGTCGACTAATTAGGAGGGATAAAGCAATACAGTATGCCTACTTTGAAACTCGTAAGCAAAATATACCAATTTGGTGTGGGGAAACAAGCAAAACAAGGGATAATAAAGCGATAAAACAGTGAAATATACTAAGGCAAGCAATGAGAATTGCTGTGCACTAAAACAAATAACAATAAAACATGGATATGCACTGGGACAAGGAATAACAATTGCTGTGCAATAAAACAACAACAAAAACATAAAAAAGACCAATGTTTCAAGTGCATATACGACCCTTCATCAGGGACAAAATATAAAATGTATCATTTTCAAGATATTCTCTTGTATCAGTTTTCTGATCCTTGGTGTATTTTGTTCCCAGGGATGTAGCTAGACCAGATTAAGTACAGGACAATTTTACTGACGGCGAACGGAGTAAGTGTAGCGAACGAAGTGCAGTGGATAATGGAATGGGGGTCTAGAGGCCTTCCAAATGTTTTTAAGGGGTTATAAATGCACTTTGAGGGTTCCTGCCACATAAGTTCTTGTTTTATGAGGCAGTTTAATGATTTTTTTCCACAAATTGTAAACAACATTTTTTTAAAGTAATAAGTGCCGGTTTTTTTACCCTTATTTTTTAAGAGTGCAGGACGATGGGCACAATTTCTGGACGGCCCGTCCGGCGTAGCTGTGTTGGATTCATATTTTTACATTTGTTATGTCTAAAAGAGATCAAACATGAATCTAAAATTGGATTTTCTGCGTTGGCATAAACCATCTGAATCCAGGAAAACTATGAATGAAATAGTTACCCCATTAAAAGCTAATTAAGAGAAAGGGACAGGGACTCCTGCATTGAATTTCAAGGACCTAATGGCGGAAATGGGAAGAAGAATTAAATCCCTGCAGTCTTTCAAAAGATTATATCGATGGTTGAAAAGGTCAATCACAAACACAAGTATTCAAGATAAAAGTTGCTATTTTCGTGAGCATAAATGTTCACTTTTAGAGCTAATTCTAAATGGTATTTTGTAAAATTTTACTCCTCTCCACAAGCTATAAAATTATGCGACAATTTTGAAAATTGTTGTATGTCACCAGTCACATTAAGAGGAGACTTTGTCATATAAGTGATTATAAGTGACACATTTGCTTCATACATTTGGTCAATACATTCAGCTTTTATGGCCATTATTTCATTTAGTTTTCATGTGTTACTTCATTAATATCTTAAAATGCATACTGCCAAGAAAACCTCCATTTGACGTGACTGGTCATATAGTGGCACAAATTGAAAATTAGGAGAGCGCGAAAATGCCCACCGAAACAGTCCCTGTAATTGTTCCCTAGAGAAAAGAGCAACAAGTAGCTAGAAGTGAGTCTTGACATTTGAACATGGCAGGCAGGGATGACAGTATTTCTATGTTTAGCATTAGTTATGAGCTGTCAAAACGTTGCTCATTTGATGAATTACATAGCGAAGGACTTTTCTTTATTACATTATTAATCTTATTGTAGCTTTGAGAAGACACCTTATTTGTATAAAATTATTTAAAGGGAATCTTTTGAATATAACATTTTCATTCGAGGGGGGGGGGCACTATTCTATATTTTAGATTGCTAAAGGTTACTAAAGATCCTCCTTTTTAGGCTGGCTGTCACCCAAAGACAAATAAAACAAAATAAATAAATACAAAACCTAAAATAAAGGTAAACCATTTCTTCATTTTTGATTTAAAAAAATGATTTCTTCATGTTTCATATTCTAAAATAAAAGACTCTTTTTTGATCATTTTTGTGAATATGTTACAGATACAGAGAAAAACCCTAAACTTGGGCAACGGAAAACACAAACACTTAAAACACTGTTCTACAAGCAAACGGACCAAACAGGTAGGGTTGGTCGGTCAGTCAGGAAAATGATGGGGGATTTTCTTAGTGGCTTTAGCGTAGCTCCTTGGCAGGTTGTGGTGAGGTCCTTCTCCTGTGTTCAGTGATGGTTCTTCCAGCTGTACATAAAATGGCCTAATTTACACTGCCCTCTCTCAAACCATGACACCCCCTCATGGGTCAGTCAGTCGCCGGTTACCAATCAGCCAGCCTGATGATTCGATACTCAGATGAGATGCGATACTGTTGCCATTACAAAAACGCTTGTCCAGTATAGACTCAAATTACAATAAATCTGATTTCATCACACTGCCTGGATGACATTCACAAATGTATCTACTTACGATGGGTTTGCTGATGGTCCCAAATTGATCGTGTTAGGATCTTTGGGGTCACTGAAGAACTCTGTGTTGTTTTCATCGATGACATTTTCATCTGAGTTGTTGCGGGGGTCGTCTAGTGATAGGAATGTTTGTACCTCAGGGCTGTAAATAAAACACAGAAAACAAATATACAAGAAAATAAACAAATAAATAAATCCTGATATTGGGACCCAAAAACCCAATGCAATCAGGTTTCTCAAATGAGAGGGTTTCTGAAATCATTTTTGGTGTTAAGTCAGTGTTTAGCGTAAGAACACATATTTTTACTCAATTTTGCTCCGACTCAAAAAAAAAGATCATTAAATCAATATCCTTAAAAAAACATAACATTTGCTCTAGGCCAATAATTTGAATGGGATATTTAAATAAATATGATAATTTATCTTTCCATTCCAGACCCGAAGCTTTTAAAAATGTTAACCACAAAATTTGATCTGAAAAAATATTTGTAGATGTCAGTTCTAAATGTGTGTGCTTTGTTTAAACCTTTCCACGCGGCAGACGACATTCCAAACTTTTGCAAAATGTTTCAAAAATGTCAAATTTATTGAAATTATATTCAGTAATCCTTGAGATAGACCTTGAAAGCTGGGAAAGGTTTCTGAAAAATCTGTTTTGTATTTGGTAAAACCAATAGCCGCGTGGAAAGTGTTAATAACGTTGGAATATTGTTAACAAAATAGTTAGATGCCTGGATATTCCCCTCTCTTAGAGGAATACAATGTGGTATTGTAGTTTACTCAGTTCCAAATTGGTGAGAAATGTGTCTTTTTTTATCTCTCCTCACGAAAAAATAGTCCAAGCGTATCTGGGTATTTATTTCCACAGTAATGATACCTTTTCTTGTTTGTGGCTCTAAATCTTGTTTCAAATTGATTTTCTAGCTCATATTTGGCCAACACTACTGTAAAGTAGCAGGGAGATAGCGAGCAAAATTTCAGAATCCTAGCTTAATTTTGATTTTTTTTTGTATACAAACCCTATGGTAACGGTTGTAACATTTTTTTGACATACATATGTTACAACCGTTAACTTTTCAATTTTGACATACAAAATATAAAAGGCTAAATCTTGAAAAGTTGACCATGTATGTGGGTTGTGCATATTTTTTCAGTTGACGGACATCAATTACTTGAAACAAAACCAACTGGGGGTAATTTTGATAAATATCAGGGTCTGGAGAACTGTCCGAATGCGTAACGGGTGTAACGTATGTCAATGTTACAACCGTTATAAAATTAGTCATGAAATGTCATAAAATGTCATGAAACTTGAAAAAATGACAATATTTCAAAGTCCTTTCCCATTATTCAGGTAGCCTTAATGTGTTGAATTACAAAAATCAAGGAAAGCCCTCCTAACAATTAATATGTGCTTCAGTAGGCCATTTAGTAATGTTTGACATACAGAAATGTCACATTTCTGTATGTCAAACATTAAAAATTACATACTGAATGGCCTCCTGAAGCAGATATCAATTGTTAGGAGGGCTTTCCTTGTTTTTTGTAATTCAACACATTGAGGCTACCTGAATAATGTAAAAGGACTTTGAAATATTATCATATTTTCGAATTTCATGACATTTTATGACATTTCGTGACTGTTTTTATAACGGTTGTAACATTGACATACGTTACAACCGTTACGCATTCGCAGAGTTCTCCACACCCTGATATTGATCAAAATTACCCCGAGTTGGTTTTGTTTCAAGTAATTGATGTCCGTCAACTGAAGAAATAAGCACAACCCACATACATGGTCAACTTTTCAAGATTTAGCCTTTTATATTTTGTATGTCAAAATTAAAAAGTTAACGGTTGTAACATATGTATGTCAAAAAAATGTTACAACCGTTACCATAGGGTTTGTGTAAAAAAAAAAATCAACATTAAGTTAGGATTCTGAAATTTTGCTCGCTATCTCCCTGCTACTTTACAGTAGTGTTGGCCAAATATGAGCTAGAAAATCAATTTGAAACAACATTTAGAGCCACAAACAAAAAAAGGTATCATTACTGTGGAAACACCCATATGCAAAATTGTTCATTCATACGCATTACGCATGTAATAACGAATAGTGTGGCTGGTTACATTACACAAGTCTCATGTGCACTACACAAGTCTCATGTGCACCTATGTTCTTTTATATTAATTTACAGTTGTAATGTAACGAGGATTGCAAATTTTTAACTGACTAGATTATAGTTGAAGATGATATGAGTGATACAATTGAGATCAAAATAAACACTAAAGCGACAATTTCATGTTCTTTTATATTAATTTGCAGTTGTAATGTAACGAGGATTGCAAACTTTGAACTGACTAGATTATAGTTGAAGATGATATGAGTGATACAATTGAGATCAAAATAAACACTAAAGCAACAATTTCCAGTGGCCATGTCTGACACATTTTCTCAAAGTAATTGATCTCAAGTATGATCCTCTTCTCTCAAAGTCTATGGTTATTGTAATATGTAAGTCATATCGAGAGACTTGAAGTGTCATCAATCACTCTGATATAAGAGTGTGTCGAGCATGACACACAAAACTGTCCGGTTGGGGAAAAAAAAACCTGTGTTATATGGGTAAATGGACCTCTGAGGTGGGGTCGGTCGATTGGGCGTTTCTTAATTATTATTTTTTAATTTTGGTGAATTATCAACTATCTTCGAAAATTTCATTTCATTTTTATATTTTCATGGGTAGGTCGAACCCATAAATGTCGCCTCAGTGTTATTTTCATCCAGATTTTGCACGAGTGAATCTTTCACATCGCATAGTACTTACTTTGTTAATATTTTAGGGTTGCTAATAATCTTTTGTATAAAGTCGTGAAGCCCTTCCCTTCGTTGTTTGATGAATTCTGGGTCAAAATTGTTGCCGAACAGTTTCTTGGCTGGTAGTTTCAAGCCTGCATCAGGATATTTCTTTTTGATCTGAAAAAGTTAAAATATAGATATTCTTGATTCATGTAAATACTACATAAGAGTATTGTCCTTCAATAGCATGACATTTTATACCATTGGGTTCCAAGAGGTCTGTCGAACTTGCCGTTAGTAATTTTGCAGTACAATAGTAATTTTGTAATAAGTTGTACCATAGTACTTTTGCCACACAAAAACTTTTCCCGTTCATGGAACTTATTGGTGTACATCAGTACTTTGTTGCCACACAAATACAACAAGGGATTGATAGGAATGGAGCAAACTGTTCTCCCCCACCGAAAAACACACCAAACAAACAAATAAATAAAACAAACAACAACAACAACGAAAGATAATGATGTTTTGGGGTAATAGTCAACAAATTATTTTCTTGGGAAATAATGGTACCTATGTTGTACAAACTATAGTCAACAAATTGGCATGACTAGCTCATGAATATTTATGAGACGCAATAATATTTGACTTCAAGCAAGTACTGCATCTGAAGCATTCTGCGTCAAGTTATCTCTACTATGACTTGCTAATGCTTTTGACTCACAATAAATAAATAAATTGGATATCTTTGAATCTTCATCCAGTCCAATACTCAGAAAACAATAGTTGTCAAAGTGTGTTTTAGTAAATGCGGCATCTTTATCTGTACTAAATTTGAATTATGTATAAAGAACTTAGCCTGGATCCTTGAATTTTCATCTTGTCTGACTTTTCAGCGCATAATTGTCGAGGCAAATTACAAGACAGCAATTCCCTTGTGTGCTATCGCTGATAGCGCACAATTTTGATCCGTTCAACTCGTCTGCCCAAACGTTAAGTCACAGATAATGCATATTTATGAAATACAGGATACTGTCATATACTAGTATTATGCTCTTGATTTCCCAAAGGGCAGAGATACTTTACAGATAAAACCTGCAGGGCAAGCCTTATATATGTACTAACTGACATTTAACTTTAATAATAGAAGAATACCACACTGCGTTATGGGCAAGTTTTGTATAATAAGATATAAATATTCTGGATGTAACAGAAGTTTAAAAATACCTAAACAATCGTTTAAGGGAATGGCACTTTCGGTGATGAACCCTCCAAAAATAATTTGTACAGGAGGCCAAAAAAGGGTCTGTCTCACATACACTTTGGAAAATAACTATATGCTATGTTCTTTTGTTTTAGAAAATGAGCAATTTGAAATGCAGAAATTCTTTTTTTATTGTGCTTTTTGTCCAGTTTTTGCCCTGACAACTAACAAAAAATGGGCAAAAATTGGGCTCAGCGTGTCTGTAGACTAATGCTGCAAAATAGTGACTCAACTTACTTATGCTTGTGAGACGGACCTATTCCCCTCTTAGCCTGATGTGCATACATTTGTTAGCCTTTTCTAAGAAGGCAATGGAAATGTCTATGTCCATATGATCATTGTAAGGCAGCAGATTTTATCATCCCCAACATGCTAAGAAAGAAAGCTCGAGGGGGGCACTCACATATAAAAGTTATAATCCTCCGTGCGAAAAAACCTGCCCTTATTGAGGATTTTCATAGAAGGCAAAGTGACCCTTAACAAGGAGGATTAAAGCTCGACAAATCATTAGCAAAGGATATAGGCCTACATTAGGTCCTCGATCCACAGACTCAAATGAACATACCAAATTGTGTGATTCAAATGTTAGTACATTTCTCTTATAGGCCTAACCATTTTGGGGTTATTTTTACAATGATGACATGTGACTATCAGCTTAAGCTACCCGTAGCACGGATTCAGGTTGAAAAATACACCCTTATTCACTGAAATTGGTGATTTTGATACCTTTGGCACAGGCCAAAATTGTGGTAGAAAAAAGAACCCTTAATCCATGTATTTGTTCACACGGATAACTACAACATTATACCAGAGTCACCCCCCCCCCCCCCCCCACTTATCATTGTTGATGATACAAATTAGTGAAATTAAATTGCTGCAAAATGTTGACTAAATACTAATTCGCTAAATTAAGTTGCCGTGAAATTGAACTATTTTACAGTAGCTAGCCTAAACATCCCTTACATATGTCAACAAAGCCCAAATCGAGACTCCTTACTATACGCATTGTGTGTAATCATACAGAACTGCTACATTTGGAACTGCATTATTTGTTCATATATTGATATCAAACGTCAACAATTTATAGTCTTTGATAGTAAATAAGATATCAAAATGTAGCTGACAAATGTGTACAAAGGTCTATATCAATTGCATCATTGCACGATGATCAAATTCAATAACCTATCTAATGAGTGTTGCCTTTCTTTTTGTTGTCTGCCATGTTTATAATAAGGCAAAGTAAAAAAACAAACATGTTTAGCGTCCTGCCTTTTTGAAAAAGAGGAAGGAGGAGGCCCTTTTTTCCCTTCCAAAATGGCCGCCCGACACATTTTGCCAAGATAGTTGGCCGGGCTATTTTCAAGATGGTTGCCTGCTTCAAAATGACCGCCACTTGGACTCAAGAAATTACATATTGGCTTCATATGGGCAAGATGAAACAGAAAATGATGTCTTGTCCTGAGTTCTGAGACGTAGAGAACCAGTTTATTTCATGGGGCAAACAGCTTTATACAAGGTGTGCTAAAATCAAAAAATATGATTTATTTTTTTTAATTAAAAAAGAAAAAAGAAGGCGGCGGGGATGTTAAACATGAGGTTTTTTTTGCTTGGCCTAACAGTATAAAATATAATCTTAAATGTGATATAACATGTTGTTAATATGAAATTTGTGAAAGATTGGGATCCAAAACATTGAAAGTGAATTTTAAGACTAAAATAAAGAAGCTGTAATTGATCTGGCTTCCATCATGAACAAAGTAAATAAATAAACACGTCTGCATATATCAATCAACTTGAATGACTGCCGGGGTATTAATGTTTCATGTTGGAAGAAAGGATTTGCAGTTAACAGAATTAAGAAAAAAGGAAAAGTCTTTGCAATCTCAAAATGGCATAGGTAAATATGACAATTTTTAGAACATGGGAGGGAAGAGGTATTCACAATACCGAGTTAATCAAATTGACAGTCTATAGCAATGTAAAAATCAAGAATTCCACCAAAATAGAAAGATGCAGAGGTCATTGGTTTACAAAACAATCTAATGAAACTATGACTACTTAATATTGTGGCACATCCCTGACCGTATCTACACAGTTTTCCAAAAGTGTTGATACCTTTTAAGCTTTATATTGCTGGTAAATTCTACAAGTATTACTTATTCAAATACGTTTACAATTTTGTGCCATATACAAATTATTTGCCCGGACATATAATTCTTTAAAAAGGTAAAACATTTGGGACACCCTGTATACTGTACATCTTCCTACTTAATACCCTTACCCCATCTGACCCATTTTAAGTTAATTTTCCAATAAAGTTAAAGAAATATAATATCATAATTTTTCATTAGACCTTCCCTAAGGCTGCCATGCATGGTCACACCACCAGACCGTGTGTCTTCAAAATCTAATATTCAAAGCAATAAAATCAAGTTTTGTTTGGTGGTGTAAGTTTGACTCAAATTAGGTATCAATTCTAACCGATACAACAAGCAATAATCTAGACTAGTGACAGACCCATCAAACAATTAATTGTTTCACCACAATTGCCACGAGGCAGTTAGATAACACTTATGATTTACTATAATGGGAAGGGATTTTTGTCGCCGGTGAGCGAGGCAATACTCCTGGTGGTTCGTTAATATGTCTATATTTCTTGGCTGCTGTCCGGCATGTCACTGTGTATAATTGATGGTTGGACAGCGAGTATAAGGTGGTTGATAAATTGGTCTCTCTAGGCTTTGTAAAACTTACCTTTAGTTTAATCAGTTCCAAATTGGTGAGAGATTTTCGGTTTTTATCTCTCCGCGCACAAGCTTATGCGTATGATTATAGCCACACACACACGGTTTAAGACACACCCACGGGTAACGCATATGATACAAGGTGCGCTTGTAATTATCTTCACTCACGCCTGCGTCCTTCTGTATTCATTCGCATGGCATTTCGGCCGGTAATCAATTTTAAACATGGAACTACTGTACACCTCGAGACATTTAGCGCTCAATTGTCACAGCGCACATAATACTGGAGCGATTAGAGATTGAACAGCACCCACAAGAAGTTGGTGTCCTAAGAACAATTCCCATTGTTTAATATGCTAATCACTCCATTGTTTTAATTTTGAAAGAAGTATGGGGATCAGCAAAGGGTAAGAAATGTTTTGCTTAAAATAACTATATTCTATTTGGCCATCATGAGACAGAGCAGTAACTGCGTATTCTACTTATTGCAGCACATAAAGCGCACGCCTACTCTCGGCGCTGGCGAATACACACGAGCATTGAAAGACAGAATATACATACGTGTGCGTAAAAGCTGCGTCTGTTAAGTTACGTCACTGTCCAGAGGAAGCCAAATAGAGTATATCATCAGCTGCAATGAAATTCAGCATTTTTCCTGTTACAACCATGTTCTAAGCTTTAACACGGAAGTGCGGTTGCCATTGGTGGAATAGAACAGCACACCCTTGAGCCGACTAACGCACACGCACGCATCCAATTGGCCTGATTGTATCTATGGCGTCAAAAATGTTACCGCCCACATGATCATTATTTAGCGCGCGTGGTGCAAGTGTTGAACTTCTCTGCTGGCGACTATAATACTAGTTGGAAATCAAATTGGAAACCTTGAAATAGCCTTACCATATCATATAATTTATGAAATTCATTGTATCTTCTGAAGATAAACCATGTCTTTCCACCTGTCAACACAACAACCTTGTAAACCTGAAACATGCAAGAAAACAAAATAAAAATGTACGCAAAGTTACAAATTGTTATGTGGTACATGGATAAGAACTATTAGACAAATGGTAAACAAGTGTCATTATCAGCAGTTATAAAAAATGTATGTGGCCAGTCACATCGAAATGGGGCTTTTGACGTTTAATCTGAAAATTGAGATTTTATTTTTATGCAAAAGTTTATTTTCTAAGCTTTAAAATGACACCTCACTTGATACGTTTGGTCAATGCATTCAATTTTTATGTGAAATGTTAGGTGCAAATTCCTTGGTATTTCTTTCGGTGTTTTTTTGTTAATGCTTTACTTCCTCAATATCTTCAAACACAGACTGGCGACAATAGCACCCTTTTGATGGGACTGGTCACATTATGTGCTGAAGTGGTATATTTGTGAGCATAAAAAGAAAATGCGCAAATGCAGTAAAACAAATTTTAAGAGTTATGAACAAATTTTAAGAGTTATGAAGAAGACACAAATTCAAAAGTTAATAAGCCTTATCAAATACACATGTTTTTCTCTTATCCCCACCCCTACCAATACCACAACCCTGCCTATCTCCCAGCGCATGCGTGATGCGTGGACGATTTCCATGACATAATTGACTGAGCCTATATAGTGAGCGCAATATACTGCATGAACGTGAAGCTGATAGCCGTGGCTTGACTATGCGGGCTGGTGGTTTCATGTGCGGAGGACCCTAGGATCGATTCCGTGTCAGAGAGCAGCGATTTATTTGTTCATCGTCTTCCAAATCCTTGTTTTTGTTAAAAGCCCGGGTTGAGGGTAAGGGTTAAGAACCTCTTTTTATTTTTTTAAAAAACAAATCTTAAGTTTGTGCCTTAACCCTATCCCTTCCAAATCACATGTCCCAGCACATGTGTAGCAGTTTTCCATGAAGTAATCGACCGAGCCTATATAGTGAGCGCAATATACTGCTCGAATGTGAACCTAATAGATGTGGCTTGCCTATGCAGGCCGACATTTCCATGTGCGGAGGGTCCCCAGATCGAGTCCCGCTCGGGGAGCGGCAATTTATTTGTTCATCGTCTCCCAAACAAATCCTTGTTTTTGTTTAAAAACCAGGGTTGAGAGTTAGGGTTAAGGTGTTGATATTATTTGATTGGGAAGTTTGGTGAAGAAGATATAAATGTCAGAGTGTAAAAACAGTGAAATTTAGATGAGAAAAGTGTTTTGAGATGTTGAAAGCAGAACATTTTATGATAACATGTTTTGGTTTTGATGAAAATATGGGATTTTATTAGAAGAGTTATTTGGTTTAGAAACAAACAATATAGTCTATCTTTTATCATAGATCTTCGATAGAGGGATATAATCATCTTGAAATGGTGTGTTAAACTGAAGCTATGTTCGTTTCGCTCACACCTGTATGACTAGGTGGTTTATTACTCCTTATCAAACCCATGAGCGTGATGGGCAATATGAATATATTTTCAAATTGATACATACATATTTAACACGTCTGGAAACGAGATCAGTGACATTTTATTTATGAATGTTGAGAATCATTTTATGACAGTGTAAAAGACCATGCAGGCTTTTTGTGTTGAGAGATATTAAATCCGAAAATACAGAAAATACCCACTTTTCCATCCCTGTCTTGATAATCTATGCTTTTATTAACAAATAAAATCAATTAAAAATATTGATATCACTGAACCCACAACATTATGGCTTAATAATGCATTACTTCCCAATATCTGATAGATAACTGTATATCCTCCTCCCACGCACTAAAAGGTTTCTTAGTCTCCAATGTTTGACCGATATCCCCCTTTTCATCCCATTTGTATGTCCCTATCTACATGTACTCACGAATAGACTTGCCTTGTGATAAGCTTTCAGATATACATCTTAAGACGGAGTAATTTATTTCTTTGAGAAACGGGCCCTGCCTGCACAAGAATGCCAATTTAGATAGGATATATTCTGGATAGGGCAATATTAAAAAAATATCTGTTTATCTCAATGCCTTTAAGAGGTTGAATATGTGATCCCATATAAAGGAGAAAATGGTGAAAAAGGTCACATTATTATTTGATTTTTGTGGGGATTTCTATTTAAGTCAGTATTTTTAAAGTATAATAATTGCACTGAAATAATATAAAGTCAAGTCTCTAATTTTCATTGTTGAAGGAAACTGAGGCAAAAATAACCACACGGTAAAAAATGACTCTCAAGAGAGCAGTGGTGTAATTATGGTCTTCACATTTTTTTTTTGGGGGGGGGGGCAAGCCTGTGACCAGGGGGGGAATAACCAACTATTTTTGGTAAATATACATGATTTGCAATTTCATTATTATTATTTTTTAATATATATATTATTGGGGGGGGGGGGGGGGAAGACAGGGGGAGAGCCTTCTAGCGGGGGGGGGGGGGGGGGGGGGGGGGGGCTCCTTCCCCCTCCTCTGGTTACACCCTGCAATAGAGACCTGAAGCCGTCCCAATGAACTGAGCCTAGGAATGGTAAAGTTCAAAAATACATTCCTGACTAGAAGGAGAGCATTTCCCTTTTTTCCAGACTCTCATTCATCACTTTCTCTTTACTGTCATGATTTTTAATCGATTCTGTCTAGCTGATTCATCACAATGTTGTCCACAATGTTGTCGTTTAGAATGAAATGAAAACATCAAGTACAGGTGTGATTTTTGCAGGGAATTTATTTTGACAAGTATTCACAATTATTTGAAAGCATTTATTGATAGAAAAGCCAAATAATTGCCTAAAATAACTGACAACTAATTATACATGTAGTATTGTACAGAAAGAACACAATTTCCTACAAATACTGATATCAGACAAAGGAAAAACGTAAAAACATAATGTGTGCAATGTAATACATGTTATAGGTTAGGGTCGGTATGCACAAAAGAGTTAGACCGGGTCTAAAGTTAGACCTGGTCTAAGTGGATTTTAGTTTTTGTGAAAGCACACCTTTAATTACATTCCTTCTCAAATAAGCTAACAAATTGTAAAGATTCGGAAGCAAAGTTCGCAAATAGCACAAAATATATCATGAAAATGCAGAGGAAAACAGATTTTGAGGCATGAATAAATTTTACTTAAACTATAGGTCTAACTTTAGACCCGGTCTAACTCTTTTGTGCATACGGACCAAGAGTTTAACGGGTTCGCCGTCGGACAAGTTTAAAACGGTCAAGCTTTCGTCAGGATTAGCTCTGACTTCTTCAGGACCAATTTATTATAAGCACAACATAGAGATTGCAACTTCTATGTATATTATCATCATTTGGGCTGCCCCCTGCCTGATAATTTGAGAGTAGGCACCCCCCTTTCCTTATTACAAAATTGGTGGCTCTGAAAAGAGCTTTTTCAAAATTATAAATTTTAGGTTGATATGAAAGTGATAGGTGCCCCTACACGAGAAAGATTGGTGGATCTGAAAAAAGCAGTTCAGATGAACTGCCCATCGGTACACACCACACGCACCGGTATGGACTATCAGGTGACTGCATAGAGAGAGTGTTGGTAGATAATTGACCTGCTTAAGTGTTTCTAGAACTTGAATTCTGGGCGATGCCAGCAGAGCTACTTGTCCACTGAACAGAGATGGTGGCTCTTAAAAGTAGGTTGTTAAAACTTACTGTTAAATGGCTCTCACAAAACCTCATACTTATACCTCATAAAAATTCATACTTTGTCCCCCTCCCCCGGTTTCCACACAAAAACCTAGCCTGGCTGGTTAGGGTTCAAGCAATGCAAATAAGTTTTAATAGAGACTATGATAAATTGACAGCTATATTTGCTGTCATAATGCGTTGAATGAAATTCCAAATAGGCAAGTGCATACTGCCTAAACCCGCAAGTGTTCTTCAACACGTAACAAAACAAAATGCATTAGCAGTGCGCACCAAATATACAGCCACCGGTAAGCATCTAAGTTTGGTTTGTCCAACATATTTTGACAGCAACTATTAAATTGACAAGAGGTTGCTCATTTGTCTGTCTGTCAAATTCATTAAAGATCTATATTTAGAATATACACCCAAGGGGATGTGGGTCAAGTTCATTAGTACTTACTATGAACACTATAATATCTGACTTTTTCCCCCATGAAATTTCACAAATTTAATATTGCAAATATATTGTGCTTTACAAATAGATGCATGGTCTATTGCAAGGAAAATTAAGTCAAATGAGAGGGGAAAAACCCCACCCTTTTCAAAACGAAATTATCCATTTAAAAAAAGTAGGGATGAAATTATTAATGGTTGGGTATAATAGCAGAGAAAGGGGAAATAGGGTGATGAATTTCATGCTGCATGATCTTGAAATTGAAATGTTACAAGAAAATGATCTGGATGAAAACAGGGTTGCCAGACTATAATACTGGTTCATGTACTACAAGTAAGGCCAAATTAAATTAATTGTTTGTCTCAAAGCTCCTCTCCTGTTGTAAAACTAATGCGGAATGCGGTTTTATTTTCATTTTTTTTTTTTTTTAAATATAAAATATTGAAATCCTTGTAAAAGTGAACTTTTGTATTTTAAGATGATGTGATCAATGAAAATCTGTGAAATTTTGGATTTTTTTTTTTTTTTTTGAAAAAATAAAATAAAATAAAATAATGCGCACCAATAAACTAACGCGCGCGGGAGCTTTGAGACAAACAATTAATTTAATTTGGCCTAAGCAAAATATTATACTTGGTGGGGGTGGGTACTCGGTACTCGTATCATTTTTGATGGGGTATGCTGGATGGAGGTGTTAAATCCTGACCCACTTTTAGGGGTGTTTTTACGGGTAAGCTTTAGAATACCCTACCATTTGTATTCCTCACTGTGTAAGTGTATGGGTCGTTCTTGAAAAGTCCCCATTGAAGACATGCAGTGGTAGGGTATACTAAAGGAACTCCGTTTTTACCTAAATGAATGGCTGATTTGACTGTGGTTTTTGTGTGTGGTTTGGAACCCATGTTTGACAAGTGTTGCGAGTTGGGACACATGTTAAGGGTTTTCCCATCACAAATTATACCTCATGTTTAGGGAATATTTGCAAAAAAGCCATCCCCTTAGAATCATGCTATGAATGGAATATGATTAGATATGATGTCATTGCAGAGGATAATGTACGTGCCAGTGGAGTATTAACCCTAATCCCGGTTAAGGGTTTTTAACCGGGATCACAATTTTTGACGAAAAAACCCCCAAATAAATCGCCGGGGACAGGCCGGAAATCAATCCCAGGACCCTCCATCCGAAAAACATGCCGTCGTCCCATCCACTAACCATGGCCCTCAGCTACAGTACTAGTTCCTGCAGTATACCACGTTCACTATATAGGCTTGGTTGATTACGTCATCAAAAAATGTCTGCACTGGCCCTTGGAGATAGGCTTACAAGTAGTATTTTGTAGTACTCAGGGAGGTTAGGGTTAAGAGGAATTAACAGTCCTTGAATTGGGCTATTTATATTGCAAGATTTGGTAACACCAAAAAGCCACAAGAGACAAACATGGGATATGCATGAATAGTTACATGACAAATTAATTTAAACCTGCAGATATTGTTTCCCAAGACTTTTTTTTTTGTCAATGGATATACCATGTTTCGCTAACAGAGACAACATTAAAGGAGCTACGAGTGTAAACCATCAAAGAAAAAACTTAAGAAGTAAGACAATTGCACCATCTTAAAGGTAGTGCATGCATACAAGAAAGTGCACCCTATATACGTGGAAGTAAATGCATGCATCCCAGCCACTGGCACACTGCAATCAGCTCACGGCGCACACTCACAAAGTTCCGCTAACCAATCAGAGGCATGAGGTCAAGCTTTTATGATGCACACCACAGATATCTGTGTCACCTACTTTGAATGTGCATCATTGGAATATATTAAACTTAAAGGTAAAATATTAACCCTACTTAAAGGTATATTATGTGATCTTTTCCAGGGGATGCCCTCAATCCTCGAACAAAAATTGGAAGCAGATTTTCTTGCAGATTTACTTTTCTGATCATAAATCATGAATATATTCCAAGTTACAGAGCGATACGATTCCTAATAACCTCAAAATCTTTTTTTTAGAGTGAATTTAGAGTAAAATTTTGAAAAATAGATTGTACCGCTCGGTACAATCTATTTTCAAACCATGATTTTGAAGTTATTAGGAATCGTATCGATCTGTAACTTAGAAGATCTTTATGATTTATGCTCAAAAATGCAAATCTGCAAGAAAATCTGCTTTCATAGTAAAAATCAATGATAGAGGGCGCTACTTGGAAAAGATCACATAATATGCCTTTAAGGTCAAATATTTACCCTAACTCCACGGGTGTGTTTTGGGAAATTTCAGAAAACAGGTCATATTTGGGGAGAAAAATCATGCCACGCTAGTGCCAGGGAACAATCTCGGGCCAACCGCGTGAAGGTCAGGCAGCTAACTGATTGCGCCATAGAGTCCGCTTTAGAACTTTACGTTTTTCCAAACCATTTGGTAACCCGCCTGATTGTGCCACGAGATAGACCGGGGGAGCCTGCGCTACCAGCCACTAGCAGTGCTAGCAGAAAATGCTGAGAAATGCTGGTCTAGGATAAGGTTATAGGGTTAAAGGTTAAAGGTTAGGGATAAGGGTAAGAGTGAATATTTTAAGATTAAAATGATTGTTCATATCCTTACTTGTTTAGTAATTTTGCATTATTCTAACAGACTTTCATTTAGACAATACATATACCTACGTCCTAGATCCCTTTTCTTTGTAACTATTTAAGGACATTATATGTGTTAGAAATATAAAATACAGCAAATACAACTACAGTACCTTAGCAGATTGAGTCAATAAAAGGTAACATTTTAATTAGGTTTAACTTTTTATTGCTTTTAAGTTACTGTTAAGGTAGCTTTTTTGTGTGTGTTCAAATAACACTAAAAGACCTGTATGCTATAAACTACTACATGTACTTCCAAGCCTATCTCCAAGTGATGTGTGGACAGTTTTCGATGATGTAATCAACCGAGCCTAATGTATAGTGTGCGCAGTATACTGCGCGAACGAGTAACCAAGAGTAGTGGCTTGCCCATGCTGTCCAAGTTTTATGGTCTGGAGGGTCCCCAGTTTGATTCCTGATCGGGGAGCAGCTATTTATTTGTCGATTCTGATTAAAATTGGTTTATGTGGTTAGGGTTATAGATGGTGTGACTGGTGACGTCATGTATTTACAAATGGGACACCCTCTCTTGATTCCCTCCGGGCAGAATATACAGTAAAGTTAATGAAGACAACATGAAATTTCTTTCTAATGAATTGTAAAACTCATTTATTTTTAATTCTTTTTGTGAAATAGCTTATAGCATTCCTAAGCAAGTTTAAAGACAGTTTTGATAACAATTTGCTGTAACACCACAATCTAGTTAGAAAACCTGATCTGGCCTATGTAAACTATAGGAACTCTTGCCCGGTGTGTTTTGTCTCAAATCAACAGAGGGCGTCATAAATGTAAACAACGGTCACCTCATCTATACCGTAATCCCAATGATAGCTGTCCATGTGCTCATGGATGCTTAATTGTAATCATTTTCAAAACTAATAATTCTTGATCTTTCTGAAACATTCTTGCACATACATGTACCATGCGGCTAGTGCATAAACATGAAAGCCGCATAGTGCCACTATTTTTTAGCATTATTTAAAAGGGTATTTGCACTGCCTCAACATCACGTAATATTCAGTAAAACATTATGCAAAATGTTCTCAAACCAAGTGTTGGAATTGTTCAGGCAGATACTGCAAAATTTATAGTTCAACACATTTCATTTTTGTTGATATTGCAATGCAACATTTGTTATGCAATCATTTATTAGTAAGTAAAATTGACATGCACTTAAAATGCAACAATCAGTGAATGCAATAAAAGTCCAGGTTATATATTTCATTTTGAGATGCAAATTAAAGACATAGGTCCGTAAAGACCGTATGCACAAAAGAGTTATACCGGGTCTAAAGTTAAACCTGGTCTAAGGGGATTTTAGTTTTTGTGAAAGCACACCTTTAATTACATTTCCTTCTCAAATTAGCTAACAAATTGTAAACATTCGGATGCAATGTTCAAATATCACAAAATATCGTATGAAAATGCAGAGGAAAACAGATTTTGAGGCATGAATAAATTTCACTTAGACCAGGTCTAACTCTTTTGTGCATACGGACCATAGTGTCTGATTTGCCCAAAATGAGTGCTAATAACAATAATTCCCTGAATTCTAGATTTTAACATAACATACACGAAATATGACAAACACATCCTGAAAAACTAATGATAGTCTAAGATTTTGGCTGACTTCGGTCTTGCCGAAAAAGCTCATTCTAAATAAGGCAACAGAAAACCAACCATGTTCTACACGCCCAACCAACCCATTTTTGAAGACAAAAATCTTAATTTTATTTATCACAACAAGTACGTGAAAATCCAAGATTACCCCCCAAAAATCATGCCTACATGTACAAACTATACACAACAACCTCCTAAAAGGTTTTGCAAAATTGATTGTGTCCTTTTTATTGGCAAACCCTGTACATGTTTTGGTGATACTGTATGTGTGTACTGTCTGTATGTAAAATGCGCTGATGTCTGTTTTGTTTACACAGGGATGTAAAAATAACAGTTAAACCTTTGGAATTTGTCCTGGTAAAACACACATCTGTCGATTCACAGATCAACTTGAAATGCTGATAACCGATTCTTAATTTGGCTATTATACATAACATAATAGGATCACATATCAAGTTACTGTAGCCATGCTTCATATTGAAAGATATCGCTATCTATTTTACACTCCATATTGATTGGTTTCTGAATTCATTTTTTTGCCCGAGAGTGTAAACTAAAAGAAGAAAAAAATAGTGTGCACATGCAACACCATCAATTCTACAGCGTGACCCAAAAAAACTGGGTCCAAAAATGGGAGAGCAAATAGTTTAGAAAATAATGTGAACTACTTCATGATTTTTCATTGCTAAAGAGTATAGTGTATTAGTGTGTATGTATGTGTTTTTGTGGGAAAATCCACCTGTGCAATGCATTTGCCATTCAGGGTGTATCCTATAAATGGACTCTTAAAATATTAAATATGTGGTATATTTATTAATTTAATCATTGGTTTTGGTTAGCTAAATGTTTGATCAGTGTTATAGCTATGCTTCTAGTATTCTTTAAAAGTGTCCATAAGTCAGGTGTATATACAATTTGTGATTCTCACATGTAACAAAATGGTTTGGATTATTACGAAAATGTTATCGGAATATCAGCTCTCCCATTTTTGGACCCAGTTTTTGGGACACCCTGTATATATAACCATCCTATGCGTTTTACCTTCCAGCAAAAGTAACCCTATACACACCTATTTCTTCTTACATGTACTCACTTGGAGCACTTGATCAATTTTTCCATTAAAAAATAAATAAAGCAAAGAATTACAAAATGGCATCCAATAATCAAGGAAAATGTCATCTAATGCCACACGAAGGTATTTTCAGTATTTCTTCCAAGTATTGGTCCGAAATTTAAAAACATATTTGTACTATTTAAAACTAAAAACTGAATACAGTTGAAATGGTGTGCACAGAAAAACACAAACAAACAATGCATGCTTTTAGGAAACAAAAATAATTAGTGTAATTTTCTTGCTAATTCCACAAATCGAAAGCAGGGTCACTGAAATGACATAAAGCGGTGGAGTGAAACAGTTGAGCCATATTTGGATGCACATCCATTCAGGACTGGTTCTCCGATGTAACTTAGGGGCCATATCCAAACTCTCAAGTGATTTTATAGCGTTTTTATACCGATTTTACCCCGGTATTAAAACGGTATTTTTTTCTATTGTTAAAAGCATCGGAAAAAGATTGGTGATTAACTAGAGCACTGGTCAGCTTAATAACACAACCTTCCTCGCGCTTTCATCTGTCTGCTTCACTAATTGAGCCATCGAGAGTACTACAATAGTTCTATTGTTAACGCCAGATAAGTAGAGAGGGGGAGAGAGGCGACTCTAGTTAATCACCGATCTTTTTCCGATGCTTTTAACAATAGAAAAAAATACTGTTTTAATACCGGGGTAAAATCGGTATAAAAACCCTATAAAATCACTTGAGAGTTTGGATATGGCCCCTAACGAGGCATGCTTTATTTTTAATAGACAATAAAACCATAATTAAGATTCTGGTTAATTAGAGGTTCTCATGCCAGAAGAAAGATTACCTGTCTTGAGGGCCGTAGCACGCGTCTGAAAAAAGGGACGCCAATCTGAAAAGTGGGGGCAGCCAATGAAATACAGACAGAACACAGACACAAAGAGAAAGAGAGCATTTTATTACCAATCAGTCAAAATTGTAATGTCCATTTAACCCATCATGCTATGTTGCTACGGCCCTGCCTATAGACATAATTATCTCAAGAAATTTGATGTTGGTTTGTGATAAAATATTTATAACATCATACTTTTGAACAATCCATGCTCTTATATTATGACCATTGCATTGTTATTAGTTTTGCAGACTTAATAATTATCAATGATATTGAAGGGGTGATAGTGCAGATGTGCAGATGATGAGAAAGCAAAAAAATAAGTGAAAATTACTAAAAACCTTTTTTTTAAAGACTGAAAAGATGAAAAGAAAACATTTCCAAATATAAAGATATCTGAGATTTTACACTTCTACACATGTTGTAATTTTAATTAAAAGAGCTCGTTTTCAACATAGTCCAAATGTATAGTCTATTTATCTAACAGGAGACAGTGACGTACTGCGTAATTTACTAATTGCATCACTTAATTGTGTGTACCTGTTTGAGGCGCTGGCGTATACACACACGTATAGAAAGACAAGATACATACGCATGCGTAAATGCTGCACCTGTAAAGTTACGCACGCCTAGAGGAAGAGAAGTTGATAGTGTCATATCTTGAAAATCATTCAAGTTTGAATCTCAATACGGTTTGGATTCAGCCCAAATAATTCTTTATAATCCTAATTTCAAGAAAAAAGCAGATCCAATCCCGAAAGGACACCTAGTCAGATATGAAATGGGCATTTTTCAGCAAACACTACAAAATGCTGAAACCCATTCCTGAAAAATTGTGCATTTCGTTTGTTTATCATTTGCAATCCAAATATAGAAATACATAAGAAATGAAGGGAAATTTAGTTTTCTCTCTGGGACATTTTGTTTGCTTCTGATACTTATACTAGGTAACTTTTACTCATGTTTAAGTGTAAAACAAGCTGAAAAAGCTAAAATATATGGAACAAAAATGCTAAAATAAGCTAAAAATGATGAAGATGTTTGTTTCATGCATGGAACCATGCAAAGCAAACCCTTCCCCATACTTTTGGAGGCAAAAAGAACACCAGAATTAACACCCTATCAAAATAACATGTTTGGATGGCACATCTAATTTGAAAAAAAGGGGGTCTTAGTATTTGAGTAGCTTGAGTGGACTATACAACACAAATTGATGCAAGCTACTCGACAGATTTAAACAGCAAGTCTCTATGAGTTGAATAGTGCTCAGTCAAATTGCAGTGTTAGGTACATTTGTAGTTTGGGGCCAAGCAACCTGTAGCCAATTGTACGGACTTTTGATTTGGTAAGATACACGCGCTGACATATAAAATGAAAACGTTTGAAGGACGAATAATGAATAATTCATCATTAAGTGTGACCAGACTCGTTTACAACCCTTTTATATAATTTCCTTCACTTAGGTGATGGAATGGACATAGAGGGCCGCATGCTACCGTTCTTCCTAAATCTCTCACCCCCAACCAGCACCAACATCATCACAAGTACATAATAATATGCAATAATCCCATATCCCTTACCGTGTATTTCTTATTCTTCTCCCACGCCTGTGTGTCTGACACATGGACGCTGGTCTGGTTGGCTGACGACATATCACCAATGTCTAACCGTCACAAAAAGAACCGACTCAAAACCAAGAAAAATGTCAACAGCCACACTTTGTACGGTATCCTTTTAACTGCACATTAGCGGAGAAGTGACGAGAGGTGAAGTGAGACTTGGTTGAGTCAAGTCAAGGCAGGCGGTGTCCTGTATTGGTCGGTGGCTCTTCAATGTGGACGTTGGACGTTGGACCCGGTATGCAGGATAAAGGTGGCTTGGATTGTTTGCCTTACACAGGCCGTTATCTCGCTAATGTCATCATCATCATCGTCGTGGCTGTAGCAGGAAGAGGAATACAAAAAGATGGAAATAAAATGAGAGTTTGATTACGAGACAGGAGTATAAAATGTTTTGTAATTGACACGTAACATCAATATCGAGTGAAGTATTGGTGGTTAGTTTGCGTTGGAAACATGAGCTGCTGCCATGACGGGTAATGACTGACCAGGGGGTGTCACTCATATAAAACAGTGTACATATGCACAACCAAGCTTCTTGAAGACAACCCCTAAACAAATATAAAAGACCTAGAAGTAAATTTGATCAGTTAAATAAGCGCAATGCTTTAAAAACATTGACCTTTTCGTAACGGACAATGTTATGAGTGGCCCCTCCCCCGGACTCTGACGGAAGAGCTCTAGACAGCGTTTCCTGATAACAATTATAAATGAAAATAAAGATGAGAGTGACATGTATAGGTGTTAATTATCAATGAAATATGAACATACAGGGCATGAAATAAAGGGGGTCTTTATAATAAAATGCATGTATACCATGTAAGTGCAAGTGGTGGTGATATTTTAAATTTATTTTGAATTTATTTTAGTGACAGTACTTTGGCGCAATTATACAAGCCAATATCAACATTCTTAGTACAGGTCATTTTTTGAGACAATTTTCCAGAGGTTAGTATAGTGGTAGAGCTCTTGCTGGTCCCAAATTCAGAGATGACAGCAAGTCATTTTTTGCAAGTCCAAGTCAAGTTGCAAGTCATTAGGTCCAGTCACAAGTCAATACAAGTCGCAAGTCATTCGGTCCAGTCACAAGCCAATTCAAGTCGCAAGTCATTTGGTACAAGTGCTTGGACCAAATGACTTGTGACTGATTAAGTCATTGATTTAAAAGTCCCAAATCTCTTTGCCCAAGTACAAGTTAAAAGGTATATTATGTGATCTTTTCCAGGGAACGCCCTCAATCCTCTGTATCGTTCTGTAACTTGGAATATATTCATGATTTATGATCAGAAATGTAAATCTGCAAGAAAATCTGCTTTCAATTTTTTTTCGAGGATTGAGGGTGTTTCCTGGAATAGATCACATAATATACTTTTAAGTCAGACAATATTTTGTCCACTTGTAAGTATTCAGGCAAATTGTGGGCGTTTAAACAACTTTCTGTCAGGACAGACTAGACTGAAACGAAGACGACCTTTAATATTTAAACACACATTCGTCCGTGATTTATTTAAGCTTACCCAAGGCGTCAATAGAAATTCTGAAAGTTTATGGGGTCGATTAACTAGCTTCTGACTTGTGTTGGCAACAAGAATTTATTTTTGCAAGTCCAGTCAAGTCACAAGATATTTATTACAAGTCCAAGTCAAGTTGCCAGTCTACAACTGTGCCCAAATTTAACTCAGGTGCCTCCTACTTGACTTGGATACATTTTATCCAGACAGACAGAACATTCAGTTACATAGGGTTCTGATTCTACCTGCAAGCATGCTGCAAGGCATATCAAACTACAGACCGTCTGAAATATGAACAGGACGAAGTGGGCACTTTGCAGTTCTATCGACAGAGCAGCAGGGCTGACACTAGGATATTTGAATAGGTGCACATTTTTGGAGGTGTCAAACCCGAGGGGGGTACTCGGATTTGGTTTGGTCGTGGGTGTGCTGCTGGAGATTCAAAACCCCTACCCATTTCTAAGGGTGATTTTTAGGGGTTTTGCTTCATTTTAGACCAAATTTTCGCGAAAATAGACCTAATTTTGGCAAATGTTCGCGAAAATAGAAAAACAGGACCCATGTCTAAGGATTTTTCAGTTGAAAAGCCTACCCATGGCTAAGGATGTCTCATGAAAAAACGACTCACTGGAGCGGCATGTCCCCGTATGCCTTACATACGTGAGTACCCCTCCCGGGGTGTCAAAGCAGACAGAACCTCCTTTTGTGGGGCTAAAAGGGCAAAATATAATTCTTAAAGCTGTTGGTGTTTGCAATGTGATTACATTTGCCTATGCACAGTGAGACAACATTTAAACATTTAAACACTTTCCCTTTCCCTTACTTTTCTCAACTTCTCATTTCCCTCCCTTCTTCCTCTTTCTACAAACCCCCTTGCCTTTCCCCTCAAAAGCTGCCGCCTCCAAGTTCATCCAGACATACATAGTATGAACAGTAAAAGACACATATGTTGAGATATGAAGAACATTGTACCTTTCTAACCCACTAGCTATATTATCAAACTATAGGCAGTCTATATACAACATGGACAAAAAGCAAGACTATGCAGTCTGTTTTACTTTGGTGCCTCCTAACTTAGATGCATCTCTATACTATGGTATCATCCAGACATGGCATAATATAGTTAAGAGTTTATAATTTACATTATGGGTGCACACAAACATTGCGCGCTGTAGTGTGTTTCTATGAGAAAACAGCTTTGCAAAAACGGCAGTATTTCTATAGCCTCTAGATTGAAGCTATACACATTTCTAGGCTCTATCTGGCCCCCACATCATGCATAGTGTGTATTTTACTGCTGGTAAAATTACAAACGACTTATTTATTTGTATCACCACATTTTATTCTCAAATTGTCAAGAATACATTCCAATAAATTCAAAAACACAAAATTTGCCAAGATTTAGGCAACAAAATAGACCATAGTTAACGAACGCAATTCACTTGTGAATAGAACCTTCCTTTTTGTCATGAATTTCTCTGGAACCGGATGTCACAAATTAATGGTTGTGTGCACCCCTATGTATAGAATTATGAAGTACCTGTCTACTTGCAACCAAACCTTGTTGAGCTACAATACAACAGACTATAATAATTTAGACAGTTTCAGATTGAGACCTGGAATAGTGTCATACATTATTTAAAGGGATGAATTGGAGGAATATTTTGTAATCTGGATGGATATTGTGCTTCTCCGTAAGGAAATATGTAAAAGAGAAATAGAAAATGTTGATCTATTGGAGTGAAATTATTACTTATCTTCCAAGTAAATAATCATTTACCCTAGAGCATTGGATGACTTGACATTACCATCTGATGGAATTGAAACAATTATGCTGATTACATATAAGCCAGTTGATGTATCCATACATCCTCCTGACCAGCCTAAGAAATGGCTTACATGCCTTGATATATCCAAGACATTGTATTATATACTGTACTACATGTAGTACACCGCTGTGTTATTGCATCATGAATTCATACATTGGGTCTAGAGTTAGGCCAAAAAAAAAAAATTGTTATATTGGCGTAACGGGCTGAACAAAAATAGGGTAGGTATGTAGGGATTTTTTTTTTTTTTTTTTTTTTTTTTTTTTTTTTTTTAGCAGCTGTTTTTGAACAATGTTAACCGAGTTTAAACATTCCCTATTGTTTGTTAGAAGTACCCCTCAGTACAAGTCTATATACAAATAAAACACAATAAACCATATTTTCGGAAGGAATTTCCGTTTATTCGAGGAGCACCGTCGTATTTCGTTCGAGAAAAAACATTTATTTTTTTCATTTTTTTATTTTTTAGGGTCGGTCGGTTGGTTTTTTTTTTTTTTTTTCACTGAAAAAAAAAAAAAAAGGTGTAGGGTCGGGCGTATTTTTAGGGTCGGGCGGGTTACGCCAATATAACATTTTTTTTTTTTTGGCCTTAGGCCAAAAAACAAAATGGGGTTGCCCACAGCGCCCGACCCTAAAATCGTAAAAACTAGGGTCGCATTTCTTTTTTTAGATTTAAATTTGATTAAAAGTGTCTAAATGTTACTATTTCTTGCTTGAAATGAATAATTAAGCCTAAATAAATGTTTTTTAGACTATTGTCACACTAGAAACATTAGTTAAATTGACATATGGGCATACATCAATACCAATTTTTGAACAAATTGAAGAAAAAAAAAGGAAAAAAATCCGACCGACCGACCCAAATTAAATTTTTTGGCACTTGAGGGCAGGCAACACAACAATTTTTTTTTGGCCTTAGTTGGTCAGCAAGATGCCTCCGATGGACACTGACTTGGGGTAGTCAGCGATTGGGGTAAACAGAGGATCTATTTTAGATCTAGTGAAATCTATAGTATTAGTGAAATTTGATACCTAAAATGGGTTCTCTGACTCGTATACTTTTATATACATCACATTAATAGTTCAAAAGTTACAGCCCTTGATAAATTTCATATTTTGGGGTTAACATCCCCCTTTTTTGATGTTAAAAAGAGAGTCCAATTAGTGCTACATTCAAGGTGGGCAACATTACACTGCCCTATTTTAGGTGTTCCACATCTTCTTTGTCAACACTTGTAAAAAGGTTGGCCCAACTGGGTCCTTCATCATTGTTTAGTCAATTGTGATTGATTTGGGTAACCCTGCCATCCATATCAGTATACTGGACACGTTTCATAGTCATCATTCATGTACCGTAACACTAGATGATTGTCATGGATTATATTCCCTTTTGCAAATCTAGCAATTAACCAAGGGGATTTCCCTTCATTTCAAACAACATTCAGGTTGTTACAAAATAATCCAAGGATGATGTGATATTGTCAACCATGTGTTAAAGGGGCATTGAGAGATTGCAGAGAAAAATGAAATTTGGAATAAATGAATTGTTTCAATAGATAATGTATGTAGGAACCCTAAAGTGCTATGATTTATGGGGAAACGGTTGAATAATAATGGCGCTAGATTGAAATTTGGTTGAAGCAAGTTATGTGGAGAGTGATGCTGATCAATGTGATTACATCGAAATGACCAAATTGTGAAATTTTACATGATAGACGGCGAATTAAGGTAAACGGTTTCAGATGGTAGTTAGTATATCGTCAGACTGCTTTGATAATTGCATAACTCACTTTTCAGCAAAATTGAGTTATTGCATAAATCATGACTTCATTACATTATGCACATGCTGTTATAATACCCAGTCAGTCTGCAGGTCACGCTGTGGAGCGTCCGAGGTCAACTTTTCTATTTCAGGAATTGAATGATTCCGGAAATTTCCGAAGTCGCGATGTTCGGGATTTTCCGGACGATCGCCATGTTCGGGCATAATCGGTGCCTTTCGGATCAGTGTGCATCAAAGATGGCGGGGTTAGTACAATATTTATTTATTTTTCTTCAAAACAATCTCAAAATTTCCATTGAAGCATGATAAATAAGGATTTTACAGTACGATGAAGTAAATGAGTAGAAAATATGCTTTCTCATGATGCCGTTTTTGTAACCGTGGACTGGACCGTTTGGTGAGATTACGTAGATTATGATGACGAAATTTGTGAAGAAAACGAAAAGTCCTAACGAGTGATATCAAATTCGTCAGGGACGACCTTTCTCAAGTGTATGAAAATGAATGTTAAAAGTTCATGATTTTCGGGAAAAAATGGTGCCTCAGAGAGCCCGTGTTTACGTCATGCTCTTTTGAAGCTGCAGAATTTTGCTACTCCAGTTCACTGCAATGTAAATCAAATTACGAATGCACTGATTGTGTAGGCCTACACCGTTACCGTACCGTGTGTGTATACCTATCAAACATTAATGTATCGTGTCAAAGTCATACATATATTGGAATATGATTGAAAACCAAAACGGGCGAAAGGTGATTCTTGTAATTGTGTAATTTTTTTTTTCAGGCTCGAAACAGCGCGTTTGTCTGAATGAAATGTATTATTTATTAATCCTTTTTCTTTTCTTCATTTTCCATGTTTTGCTTACAGATACCAGCAGTACCTGCCGGATATCCGCTTCAAAAGACAGTAACTACAAATCAAGGCTTCATGATCAAAGCAAGCATGGAATTGGAAAGACTTCAGGATGATATTCAAGGATCGTGGGAGGCGAACTCTCGGATAATTTACGCAGGACTTTCATTCAATTTTTATTCTTGAGGGGAAAATGTAAAGTGATAATAAGGAAAAGACAGTAACTACCCATCAAGGCTTCTTGATCAAAGCAAGCATGGAAAGACTTCAGGATGATATTCAAGGATCGTGGGAGACCGACTTCTCGGATAATTTACGCAGGACTTTCAATTTATATTCTTGAGGGGAAAATGCAAAGTGATAAGGAATGTGACTTTGTCTGGTACTCTTGGAAAAACCCAGAATAAAGTGAATAATGATATCATCACATGCTGGATTCTCCAAATGACATGTGTGTGGACAATAAAAGTTGCAACAAATTTGCAGGAACAGTTTCTGCAAAGTTTCTATTGAGATTTACAAGTTTTAATAAATTTGCACTTGAATGCTAAACTTATGAATTTGTTTTGTTTGAGTAATTATATAAGGAATCTGTACGGGCACGGGGGATGCAAGAACGTACGTAGTAAGTCACATTTTCAGCCAAATTGAGTTATTAATAGTTTGTTTTTATGAAAATAAGGCAAATCCACACATTTTATCCATTAAATCAAATAGGAATTAATTAATTTTCAATCAAATATACATTAAGATTGTAAAACAATTTAATTGAAGTTAACAAAATTGAACAAAAAATACTTCTCCTGCAAAATGTCACTTGCGATGTTCTTGTATTCCCACGACGAAGTGGTCTATTATTATAGTCAGATTTATAATCGAACAAACACATTGAAACAGCGTTCAATTTTAACAAAACGCCATTGCAAAATTGTTCATCCTTCACATAGAGCCTCATTTATCAGATGTAAAAATGTGGATGCAAATTTGAAGAAAAAACAAAGCACTCATGGGGGTAGCGATATTGTTGCCCTCAAAACCGGCCGAAAAAATTGCATGGTCGAAATCGCAAATGTACCGACGGAATTATTTTAGCCGCCCCCCCCCCCCCCCCCCCCGGGTATGTCACTGTAATAATATACCGTTAAAGGTATATCATGTGATCCTTTCCAGGGGACGCCCTTAGTCCTTTTTTGGATTGGAAGCAGATTTTATTGCAGATTTACATTTCTGGTCATAAATTATGAATATATACCAAGTTACAGAGCGATACGATTCCTAATTACCTCAAAATCATGGTTTTATTAGAGTGAATTTAGAGTAAAAATAAGTTGTCAGTGCAGACTCTGACAGTTTATTTTCACTCTAAAACCATGATTTTGAAGTCATTAAGAATCGTATCGCCTACTGTACGATTTATGATCAGGAATGTAAATCTGCAAGAAAATCTGCTTTCATTTTTTTTCTCGAGGATTGAGGGCGTTCCCTAAAAAAGATCACATAATATACCTTTAATAGATTTTTGCAATTTTTCTCATCAAACATTCTATATTAGTATATTTTAGCGATGGTTTTTCAATCTAGATAGATTCACTACTGATAATGGTAAATTAATCTGATTTTGCCAAAGTTTTCAATTATTGAAAGTAAAATCGCAATCGATTTCAGTTGCAATTGATAATAAATAAAAAAAACACTCGGTCATGCATACTGATTACTGAACCATGCATGACTTATTAGATTTTTGATTCCCCCCCATCAAACAATTCTATTTCATTTTAGTGATGAGTTTTCAATCTAGAGAGTCACTACTGATCATGATAATGGTATAAAATGAATCTGATTTTGTAAAAAAAAAACCTTTTTAAGATACCAAAGTTTTCAATTATTGGAAATAAAATCGATATTGATTTCACTTGCGATTGATATTATTTCAATTTAAAAGATGCATTTTTTGTGGGGTTGGTGTGTGGGAGAGGGGACATGGGGGTGGGGTGGTTGGGGGACTGGGGAGGGCGGCGTTTTCCCTCTGATTTAATTTTCTGTGATGGGAAGTGATCCCTGAAGTGACAAATGTCTTTTGTCAGAACTTAAAAAAGCCAATTTGGAAAAAATCCCGGGGAAAATAAATAAATTCTATATTATCATCCATACACTGTGTGACTCCTCCAAATCCACTCTCAAACCCCAGGAGCCCGTCTCCTCACATAACCTACCGACACCCTCTGACAAACGCTGTGCACACGACCCGAATTATTGGTCTTGCCAAGCAGCCAATGAGAAAGCGGAACTTGAGCCAAGCCCCTGACGTCATAGCCCGGTCTGATCTGAATTACCTTAATCGACCGGAATATTATTTTCATCGGGTCCGGAAATACTTTATGCTACTATTTTCGTGGTATTGACCGTTTAGGATGATATCATCCCGATATTTTGATAGTTTTCACTAAACAAGTATTCTTACAACGATTACAAGGAATAATCAAAGAGGACGGTATTGTAGAAAGGTATGAAATTAGCCGTTTTCTAGTGTCATTTTTTTTTTTAAATCTCCAAAAATAATGCATTCGGAATTTCTCTATTTTCACCCCCAAATAGTTTAGTTTTGACAAAAATCAACGCATGTACATAAATACTGACCCATTTCTGATATAATCAATGTCTTCAATTTTAATTTTGAGTGTAAAATATCGGGACAAATTGACGTGAAATGCGTGATGTTTTCAATGTTTACATTCGGTATTGCTCGGTAGTGACGAGGTCACGCCGTGCTGTGTGCTTAGAAAATAGACGCTGCACGCGTGACATGCAGACTGACTGTACCCTCAATCATTGGCCAATCAAAAGTGTTGATAAATGCACAATTGCAATTCTGCCTAAGTCAGCATTGTGAGTTAGGCAGATTGTACTAATGCTGAAAATTGTTTAAAATGGGTCATATTAACTCGTATTAGGCATATAACAAGCCACATTTCACTTAAAGGTATATCCCCAAACTAATTCTATCCAACAGTTACTGCTCCTGTTGGAATTCACCTGTACTATTCAAGTTGCTATTCAACATATCGTCAGCCTGCCTCGATAATTGCCTAACTCACTGTTCATACTTATGTTGTTTTCAATTATCGAAACAGGCTGACGATATGCCTAAGTAAAATGTAGTGCAAAAAAAATGATTTCCAAAAATATTGGGGGCGCACTCCCATACGTATCTCTCAATGCCCTTTTAAGCACAAAGGCAAACTTTCTAGTCACCATCACTTGTGGTGTTCCACAGGGAACAAAGTTAGGGGGCTGGATAATTCCATTTTTGGTATATCAAACTTTTTTGACCCCCCCTCTCGCCATGCCACAACATTTTTGACCCCCCCCACCCCCCCTGTATTACTGCCTGCACCTAAAAAATTCTTGTCCCCGTTCATTGTTATCAAGTTCAGAGAACATAGATATGTTATCTTTTATGGGATTTTTTACAGAATTTGACCATGTATCATATTCTATTTTGATAGACGCATCACATCTAGGAGGGCAGGTTGTGTTCATTGTTATTAAGTTCAGAGAACATAGATATGTTATCTTTTATGAGATTTTTTACAGAATTTGACCATGTATCATATTCTATTTAGATGGACGCATCACATCTAGGAGGGCAGGTTGTGTTCATTGTTATCAAGTTCAAAGAACATATCTTTTATGGGATTTTTTTACAGAATTTGACCATGTATCATATTCTATTTTGATAGACGCATCACTTCTAGGAGGGCAGGTTGTAGAATCTAGAGTGAATCAGAACTTCCTCCAATTATATATCCTGGCTTTCAATACAACAATGTGCGTGCAATTGTTGTTTGCTATTGATATGAATTTGCCCTTCATTTATTTTTTAGGTGGGCTAGTACATGAACATAGGTCCGTGGACATCTTTGCGAGTAGCGAGCCAAAAAATTAGCTATTTTAATGTTGATTTATGAACGTTCCGTAAATAATGTTCATACAGGTAAAGCAGGGGTTTGGGAGCGAAGCCCCCAGAAAATTTTGGAAACTAATAAGTGTTTAAACTTTGACCCCCCTTTGCAGAGTATCAAAACTCTTTGGCCCCCTATAATTATCCAGCCCCCTACCCCCACCAAAATATTTATGAACACTCCCTTAGATGATTGGTGTAAGGTTAACGATATGCTGCCTAAGCCAACCAAATGTCATGTTTTGCATAATTTCTTTTAAAAACCCTGTACTGCTTCCACAACTTTCTCTTGGTGGTGGTCGAGGTCCTGCAAGTTGTGGATCACATGAAATTACTTGGTCTTGAAATCCAAAACAATCTGGGATGGAACATCTAAGTCAAAATCATGATATCTCGTGCGAGTTATAGACGATTATTTATGTTATATGCTCTTCGTAAACATGCTGCCCCAGTTGAGAACATGCTGACCATTTTTCAAACCTATATCCAACCAATTTTGGAATATGCTTGTGCTGTCTGGCATCCTGCGCTTACTAAAAATCAAAGCTACCAAATTAAAAGGATTCAAAAACGCACTTGCAAAATCATCCTTGGCAACAACTATCAAGACTACGAGTCTGCGCTTCGCGAGCTCAACATCACCAGTCTTGTCGATCGCAGGGAAGAAGTTTTGAAGTTTGGTCAGCAGGTCCTCAACTCTGAAAGACATCGCCACCTTCTCCCAGAGAAGAGATCCATTAACCACAACCTCCGTCGCAGCAACATATTTCCTCAACCATTGTGCAATACCAACAAATACCAAAAATCCACCATTCCTTACATCATAAAAAAGCTCAATGGCGTTTTGGATGATTAATGATTCTGTTAACTGTAAACTGATGTTTACTTGACATATGTGGTGGACGTCACTCTTTGTAGCCCAAGTTGACTGCAATTGCAATTACTTGTATAAATAAATCAGTGTCCATCCCTGGCTCCTATGAATCTACCTACTATAACTATAGTAAACAAATTATGGAAAATTGACATAACCTCAAGTTTCACGATATAGGTGCCCTTCTCTTAAAACAAAACCTTAATTTTGATATCTGTAAACTGGAAACTGTACACAGTATGTTTACTTGGCATTTGTGTGGCGACGCCACTCTACCCCAAGTTGTCAGCAATTGCAATAATGGCTTTCCAACATCTTTATGGCCATGTGTTTGGAACTCACCACCCAAAAAGGGTGGTGGCGTTGCATTTTTGGTGACGAATCATCCATCTCTCTCTTTAACTGAAC
Organism: Ophiura sarsii; assembly: GCA_035610835.1. Lineage (NCBI taxonomy): Eukaryota > Metazoa > Echinodermata > Ophiuroidea > Amphilepidida > Ophiuridae > Ophiura > Ophiura sarsii. The sequence goes on along the minus strand of CM069448.1, from coordinate 15,124,009 downwards.
AACTAATAAATGTGGTAGAGCAATGGTTGAGGTGTCATGTGAAAGCCTATTTATCTAGCTACATTGTGTGAATAAATCAGGTATTTCTATAACTGTTTGGCTGAGATATGATTGATTATATTGTGAAAGTCAGGGGTGGTGGCGGTGGCACTCTGTACAATCTCTATGGGGAATATAGAAAATGTTCCCAATTCTACTTGTTATTTACAATAACTCCTCATCCTGTATGGTACAAACCTGATTTTGCTCTCATTTGATAGATTCTTTTATATTCTATAATATTCTGTTTCAACAAACGTGACAACTATTATGTAACAATTGTAATCATGAATCGATTGCATTGTCCTTGGCTTATCCCCTATTCGCTACACAGTGAACTTGCCCTAATTCAGCAGTTTTACATACATGACTATAACAAAAAAAAGTATTCAACCGATGATAGCAAAATGATACATTTTTGGAAAGCTCTCAAATAGGGGAATTCAAAAATGCCGTTTAAATCAGGCTAGGGTGCATACCCCCCAAAATATACTTGTAAACTCTAATAAATATGAAATTTAAACGTTTGTGCTCATTTTCTTCCCGATATAGTATATTTCAACAAGTTACCCTTGACAACCATTATGTTCTGATGGGTAATTGCATGAGGAACTACATGTAATATGCACAGTAAAATTATGATTGGGATAGGTATAAAAATATTATTGAGCTTTGATCAAAATATGAAGAGAAAAAAAAAAAATCGATATTTTTTGAACATTCTTAATCACAACACGTTTCCATTAGGTCCTATCTAAATTCCAATAGCATATTTAGATTCCTTGTGAGATTACCGTTCAGAAAATATATATACTTTTTATGGGTTAGAACAAGTAGTTATTGCGATATGCTAATTCGAATCTCAGATGGTGTAAAATGTAAAAATCTGGACATGCAACGGGAAGGGTGGCGAGTTAAAAACACATGGCCTAATTATACCGACATCAAATCAATAGCTTGCTCAGAAGCATTAGGGTCTTTGTTAAAGGACCACAGAATCATTAGGGTCTTTGTTAAAGGACCACAGAAGCATTAGGGTCTTTGTTAAATGACCACAGAAGCATTAGGGTCTTTGTTAAAGATCACAGAAGCATTGGGGTCTTTGTTAAAGGACTACAGAAGCATTAGGGTCTTTGTTAAAGGACCACAGAAGCATTGGGGTCTTTGTTAAATGACCACAGAAGCATTAGGGTCTTTGTTAAAGGACCACAGAAGCATTAGGGTCTTTGTTAAAGGACCACAGAAGCATTGGGGTCTTTGTTAAAGGACCACAGAAGCATTAGGGTCTTTGTTAAAGGACCACAGAAGCATTAGGGTCTTTGTTAAAGGACCACAGAAGCCTTAGGGTCTTTGTTAAAGGACCACAGAAGCATTAGGGTCTTTGTTAAAGGACCACAGAAGCATTGGGGTCTTTGTTAAATGACCACAGAAGCATTAGGGTCTTTGTTAAAGGACCACAGAAGCATTAGGGTCTTTGTTAAATGACCACAGAAGCATTAGGGTCTTTGTAAAGGACCACAGAAGCATAAGGGTCTTTGTTAAAGGACAACAGAAGCATTAGAGTCTTTGTTACAGGACCACAGAAGCATTGGGGGTGTTTGTTAAATGACCACAGAAGCATTAGGGTCTTTGTTAAAGGACCACAGAAGCATTAGGGTCTTTGTTAAAGGACCACAGAAGCATTGGGGTCTTTGTTAAATGACCACAGAAGCATTAGGGTCTTTGTTAAAGGACCACAGAAGCATTAGGGTCTTTGTTAAATGACCACAGAAGCATTAGGGTCTTTGTAAAGGACCACAGAAGCATTAGGGTCTTTGTTAAAGGACTACAGAAGCATTAGGGTCTTTGTTAAACGACCACAGAAGCATTAGGGTCTTTGTTAAAGGACCACAGAAGCCTTAGGATCTTTGTTAAAGGACCACAGAAGCATTAGGGTCTTTGTTAAATGACCACAGAAGCATTATGGTCTTTGTTAAAGGACCACAGAAGCATTAGGGTCTTTGTTAAATTACCACAGAAGCATTAGGGTATTTGTTAAAGGACCACAGAAGCATTAGGGTCTTTGTTAAATGACCACAGAAGCATTAGGGTCTTTGTTAAAGGACAACAGAAGCATTAGAGTCTTTGTTAAAGGACCACAGAAGCATTAGGGTCTTTGTTAAAGGACAACAGAAGCATTAGGGTCTTTGTTAAAGGACCACAGAAGCATTAGGGTCTTTGTTAAAGGACCACAGAAGCATTAGGGTCTTTGTTAAAGGACCACAGAAGCATTAGGGTCTTTGTTAAACGACCACAGAAGCATTAGGGTCTTTGTTAAACGACCACAGAAGCATTAGGGTCTTTGTTAAAGGACCACAGAAGCATTAGAGTCTTTGTTAAAGGACCACAGAAGCATTATGGTCTTTGTTAAAGGACCACAGAAGCATTAGGGTCTTTGTTATAGGACCACAGAAACATTAGGGTCTTTGTTAAAGGACAACAGAAGCATTAGGGTCTTTGTTAAAGGACAACAGAAGCATTAGGGTCTTTGTTAAACGACCACAGAAGCATTAGGGACTTTGTTAAAGAACCACAGAAGCATTAGAGTCTTTGTTAAAGGACCACAGAAGCATTAGGGTCTTTGATAAAGGACCACAGAAGCATTAGGGTCTTTGTTAAAGGACCACAGAAGCATTAGGGTCTTTGTTAAACGACCACAGAAGCATTAGGGTCTTTGTTAAACGACCACAGAAGCATTAGGGTCTTTGTTAAAGGACCACAGAAGCATTAGAGTCTTTGTTAAAGGACCACAGAAGCATTATGGTCTTTGTTAAAGGACCACAGAAGCATTAGGGTCTTTGTTATAGGACCACAGAAACATTAGGGTCTTTGTTAAAGGACAACAGAAGCATTAGGGTCTTTGTTAAAGGACAACAGAAGCATTAGGGTCTTTGTTAAACGACCACAGAAGCATTAGGGACTTTGTTAAAGAACCACAGAAGCATTAGAGTCTTTGTTAAAGGACCACAGAAGCATTAGGGTCTTTGATAAAGGACCACAGAAGCATTAGGGTCTTTGTTAAAGGACCACAGAAGCATTAGAGTCTTTGTTAAAGGACCACAGAAGCATTAGGGTCTTTGTTAAACGACCACAGAAGCATTGGGGTCTTTGATAAAGGACCACAGAAGCATTAGGGTCTTTGTTAAAGGACCACAGAAGCATTAGGGTCTTTGTTAAAGGACAACAGAAGCATTAGGATCTTTGTTAAATGACCACAGAAGCATTAGGGTCTTTGTTAAAGGACCACAGAAGCATTAGAGTCTTTGTTAAACGACCACAGAAGCATTGGGGTCTTTCATAAAGGACCACAGAAGCATTAGGGTATTTGTTAATGGACCACAGAAGCATTAGGGTCTTTGTTAAAGGACCACAGAAGCATTAGGGTCTTTGTTAAAGGACAACAGAAGCATTAGGGTCTTTGTTAAAGGACCACAGAAGCATTAGAGTCTTTGTTAAAGGACCACAGAAGCATTAGGGTCTTTGTTAAAGATCACAGAAGCATTGGGGTCTTTGTTAAAGGACCACAAAAGCATTGGGGTCTTTGTCAAAGGTCATCGGAAGCATTGGGGGGGGGGGGTGTCTTTGTTAAAGGACCACAGAAGCATTATTAGGGTCTTGTTAGAGGACCATAGAAGCATTAGGGTCTTTGTTAAAGGACAACAGAAGCATTAGGGTCTTTGTTAAAGGACCAATGAAGCATTAGGGTCTTTGTTTAAGGCCTTAAAAGTATTGTAAGTTATAAGGATATTTCTCTTTACCTTTCATGTTTTTTGTTGTTGTTTTATTTTGTTTTGGGTCTCCCCCTCAAACTTTCATATCATTTTTGTTGTTGAAAATTAAAAAAGTCAGATGAATAGCCCTGTAGCCCTGCTCTTAAAGAAGGGGTCCTGCAAGCACAAAAGTGTGCATTATATGTTAGAAAAATAACTGTCTAGCCCAACTTTTGTAATTATATAGAACAAAACACCACACTTATGACAAAAACAAATAAAAACCGCCATCTCTCAACATTTTTTAAAACAGCAATTTTTAAAATTTGTGGCGATCGAAAGTCCCGGTGTCGATGAAGTCATAGTTATACAATGCACATGCGCAAATTTGAGCACCGATACCCATGACGTCATCGACACCGGGACTTTCGATCGCCGCGAATTTTAAAAATTGCATGTTTTTAACTTTTAAAGGTAGATGTTCCGATTTTCAACTTGAAGTTTTCTATTCTACATGAAAGGTCATCCTTAAAAAAGTCGTGTTCCAAAGTTTGAGTTGCATAGCTCTAATGGTTCTTATTTTAGACGCACAAGATGCTGTGAACTGTACCCATTGAGTAGTACACAAACTGTATCGGTGGTTTCCACCATTCGTGGTAATTCGACGTTATTTCATCGATTTCTCCGTAATTATACCGATTTAGGCCGTCAAATTTCAGTATGATGATGAGAAAAATACGAGCTTTCATATGATATGAAAATCTCCGTATGTTTGAAATAATTCTGTGTTACGAAAATGTGATCGGGTCATCTACCTTTAAGTGATGGCAGTTTTTATTTGTTTTTGTGACTAGTATGATGTTTTGTTCTATATAATTACGTAATTTCAGGTCGATACTTATTTTTCTAACAAATAATGCTCAATGTTGTTCTTGCGGGACCCCTCCTTTAAAGCTCTTTCCCAAAGCTCCATATAACTTGCAATATTGTTATGATTTTGCGGTGAATAAATCTTAATTGAAAAAAGAAATGATGGGGAATTCCCCCTATCTTTGTTTCCATGACAACAAAGCCGCCCACTTGTGTAAGGGCATTAGCCAGTATGGACATTTTACCGGATGATTTGAAAAATAGGACATTATATCTTATGACCGTAAACTTGTATCCATCAGCCGTGATAATCAGGGTGTCATCACCGAGGGGGGGGGGGGGGGGGGCACTCATATATAATGCTGTAAGCATGCATGACCAGACTTTTCAGATACCCTAAACATATATTTCTTCTGAAAACCAAAGTTCACCCTAAGCAAGGGTTTTGCTAATTTTTCTCCTATCGAGTGGATCTAATGTTGCACCATGATGTAAAAATAAACTGCCCATATTGCAACCCCCAACAATTTCAACAGATCACTCAAGGGTACAACCACACAAAAAAATTACTGACAAAAATACATTTTGTCAACATCTTTCTTTCCAAGCCTGTGTACATGTACATCTCTCCCTGTGTCTTTTTTTAAAGAGTTATTGAAGCCAAGAGTCCGTGTGAAAGAGCTTAGGATTTAGGGTTAAGGTTCAAATTTAGGTATACGATACACGAATAGCGCCCGGTAATGCTGAAAAATAAACAACCGAGCACTGATATTTTGCCCAAACCAGCGCCTGGTTGACGATCGGGAAGCTTGCTCAAAACATAGAATTTCGATCTGACAATGCTGCCTGCTGCAATGCTGGATATTTTGTTTAAATCGGAGTCAAGTATGTTGTTTGGAAGTCTCCAGTCTCCACAATTCATAATAGCCGAGTTTTAGCACAAATTACTCATTTTTGTCAGCGAAAACCAATCCTAATTGTTTACCTAGTCATGTAGTGCCGCTGATGTCATAATTGGGGGATTTCCCCTAGCACCTTCTTGCAAAAGGCGAGTTTACTTCTCAATTTATTTTCTAGGGCATGGAACAGGCAGGGAATACTACTGTACCTTTTTTTTTAAAATTCTCATTGATTATATTCAGAGAAACGGCTGTTAATTGCCAAAATAAATGTTAGCTGAATTCCTAAATCTCATCGGCCAGCACCACTTGGGTCTTATGTGGTGCTGCTATACATGCAGGGATTTTCATACCAAACACTTTGTTCAGAGGTTGAATTTGTAGGATTATTTTCAAAAAGTTGTCCGTTATTTCAGCTCAGATTTCATCTTAATGTGCAACTTTGGGGTTTGACATACCCGCAAATGTTTTTCAGAATATTTGAGTCTACCGAAAAATGCAGAACATTCTTGGTTCAATCCATGAACTGCCTAGACTAAAGTGTTTTCCAAGCGACTTTTGTGCTCTCGTGCGACGGCCTATACTGTACGGTCTACCGAACAAAAAATGTATGCCTTATGACATATGTCTATAAAAAGTTAGCTCCCGGTAGACTAAAAGTAGCTCCCGGTTCTCAACAAATCCCTGTGAACCGGGCGTTACTTTTGAAAAAAAAGTAGCTTCTGGTCAAAAGTAAAAAAACTTTTATTTGGAGCCTTGAGGGTTAGCATTAGGGTTTAGGATTAGGGTGGTAAAGGAACACTTAAATATTTGCAAGAACGACGATTTTTTTTGCATTTGAATCCAAAATTGGGCTTAACTTGCATCAGTCATTACTGGCAATACTATGATATGCACCAATTAATTCAGCCTAGCAACACTCACTTTGTGAATCAATCATATAAATCAGCAAGGAACTCAAATTAATTTCTAGTTCTTTGAATGACAATAGCCAGAAGCACCGCGCATCACAGCCTGCCAAGCAATGAAGACGTTAAGTGTTTTTAGAGCGTGCTTTGATCAAGATGAATTTGTAGGATGTGATATTTATCTATTGCCAAGCCATACGCATTTATTTTTACATAATCAGTTTTTCATACCTTGCCATTTTGATTTAATACACAATAGAAATATTTTTACATCACATCTTTTTTTATTTTTATATTGCTTTAAATGAGAAAAACATGAGACTTATTTATAGCCTCAAACTTTGGATGTTTACACTGTGTTGCTACTAGGAGAGGGGTTACCCGGCCCCCCAACTCTACACAAAAATTGGTAACCATGACTGTCCTTAAAATCGCGGAAAAGGGGAATATTTTCGATTGTCAGCAAGGACAGCGAAATCATGAAAATAGGGGGTATTTCATGAATTAGTCTCCGCGAAATTCGGAAAAAGGGGTGTTTTACGAAGAGGGAAAAACAAAAAACATCACAGTATGGATTTAATCATTTGACTAGAACATGGTAACAACCCAAATACACCATTTAGGGTACACCAGTTTATAACACAGGACCAAAACCCTGTTACTGTTGGGAACAACAAGTTTTTATCTATTTAATGTATGTATAAAGTGTCTTTGAAAAGGGGTGTTTGAAATGATATTCCTTGAAAACCAAAAAAGGGGGTATTCTTCACCCAATGTTGTCCTCGTTTTTGCCAAAAAAGGGGGTTAAATTGTTGAAAAATCCTTGCAAAGGGGTACTTTGAAATAATGAAGAACAGTCATGGTTGCCAACTTTTATCTTGAGTTGGGGGGGGGGGGGGGGGGGGGGCAGGAGGGGTTACACATAATAAGTAGTAAGGGCAGTGGCAGAACCAGCATCTGGGAAACATTTGGAGGACAATTAGATGCGCATCAAGTTCATGGAAATGTGGCGTCAAACTAGTCATTCAGACCAATTTTACGCTTAAAGTGATTTTAGGTCATTTCGACGTTAAAAGTTAAAATGTTTGATTAATTGTTTTGGGGACCAACTTTGATGGGCTTGAGCTGGCTGGGGGTCCCCATGCCCTCATTAACCCAATTGTTGGCCTATGGAAATGAATTATCCTTGAAAAAGAGTACACATTTTTAATTAGTTAGAAAATGGAAAGTGTTCTAAATATGGCAAATTCAACAACGATCAGCGTACGAATTACCCAGTGTCGCATCGCTAAATGCTCCACACTTTGCAGAATTTGCTATACAATCTTAAAGTGTGTAGCAGTTTTATATTATGCATTTCAATGTAACAATTTATCATTTTTAACGAACTGTTGGAATTTGACAACAATTTGCTACACAATTTTGTTCACGAAAATCACTCACTGACAACGATCCCTCGCTGCTTAATGTAAAGCGAATACTGTCTTTGTTTCATAAGGTAGTATATTGATTCCAATTTCCATCTGAGTTTTTTCACTGTTTATTCATCCATCAGATAATGCACGACCCAGCACTCACCATTCACAAATTGTGCTACTATCCTTGCACCCAATGGAGATGACAATAATACACAATGCATGAAATCAAACCTCCCTCCAGTTTTAGGTTTCCGTCGCTTCGATCACATACAATTCCATCCAAATATCCTATCTGAACTATTACCTTACATAGCCGATGCATGTGCTACAGTCATACAGAATTTCAGCATTATGTGGATTTCTGGCACCTGTACCATTACTCTAGATCTTGCTATGTTTTTAAGCATCTTGTAAGAGGAGGATAAATAAAGACAAATTCAACCAAATATTTTAATTTGTTATTCAATTTTAATCTTCCTTAATTAAAAGAGAGGCATTTTGTGAAGCCTATCCTCATGTCAGACTTATTAATCAAGTCACAACGGAGCATTTGTAAATAATTTGTACAACCTTCAATCTCTAAACCACTGACAAACCACCTCCCCATTATATTTATAAGTGTTAAAAATAACTTTTTACAAGCTGTGCTCTGATTGGCTATTCAGATGATCCATGCATTTAGTGACCAATAACGTACACTGTATCAACTCAGTAGGTACATACTACATAGAGGGTTAATTATAAATCAAGATTTACAAATTGTATTTTGATTGGTAAATCAAATGATCCAGATATTTTATTGTCCAATCAGATATATTGTATCATCCTCCCCTGGTAATCATTGTATCTAGTGTGTTCAGAAACATGACATGTACTTTCTTCCCAGTTCATACGAGTTTACTAGTGAGAATTGGATAAATGGGCAGGAAATTAGCAAGCTAGGTACTTGCAAAATGCTAGACTAAATCCAAAGACGCTATTTTAAAACGGTGGATAGATAATTCACCTTCCTGATCGGCCAGAGGATACAGACGTGTGTCAGATACAAATCTGTCCAACCGTGTTGCATCATTGGATCCTAGGGTGGGGGGTACTCATGTAAGGTTTACAGGTATGTGGATGACGCTCTAATGGGTCACCAAACATGGGCGTATGATTTGTGTTGGGAAACCCTAAACATACATGTACGTCCCAAATTGCAGAAAAACTCACTTTGAAATTTTGATCTCAATGTCACACTCTGGCCCCCATATTAAAAGAATCACCCACTTACGGAATTGTGTATGACTACTTAGTATATGTAAACAGGCCCGAAAATAGTGCCCGTCCACCCGTGGGTAACTTTTGCGTCGGGGAGGACCGGAAGGTGAAGATGCAAGTACCTGACTGACTGGCAGGTAAATATTTCAAACTCACAGTGTAAGTGAGTTACACTGGCTGGTGGAGTTTCTGAATTTATTCCTCACTGTGTAAGTGTATGCGTCGTTCTTTAAAAGTCCCCATTGAATACATGCAGTGGTAGGGTATACTAAAGGAACTCCAAATTGACGAATTATGTGCGTCACAGTGGTAATGTGTAACCATCAAATTGCAGTTTCACTTTTCAAATATATTTGCATTAACAAATTGAGAGTAGCCTAGGACCTACAATCTTGGAAAAAAGTCCTTGGATCGCAAACGCTGAGCACACGTGTTGGGTATTGTGTGCATGTATTGAACTAATATAGTGTCTTCTGTTATAAATGGAAATTGTTCAGATTAGATTTTTCCTTCCCCACCCCCCATTGATCAATGTTGGGACACTCAGGCAAGCTGCAGGAGCCACTGGCCTTGGTCAACATTGTACGGGGGAGTGGGGGTGACACTTTTCCGTTAATCACACACAAGTCTTCAAAGACTTTATTCCAGGATTGTATAAGAGGAATGTAAAATATTAGATATAAATTTGTTTTTCTATCATAATTCAAATCGAATGTCGGATGAATCTCATATTACACATGATTTTAAGTAAATAATATGGGCATCACAAATATGATCAAAATGATGATACAGAATTTGATTTAGAGAGTGGTCACTGAAAACAATTATTTATGTCATATTCAACTACAATTTGACCCATTTCTTGATCATGCTCACAATAATCTGATGTTTATAAATGAATAAAGCAAAAGTATAAAAGTTCTTGCTGAGAAATTAACATTTTAATACTTTTAATAATGTTATAACATTGCCTATTTGTTTGTTATTTGAAATATGAAAATAAACATTGACACTTTCCACGCGGCACAAAATGTTCCAAAAATGTCAAAATTATTGAATGTCATTTACCATTATTTGGAATAATAATGTGAAATGCATTCAAATATTGTACAAACATGCCTATTATTTGTTCAGTTATTCTTGAGATAGACATGAAAGATTGGAAAGGTTTCTGAAAAATCTGTTCTGTACCATGGTTAAACCAATAGCCGCGTTGAAAGTGTTACCATTTGCCGAGCAGTAAACGTTTATTTGCAATACTATTCCTATCTACTGAAGATAGCTCATAACAGAAAAAGGGGGGAAAAATCACGCCATGAGAGCGACTCGAACCAACGCTAAGCAGGCTACAAAGAGTCCCAACGAACACTCTTATCCGTTAGGCTAACTGTTTACCTAATAATTCGCCGTCTATCATGTACAATTTCACGGTTTGGTAATTTCGATGTAGATCACATTGAAATTATCAGTAGCACTCACCACATAACTTGCTTCAACCAAATGTCAATCTAGCGCGATTATTCAACCGTTTTCCCATAAATAATTACACTTAGGGTTCCTACTATTGAAACAATTCTTTTTTCTCAGCAATCTCTCAATGCCCCTTTAACTACATCAAAACGGAAACCACTTGTGATGCTTATAAATTGTACACACTGTTATATATTTCTTTAAACCTATTGCTAGAAACACATTTTTTTCTTCCCCGACCCAGAAAGTTGAACCATAATAAATCGGCGATTTATTAGTATGGTAAAAAGGCTAGAAAATTCTAAACAAGCATATAGGATTCAAACATCCTTCAGGAGTAGACTCATCAGCTCTGATTATAGAATAATATATTACCTGGGGGAAGGGATGGAACACCTTTAAAAAGGTTTCAGTGGATACAAGTGGGTATAGTTTTGAGCATAAAACTTCGAGCAACATCTTATTTAATATTTAGATACGTTTACATATGTGTATACAGAGATACGAAGCTCGGGTTGAAAAAATTGAAATGAATTATTTATATTATTTCAAAAAAATGTGAATAGATTTTCTTAGAACTGTTACGCCATGGTCAGACTTCATAATCCTTGCCAGTACATAACTCATAAGTGTTGCCGGACTTACAATTATTGGGCCCTAAAAGGTCTATAGATTTCTTTTAAATATCACAATTTGTTGGCCAACCATTGCAAGTGAAGTTCAACTTCCATTTTCCATTAACCCTAACCCTACTCAGTAAGTACAAATTACTACGGCCAAGCCTACCTCCAAGCGCAATGTGCGGATGGTTTTCGATGATGTAATCAACCGAGCCGATATAGTGAGCTCAGTATACTGTGCGAAAGAGTAGTTTGGAGCCGTGGCCACTTACCTAGGGTGTCTGGGGTTTTGGGTCTGGAGGGTCCCTGGTTCGATCCCTTGTCGGGTCGCAGCGATTTATTTGTCGGTTTTTCTTCCACAATTGCGATATCAGTTAAAGACCTGGTTTGACGGTTGTTGGGTTAATTATCTCAAAAACTAGGATTTTGTACTTTTGTAGTTTTAAAACGACTTTTCGGAACGGAAATTAATACATTGGTAATTTCTTAGTTTACTTGATGCGTTTGGGGAAAAAATGAAATAAAAATATCCTTTCAAAATCATTGAATGTACCTTTTAAAAAAAAAGAAGCCCACTTGGGCTACTCAATAACCTAATTTGAGTTGTGGCAACACTTTGTACTTTCCATTGCAAATAAGGTCAATAAGAATCAAGCAGGGATATATGGAATGGTAAGACACAGTGCGTTACTGGTGAATAGAACATAAGCCGTGAATAACTTGTATCACGTATGACTTGGTCACGTTTCGAACCTGGTAGATCGAGTTCATAAGGAGATATATAAGCAAGGACACTTCCAAAAATGTTAGCGTTTGGTAGATCTAGTTTATAAGAAGATACAGTCCTCAAAAAAAGTAACTGACTAGGTAGTAAGTTTGCTCTTAACTCCAAAGCTTATAATAGCCCTACACTTGTACATAGAAATATTAAATGATACATTTTTAAAGAAGTTGCTTCTCTTTAATTTGAGATATTACACATGAATCTTGAATGAACATTCTTAAACAGCTAAGAAGGTTTAAGCAATCTCATTGGTTCTCAGAGAAATCGGCGACATCTAGATGAGACAACTTAACACGGGGAGGTGGGGCTTACGTTTTAACAGCGCGCTCGACCTTCACAATGCGTGGTTTGCTCCATAACGCGCACTTTTGCAGTGCGTCTTAGCGCTTTTCATGCGTTTATGCCGGCGCTGCGACGCTTACGCATGGTTTACTCATCGCATATGATTGGATGGAATGTTTGTGGGCTATTCGATCCTAGCAGGGGTAAAAGTTGTTAAAGGTAGACAATAAAATGTACTTATTTCTTTGATAAATGATAAATATGATTGTTTAAGAATGAGAATAAAGGTATTGTTTTTAGACCGTACCCGTGTTATATTGTCTGACATAAATGCGTTCGATAGTATTATTTTTTGCGTAGAACAACTCCACCGCATATTCTCTAATTAACGCAGCTCTACGTGTCCAAAACCAAATCTGTCTTTCATTTCAGCATTTGGTTCCTCTACACAAAGCTTCAGTGTAGCCATAAAATAAGGTAGATTGTTGATTAACTGGTAGGGACAAGTCGCTGGTCAATAGTAAGACATACCTCTCATATTATCCCACGTGTTCAAAACTCAAGTGTGAAAATGATAACTGCACTTTGTTTCATTCTTTTCGGTGTAGGGTTTTTAATTGATAACCGATCTTCGCGAACCATGTCTCGAATTGCAGGAAAAATTATTCAATTCTCCACCCCACTGTCTTTTAATGCAAGACCCTGCGACATCAAGATTTCTCAGACATGTTCCATAGACGTTTTCTGCTTCAATTGCTTAAACGATTTAAAGTTTAACATGTATATTTATAGAAATGGCAGAATGAGGGTTTAATTTTCGCTAGTAGGAACAAAATTCTGAGAAAAATATTATTTTATAATAACAAAACAATTAATTTTGAACGATTTAAAGTTTAAAGAAATGAGCATATTTATTACCTGGTTAGTTCCTTATATTGAGGACTGACCGTAAGTTAGGACCTAGTGTGGACGATTTCAAGGTCACTCACAAGCTCTCGCATCTCACACAGGTTTTAATATTATGAGCGATTGGCTTTCTCCTATGGTTAAACATACATCAATATCGAACAATTTTCTTATCTTACCGGCTGTTTTTTTCCTCCACGAAAAGGGATTGAAAAAAGTAATTGTACCATAATCAGAAATTCCACTCCAAAATTTGAAGTTGGGATGTGGCAATACTATGGCCAGTAGATAGTCAGTTAGGGTGGGCAAGATGTTCTACTTGTCTAGATTCACAAATTGAAAGGGAAAAATCTTTTGGGACATCTTTGGGGAAATCTGCAGATAGATTTCTGGGATGTTATTTTTGAAGTAGTCAGTGCAAAAGTGTAACATCAGTATCACATGTTTCAAAGCAAACATCAGTATGGAACCAATCACATTGAAAGTGGACTTTAGTTGTTTAAAAAGAAAAATGGAGATTTGATTTCCATTAAAAAGTGCATTTTGTAAGCTTTAAAATGATACATCACTCGGTATGTTTGGTTTCATGAGATTTTTATGTGAAATATCAGGTGGAAATTGCTTTTTATTTTGCTTTTCATGCTTTACTTCCTCGATATCCGAAATATCCGTAAATGCAGACTGCTAACAAAAGTCCCCTTTTGATATGACTGGTTATCAGTATGAATGGTTTGAATTCTAACATCAAACCCTTTCCCTGAGTGTAGCAGTGTTTATTGACACACATATATTTCTACTACAGACAAGTCAGCCTAGCATTGAACCATATATTTCTACTACAGACAAGTCAGCCTAGCATTGAACCATAAAGATGGATGATCAAGATGATGAAGACAATGATGATTAAATGATGACTGTCTGTCCATGCTCTAATGATCCAAATGGTCTGATAACGATTGACATCATTCAAAATGCCAGTATTGTTAATATCTTGCTTGGCGGCTGCTGCTACTGCTGCTGCTATTTCAATTTTTGTGCACATAATTTTGAAACATTTCTGTGTGGTGATTGATTAGTCTATTTTTATTTTCCGGCAGCTGTTATGATGTGCGGAAAATGCAAAAATTAATTTAACATCAACTTAGTTAGCTACCACATCTGTCCACGGGTTACCACTAGTTACTGTATGAGTGTCCATTCATCACTGGAAACAGTTACAATTTTAAAAGACAAATCATCTTTCCAGAAAGTGATGAACAGTAGAAGGGATTGTCACTGAAATGGAGCGACTTTAAAAGTTGAAATGGTAACCTTACTGAACTGATTTAGAAGGAAAACCATGTGGTTGTATTCAAATGGGAGTCCATTTTGTTGTGATTTGATTTGACCAGATTCCATCTCATCCAAACATTATTATCTTAATGTAAGGATGAGAATTTTTTGTCGTTTTTTGTTTGTTTGTTTTTTGTGGGTTCTTTTGGAGGGGGGAACTTTTGAACATTCATCCAAACTGAGTAGATTTCTAGAGTTGAGGTGTAAAAAATGTTGTTTGCTTGCTGTAATGAACTGTCAGTCAGGTGTTTTTTTACACTTGATTTTCTACTGAATGATAGACAGTTTCATGCACAAATGAAAGAAAACAATAACAATAAAATAAAACATTTCTCCACAAGAAACCCCAAAATCGTGAATGGAATGAAGACAATAATGGGTCAATCGGCATATTTTTCTTTTTTTAGAAATAGGAAGGGGAAAAGAAGGACATTTTTGTGCACAAACAACGAAATTAGTTCAATAGGTACATTTCAGTTTCTGACCACTTAACCCTTTGAACACTGGCGGCCAGTATAAAGCCTAATATGCGTATCGTATATACACTGGCGGCCAGTATAAAGTCGCTGGTGTGTGCACACTGTTTACAATCAATCGAGGGAATCCCCATCGAATATAAACATGCCCTTTGACCCGGAGAGTACTTGTGGGCTACGGGCTGCACATAGTTGGTCTGACAATGCGTTGAAGACGATATCTATGCTGATAACTGGGGGTTTATTTCATCAATTTGGTCGGAATTTCAGGATTTTTCAATGGCGCCGTCGGCAGCAGATGTTTTAGCAAGGGCCATGGACTCTGATACGGAGGATATATGATTCTGACAATAGTAATAAGGATGAACAAGATACGGTAAGCATGCATAGGGCAACTAAAAAAGTCCTAGTAACTGTTACGGCAACGTAACAGTTGACATTGACATTATGCCCTATTGAGGGGTATTTCGGCAGGGGTGTCAGGGTGGGGCTACCGTTTACTCAGGGGTGTCAGTGTTCAAAGGGTTAATACATTAGAACCCCAATGTCAGTGACAATCAACTGATCCCTTCACCAATCTCAAATGCATAGCCACAAATGCCCCTTTTTCTAAAAAGATGGAGTGCTGCCCCCACCCCACCCCCATTCTGGGGCATTGAACATGCTGATTACATTGAACCCAGTTCAATATAGATTAAAACAAGATCTATCCGATATTTTAAGTTGCCGTGCTCTTTAAATGTCACAAAATAGCGACGCCCACTATATTTTCTGTCAATGTCGATAATAGTATAATCCATAACCCTACTAATGTATCCAATACAGTTAATGTATCTATGTTAGTTATTCTGCACCGTGATGATGGACAACATATAGATTTTTCAATGACCTAGAAACGCCAATCATTGTTAATCCATTGAAGCATCATTGCATTCAAATATTCCACAACTGTTTTTGATTTTCAACTTGAAATGAGGGAAGACCATCAAATATCACAAGTTCTGTGCAGATTGCAAATCCAATTCTCTCAATCCTTGACGCTAATATTCAACAAATAATAACAGCTTTTAAACACTGCTGACTTTCGACTCAACAAGAGATAGCAGCATTTATATGTGAATTGATCAAGCGAAATGAGCCACATGTCAGCAGTTTTGAATTTTGATATTTGTCCATCATTTAAAAGTAGGTGACAATTTCTACAGTATGGTTCAAACAACACTAAAATTGAACTGTTACCAACTGAGAAAACAAAGTAAAACTTGAATTTGTCACTTCTTTTTACCTATATTATAACTCAAAATCAATATTCCGGACATCCAACTCATACTGCTTGATTGCGTCACATATCATATTATTCAATTATTCCTGATTGATTAAGAATTCAATATAGAGTCCAAAGGCAGCTGGCAGAGCCTATGTTGATGCTTGTATAAATCCTTGCAGAATATGAAAATGTTATGATTGCTTCATTGTAATGGATCATAAATGACATCAATATACACAAGCAGGGGTATATATATACACTTGAAAATTACCTGCTTTTAGGGTAGGAAAAAACAAAATGACTTTTGTAAATAAGAATGAAACTCTGTCACTTGTGAGAAAAAATGAGGGGACGGGGAGGTCACCATAGTCACCCTAGAAACAAAAAGGCAAAGATCAAAGCCTCAATTCCAGTGCCAAACCAACATGACTAAGACATTGTGTCACAATACTGCCCTACATGTATTCAACTTTGCTCTAAGACTTAAATTAAGCAATCTGACCCGGTAATTAATATGCTCTTAACTCCAGAACTATAGCTCTTACGTAACAATATTAATCTATTATTGAGATATTACATGTGAAGATTGAATGAATATTAACTCAGTTATGTGTCCAAAACCAAACCTAAATAAGTTTTTCATTTTAACATTATGTTCATCGGCACGCAGCTTCGGACTAGCAACAGGCAGATTATTGATTAACTGGTAGTGATAACTCACGGGTTGATAGTAAGATGAGGATTGGGGATGCTTCAATTGATCAATGCAGCCCATATACATACCTGTCACACAGTCCTGCGTGTTCAAAACCTAAGTGTGAAAATGTAAACTGAACTTTGTTCTATCCTTATCAATGTAGTGTTCTCAAATATTAACCGCTCTTCGTGAACAATGCCTCAAATGGAAGAAAAGAGATTTCCTTACAACTTTATAAATTAATGTATTACGTAGGAGCTATAGTTTTGGAGTTAAAAGTATCCTACTCCATGATATCAGTGAATCGCAAGAATTAAAGAAAGAATTTTGACCCAAATTACATCCGTATGCGACTTGTTTAGTAAACTTTGCCACAATACTGTCCTATTCAACCTTACTCACCACAGACTTTGACGTAATCGTCAGAATCAGTGAACAGATTTATCATCAAGGGACACAGATAAAGTCACTCAATTGGGTCAGATGATGTATCACATCTTACACACAGATCTGACAAGAACCATAATACCACTTGCCAAAATATAAAAGGGAACGACCATGTGACATAGCCTGTTTATTTTGTGAAGAAACCAACTCGGTTTCTTGATACGAAAGGTTTTGGGGTCCAGGGGTTCAATACAAGATTTTGGGATATGTACTAAGATACCAAAATGATGGGATTAAGGAGACATGCAAAGATCACATTTTTGACACCTTCATGGACATATTAGATTACCATTTTTGGTGCAGTAACACCCAAAACTTTCAAATTTGGATTAATGGGTCGGGTCTATTCAGACTCTATAAAAACGGCCCTGTACCCAAACTCTCTATTAAAGGCATATTTAATCATATTATGTGATCTTTCCCAAGTACTGGCCTCTATCATTAATTTTTACTATGAAAGCAGATTTTCTTGCAGATTTGCATTTTTGATCATAAATCATAAAGATCTTCCAAGTTACAGATCGATACGATTCCTAATTACTTCAAAATCATGGTTTGAAATATTCACTTTAAAACCATGATTTTGAGGTTATTAGGAATCGTATCGCTCTGTAACTTGGAATATATTTATGATTTATGATCAGAAAACTAAATCTGCAAGAAAATCTGATTTCAATTTTTTTTCGAGGATTGAGGGCGTTCCCTGGAAAAGATCACATAATATACCTTTAACAATTATGATCATTCTAAAATCTGTCCCTACTGTTTGTTAATAATGACAATTCTGCCCATCACTCTTATTGTCACCATTCTAGTTTTAATGGCTAGGAGTATACATCATTTTTATGCTAAGCTTTTTAAAAGGTTTCTATGGAAACAGATCTTGAAAATAGTTGATTTGAATAACTCATTAGGACTTTTATGCGCTCTGGGACAAACTGTGGCTGATTTATCACAAAACCTGAATATTATATTATAACATACGATAGCCATTGTACTATAAGAGATTTTGAAATAATTATTTTTAAAGTTTAAAAGAGCCCAATAAACTTACAGAGACACATTTAGTAACCAATCAAATATGTTTTCTCAGTGCAAAATTTGGGCTTCAAATTTTTATTTAAACAGAAAGGCAAATACTTTGGATACGGAAATATAGTAAATTTGAATAAAATTTGAAACAATATACATTTTATATCACCATTCTGAGCTCACGGTCTTAGGTTATGCACTTATCAATTGCAAGCCCGGCCCCCGGGGACCCGGGGCATGGCGGGGACCATGCGGGGACCTTACACGAGTGTACAAAAAATGATGCCCGGCTATGCGGGGGAGTGTACGCGGACGTACAAACTGTACCCCCGCTAGCCGGGGCATGTAGCGGGACGTACGCTAAGGTACACAAATGTACACCCCGGGCGCTTGCTATAAATAAGCTAGAGATGCGATGCGCTTGAAGAAATAAGCCTAATAACACATAGTGAACACATCAAATTGCATTCCGTTATGGTTGCAGAAAGAAATAAGCAACCTTTGGACTGTAGCTGGGTGAATACTTTGTCCTGGGTAATGGGTGGCCGGGACTGTACACTTTGTCCCGGCCAAGGGGGGCCGGGACTATAGCGGGGGCATACAAAAAATGGTGCCCGGCCCTGCGGGAACCGTACACGATTGTACCCGGGACGTCACATGGGCAATTTGTACGTCCCGGCCCTAATCCCTGGGTCCGGGGATGCAATTGATAAGTGCATTAAGGTACCATGGTAACTTGTCAGTGAATATATCCCAATAATGAATTGCATCCTTTCCACATCAATTCAAAATAATGTTGGTTGGTATTTTTCAGATTTTCCCTGTTATTCTTGGGTTCAAGTCCAAGCCTAAGATATAATGATTATTCTCTTTATTATTATCATTATTATTATTATTATTATTTCTTTTTTTGGGGTGGGGGGGGGGGGGGGGGGGGAGAATTTTGTCAAAGCCTTTTTACCACTCAAATAAAATTGGTGCATATTTGCAAGGACTTGTTTTATTTAACTTTATGTGGTAATAAGTATATTTTTCAAACATTTGGGTTTTAGAACAGATTTTGGTGTGATTTTTATAACTGCAAGAAAAGAAGGTAGTCTAAAATGTTAGAAATGGGTTCATTATAGCACAGAAAGCTAAATTGGGAATATTTTCAGCATTTCTTAAACACTTTTGAATAAAAGTGTCCCCCTTCCACATCGTTAAAAAACCTTTCCTAAAACCTTTTGCGGTCAGTGAGCTTGCAATAAATCTGTTGGTGATCAATACATTGGTTCATAATTGAGGCATGATCAAATTATCAACTAGATCAGCATTGATTTTGTCTACTGTAAAAGTGGACATTTTTACTCTTCATATAATTTTGCACTTTGATGCATGATGACAGTTTCACGAATATCGAATGAGCAAATACGCTTCTAATGTTTTCAAGTGAATGTGAAAGCAGAGATAACATGAATTCATAATCATGCAAAAATCATTCAAATTCAGCAAAATATGAATAATATTCCCCACAAAAATAAATCCCCCTTAACAAAAGCTGGATGGGGAAAACATCCTAGCGCAATGCGAAACCTAGAGCAATGCGAAATTCTATCAGTTATTACCTCATATTGGGGCTAATGCTTACCACAGTGTTGTTGTAATGTGCCACTAGCTATCTATGAAAACACTCAAACATACTAAAAATTGACCACTTTGACAAAACTTGACCCATTTTAGAAAAAAGCAAATTTAATTTTACAAGCTTGAGGTACACTTTCAAGTAAAAGTGTGGTGCTTGTCAGTTCCTGCACTATTTTATATCTTACGAACAGAGCAATTGTTGTGGATAAGCAGTTTCCACAAGCTAGCTTCGTGCCTATTTTTATTCATAAAATTGGGAGGGGAGTGGCCGAGAGAGGGGCACAGATTATTTCATAATGCCCTTCCTCATGCTACGAATACCAATGCATGATGTTGGAAACATTTTGCGTGATTTCGGAATCTCCTTTTGACATTGGACTCATGTGTCACAATTCATCTCCTCAACCAGTTGATCAAGGTAATTATCGCAAATGATTATAAAAGAATACGTAATATCTATAATTAACCAAAAGGTCGACATCCTCAATCAGTTATCTCTGTTTTATATGCCCATCAAAGTTCAAGTGTTTTACATCAGGTTATTTTAGGAATATCTATTGTGCATGCACACCTAGAAAAGAGTTAAGATCATAGAAGTGCTAGGGAGAAAGATTAAACCAATTAAGACGATATTGGACCAATTTTAGAGAAAGAAAATTGAACATCCATGATAATATTATGGAGTCCAATTTACCTTAATTTAAGGCACAATCCTTGTAAAAAAGGAGGGTCACAGACACGCCAATTGGATGTCAAAAAGATAAAGACTCTTTGTTTGTGACAGTATGGAAATGAGAGCCCCAGTTATACAGACTGTTTAGAAAATCAAAGTTCAAGTGTAGTTGAGTGTTAAATAACTATATTAACCCTAACCCCCCTGAGTGCTAAAAAATGCTAATCCAAAGTCCCTCTCCATACGCATGCACCGTCGGTTTTCGATGACGTAGTCAGCCGAGCCTATATAATGAGCGCGGTATACTGCACGAATGTGTAGCTGAGGGCCGTGGCTTAGTGGTTGGAAGGTGGGGCTAGAGAACGGAGGGTCCCCGGATCGAATCCCAGCAGGTTCCCGGAGATTTAGTTGGTGTTTTTTCCTCCAAAATTGTGATCCCGGTCAAAAATCCTAAACCAGGGTTAGGGTTATGTAAACATCTTCTCTTATCACATTTCCAATAAGAAATTAGGGCTCAAAATAAGCCATGATACTCAATAGAGGGTCTAGATCAGGCTATTAACCATATAACACCTAACTAGGGTTTTAACCAGGATCACAATTTTGCAAGAGAAATCAACAAATAATTTGCCGCTCCCTGACCGGGGATCGAACCAGGGACCCTCCAGACCAAAAACCACTGCCCTCATAGGCAAGCTACGGCTCTCAGCTACTCGTTCTTGCAGTATACTGCGCTCACTATATACACCTAGCACATAAAGTCCCTGCTCAGGTGCTTTGAGGTTGACTAATTCAAAATATAT
This sequence comes from Ophiura sarsii, assembly GCA_035610835.1. Classification (NCBI taxonomy): domain Eukaryota; kingdom Metazoa; phylum Echinodermata; class Ophiuroidea; order Amphilepidida; family Ophiuridae; genus Ophiura; species Ophiura sarsii. The sequence continues at coordinate 15,102,451 of CM069448.1, read as the reverse complement.
AATCGGTACCAAAAATCTGAGATATACACTAAATGAGCAAATTTCTTCTCCGCAGTTTGATACCTCATTCAACAAAATCGAATGGATACTTTTAAAGTTATGTCGATTTCAATGACCGCGCATGCAACAGAAAAGTGGCACTAGGTATAGGAATCATTGATTTGTGTGTGATAACTGTGTGCTATCTGAACGTGACAGATGAATGGGTCTTTAGTGATAACCGCAATGTGCGGGACAAAGGGTGTATCTGGCTGTGAAGAATACAAGTCTTAGCTGATAAGCTGTGAGTTTTTCAGTGCGTAAATCCATAGACGGGTAAAACATTGATTTTTACCGTCTATGGTAAATCACACACAAATCAATGATTTCCTATACCTAGTGCCACTTTTCTGTTGCATGCGCGGTCATTGAAATCGACATAACTTTAAAAGTATCCATTCGATTTTGTTGAATGAGGTATCAAACTGCGGAGAAGAAATTTGCTCATTTAATGTGTATCTCAGATTTTTGGTACCGATTATATATTTTGAATTAGTCAACCTCAAAGCACCTGAGCAGGGACTTTATGTGCTAGGTGTACATGTAGGCTCGGTTGATTACGGCATCAAAAACAGTTTGCACATGCACTTGGAGAAAGGCGTGGAAGTAGTATTTTGTAGCATACGGGGCTGTTAGGGTTAAGACCATTGTCATAAGGCATCTTGGCAAATTTTGTCCATGTGGTTTGTATGCTCTGAATAGGAGACAAAATAGGTGTTTTTTCACTTTGAGGGCTATTTTGAGCAGTTTTTATTGAAAAAATGTGGGCTATTCTGAGAAAAATGAGGGTGGATATACCAACTCGCGTGCCCCCATTTATTTTGTATTCCTTGCTCTGAACTGCATGTTGCTCTCATCTATGCTCTGTTGTACATGCTGAATAAATCATTATAATTCACTCGAATACCTGTAACTGATAATAAATACAACTGGCAATAAATTGAATAAAAGGTTAAAGGAGGGGTCCCGCAGGCACAACATTGTGCATTATATGTTAGAAAAATAACTATCGAGCCCAACTTGCGTGATTATATAGAACAAAACACCCACACTTATGACAAAAACGAATAAAAACTGCCATAAAATGTGCGGCGATCGAAAGTCCCGGTGTCGATGAAGTCATAGTTTTAAAAATTGCATGTTGAGAGATGGCAGTTTTTATTCATTTTTGTGTTAAGTTTGATGTTTTGTTCTATAATCACGCAATTTGGGCTCAATAATTATATTTCTAACAAATAATGCTCTATGTTCTGCTTGCGGGACCATTCCTTTAAGAATGATGAGGACCTTCAGTGGATGGCCCCAGTGTTTTCATAAAATGTTGAGCATTGAATAAGACAATTAATGTCTCTTAAAAACCATCAAATAGGAGCAAAATGAAGTTAATATTCTGTTTTCTAATTCGGGCAAGATTACTGTAAAAGTGGATATTTTCGCGCCACAAATATATACAGTACATATGTGACCAGTCGCGTCGAAAAGGACATGTTGTCGGCAAACGCAGTTTTGAGATAGAGGCCAATGTATTTTGTGAAATATAAAGAAAATAATAGAAAAACACATGCTTCTTCAAATCATATCTTGTGATTACAAAGTCTGATTACCTTCAACATGGTATCATTTCAAAGCTTAAAATGTGCTCTTTCAAGTCATACCAATAACTCAGATTTGACTCTGGCCTCCAACATGTCCATTTTGATGTGACGGGTCACATATTTTTGAGCTTTTCGCATATAGTTTTATGTGATGAAGCTACAAATTGCAAATTTAAAACCATGCAGAACATTTAAAAATTGGCAAAGCGTGAAAAATGAAACACACCAAAATTACCACTTTTGCAGTAAAGTGTAATCTTATCATTTCCTAGCCTGCATATTGCTTTTCAATGTCAGCATGGAGAAATGGACGGTCAATCTCTGTCCCTATCTAGATATCAAACAAAGTAATCTAGAAAATGGCCAACATTTATTTGAACTTAATCGATGACCTTGTGCAAAGGTTCGATGATCTCTGATGTCATTTTTCCCTTCAAATCCCCACATAGTAGCTTTATACATTTTGGCAAATAAAAACATCATTAATAACAATTGAAATACATCCACATGATATTATACTTGACTTGGATCATCATCACTATGAGTAAATATTGCTGTTCAATATATATACAAAGAGTCTACACAATGCAATTGATTAATTGATCTGTAGCTATTACATGTAGGAACAGTCCACTGGTATCAAGTTTGTAGAGCTGTTAGTGTTATCAATAAGGGGGGGGGGGGGGTGATTGGACAAAATTACAAAAAGGTAAGCATATGCTTCATAACACCAGAAGAGATTCAAATTCATAACAAATAGGCCTATTTATTATACATCTAAACATCAACTGAAATTCATCACCGGCATGCATACAAGTTTGATCTATCTTCAGTAGATAGCAACATAACATGATATGACTATATTGCTATCATTAGTAGATAGCAACATAACATGATCTGACTATATTGCTATCTTCAGTAGATAGCAACATAACATGATATGACTATATTGCTATCTTCAGTAGATAGCAACATAACATGATATGACTATATTGCTATCTTCAGTAGATAGCAATATAACATGATATGACTATATTGCTATCTTCAGTAGATAGCAATATAACATGATATGACTATATTGCTATCTTCAGTAGATAGCAATATAACATGATATGACTATATTGCTATCTTCAGTAGATAGCACCATAACATGATTTCACTATCATGTTATCTTCAGTAGACATGAATCACTGTCATTCTACCTTTAGTAGATAGCAATATACTGTGACATCACTGAATTGATAACATCATAACATGACATCATTATTATGCTATATCTTCATAAGATAACATGGCATCACTATCAAGTCTATCATTTTAGTAAATTACCATTGTATCACTATATTGTTATCATCAGTAGATATAGTCAAAGTGTCATAATGCTATGGATCAGACATAATTCCAATAATGCCTGCGTACATGCATATGTTTGTACATGTGTACCAGCTTGCGTGCGTAATCCCGGAAGTGCGTACCGGACACTTTAAAAGACGACCGCGGTTCCTGAGTTGTCAATCATGAAATCGTCACGCGCATGCAGGCATAGTTGTCCGCACATTTCATGCATCTGGATACAGCTCCGCGAACAACAACAACACACGCTCATGTGAAATAGCTTGAATTTTGTCTATAGCATTATGTAGTATAATAACATAACATAACTATTATGCTATCTTCAGAAGATATCAAAATGACATATCACCACTATCTTGCTATCTTCAGTCAATAGCAACATATGGCATCATCATTTTTGTCTCCAGTGAGGAAATATAAAACCAAAGCACAACTATTTTGCTATCTTCAGAATCTCCCGTAATCAATTTGCAACATTCAGAATGAATGAAAATCACACATTTGATCAGACTAAAAATATACAGGGTGAATCAAAAAACATTGTGCACGATTTGAAACGGCCGTTTGACCTCGATGCGTGCATTGAACCATAGAATTGTTGTTGTCTGTATAAAGCGTTGTTAATCTAGTTTATCCTCCCCAAAAATGAAAGTAATCGACTAAACAATAAGCAAACTGTACCATGTTTTGTAAACTGTCCGCATTTTTCGCCATTCCAATGGGATTTACACAGTTAAGACATAAATAATGCAGCAGCATGATATGGAGTGAGAAAGGCATTGTTGTGCCTGTAATTTATTACAGGTTCCTGGTATATTAAATGAGTCAAAGGTGGTAAAACATTGTAGAAATAAATAATACTTCACAAACTAAAAATATTGCACAAATGAAATGTTCTGAAGACACTTTCTTTCTTGACAATTGCACTGAAAAGTCATTCACATTTGCCTTAAGGTTCACACGGTATGAGTTACGGTCTTCTGCTAAAGGTGTTTTCTTAAGGCATACAATAAAATTTTAGCTTCCTTGCAATTCAAAAGAGAAAAAGTTTCGTTGTTTGCTGATATCAAGTTTTGTTAATGAAGCCTTCCTTCGACATGGCCATCATTTTGCTGAAGACATGTGTGTGCCCTGTCCAACATGTTGCGAACAGCTCGTCTATAACCATTCCCCTGTTGCGGTGTAGCCTGTCATGCCTGTCACTTCGGCTCTGACACATGCTTCCACTTCTTGAATACTTTTTGCCTTATTGGTCTGTAACAGGTGATGCTTGTATTCAGATTTGCATTTTCATTTGACAACTCAGTATCAGACTATTAATTACTCATCCCAGAGTGACAGAATGATTTTACAGGAATATTTTGACAATTAATGTGATAATAATGACCATTTTAGCAAAACCAATTTTACTGTGTGTAAATTCCATTGGAATGGCAAAAAACGCGGTCAGTTTACGAAACTTGCCACAGTTTGCTTATTATTATTAAGTTGATTACTTTCATACTTTGGGAGGATAAACTAAATTAACAACGCTTTATACAAACAACAACAATTCCATGGTTCAATGCACGCATCAAGGGCAAATGACCGCTTCAAATCGTGCACAATGTTTTTTGATTCACCCTGTATTAAGGGTAAAAATATTCATATTTAGTTAACAATACCACAAATGTGACCCGTCACATCAAAATGGACATGTTGGTGGCCAGAGTCAATTCCGAGTTATTGGTATGACTTGAAAGAGCACATTTAAAGCTTTAAAATGGCGCCATGTTGAAGGTGATCAGACTTTGTAATCACAAGATATGATTTGAAAAAGCATATTTGTTTCTATTATTTTCTTTATATTTCACCAAATATATTGGCCTCTATCTCAAAACTGGGTTTGCCGACAACATGTCCTTTTTGACGCGACTGGTCACAAATGTGGTTTTTTTATGCAGCTATTACTTACAGTTGATAATCTTCATATTTGGTCAGAAGAAAAAAAATAGTGATACGGATACATTTTGAACCATTTTGACTCATCTTATGTAAGTTTCCAAAAGGTCGTAATTCACCTTTTAATAAAAAGCCTATAGCTAGCTGAGCAGAACTAGTTATAGCTAACTGAGCATTGCCTGCATGTTAAATAATATATTTTTAATTTAGCCAAATTTGCGATTGAGCTCTCAATCTACGCTTTCAAGGGACAAGTATCGGATAATACCCAAAGGACCAGTAAACTTCCCATATATGCATCACCGATCTCCGCAGAAACACCTTCTCGTAAAAAGCAAGACAACGAGTTGAAAGTTGATGAAATATATCCGACATAAAGCTTTCAAAAAGACATGCGTCATACACATTTTTTTCTAGCATTCTCAATCAATACAATATGCAATCTGTAGCCGCTAGTCATTTCATATTTTGACAAGACTCTTTATGGATCACTATCAATACTTCAGAAAAGAAGGAATTGCAAAATGAATAAAAAATAAGCCTCTTCCCCACAATACTGTGGCTTGCGCATTCATAATATCCCCGCTTACAATTCTCTTCCCCGCAATAATGTGGCTTGCGTATTCATAATATCCCCGGTTACAATTCTGTTCCCCGCAATAATGTGGCTTGCGTATTCATAACATCCCCGGTAACAATTCTCTGACCTTGTATATGCTGACATTTGTGCATCTATTTGATACATTTCCCATATTGTTGTGGATTGAGTTATTTCAGCGAAATCAAAGACGAAATGTTTTATGAGTAAAAGTACTACTATAGACTACACTGTGGCTATGAGGAAGAAAAATAACACATTGCATAATGTCTCACTAGCTTAAATTTGCAAAAATATCAAAAAGGGCTTTATAATGCATGCACACAGTAACACAACAAACATGTTTCCAAAGGGATTTACCTACATTTCCATACAAGTCAATGTTCATTATTTTCGAAGATCATACTATAAGAAGCATTTATCTAAACTATTGACATCATTGCCATTTTGGCAGTCATTTTGGATTTTGAACTATTTTAACAGAGCACAAATACTGGATATGAGTTACTTGTGGTCTAATACATACATACATCCCATCATTAAAATTATATTTTTATCATACATTTCGGTTGATATTATGCTATTTATGGAATTTTGACCACTTTTGACCATTAATTTGGCGGACATTTTGTTTTTGAAGTATGTCAACAAAGCTAAAATACTAGATTTGAGTTTCTAGTGGTCTAACACATACATCCCATTGTTAAAACTATACTCTGATCATACATGTTGGTTTATATATGCCAATATATGGAATTTTACCCATTTTGGCGGCCATTTTGGTGGCCATCTTGGATTTAGGTGTGTTAACAAAGAAAAAGTTCTGGATATGAGTGTCTAGTGGTCTAATACATACATCCCACTATTAAAACTTTACTTTCTCTATACAATTTGATTGCTATATGTCATTTTATGAGATTTGACCAGTTATGGCGGCCATCTTGCATAACCCCTTAGCAATATGAAAATATTTTTGGTAACATCCTGATTATGTCTTAGGATCATAATAGGAAGTAAAAAAAAGTTGGTTTGGGGGAGTCCTGGGGGGGGGGGGGGGGGGTGCACACTAACCCTCTGTAGATCCCCGACTATATGCACTTTGTGGAATATTTAAAAGGTCATTATTTTGCCTATTTTTTATTTAATTCAATTCGATTCATCTTTGGAGAATGTTGCCTTAAATCAACTCATAATTTAGCTCTAGCTTGTAACGGCATACATGTACCCTATATTATGATGAAGAACACCTTGTTGAACTATTATTGTCTAACCACACATATTTGACAAGAAATTAGTGCATTTGCGCCTTCATTGAACATGTATGGGATTCATGTCTGGACTATCTTATCAAACCAAGTATTCTGCCATATGTGTAGAATGACTGTAAAGATGTGTTCTATGAATATGTCCTATCTGGTGACACAAACTCATCAACAAACCAAATAAATCCTGATGAAAACTAAACACATAAAATGGCACTCACCAAGAAAACTTACATACAAGCAATTGTGTAGAGAAATTAAGGGTAGAAATTCAAAAAATAATCCAAGAATTCATTCACACAAAACAGTCTTGCCAGTCAAGATGGGAGATTCCAACTTGATTGAAAGATAATGTTTTAAGAGACAATAAGGGCTTGCATGGAGGAAGGTCATTAGTTTAAATCATCCACCAGGACTTATTCAATACATGGAGTACAATACCAATCACCTGATAAACTATTATTGATTGAAGTGATTGGTATGTAGTCTGTACATTTGCATAGGTCATGGAAGATGATTTGAACCAATGACCTTTCATGCATGTGCCCTATGAGAATGAGAATCCACAGATTTATGTTATTTCTGATTCTGGTGTTCTAATGCACTGGCATATTTACTATAGTTTAATCAGTTCCAAAATTGCGAAATATATTCTTTTATTTCTTCTCTCCACGCGCAAAAGTAATCCAATCATACATGTGAGATTATGGCCACACGCATGCCGTATAGCCGCACGCACGACCACATATGTGACCCGTCACATCAAAATGGACATGTTGGAGGCCCGGGTCAAATCTTAGTTATTTGTATGACTTGAAAGAGCACATTTTTAAGCTTTCAAATGATACCATGTTGAAGGTAAATCGGACTTTGTAAACACAAGATATGATTTGAAGAAGCATGTTTTTTTCTATTATTTTCTTTATTATTTCACCAAATATATTGGCCTCTATCTCAAAACTGCGTTTGCCGACAACATGCCCTTTTTTGACGCGACTGGTCACATATATGATGCACAGTGCGCTTGTTGCTTTCATGCACGTCACATCATTCTGTATTCATTTGCTGCTGTAAGGAGGCTTTGCCAAATTGGAACAGATCAAACTATAACATGATCAAAGATACAAAGATAATTAAATACCAGTACTGGTGTATGAATGCTGCACTGGAATACACTTTGACATCACTGCACAAAGGTAGATGAATAAAGTATAGTTGGTAAATGTTGATTACAGATGGTCACAATCTGTCACTGGTGGTTTTGGTCGTTGTTTTTTGGTTTAGACCATTAATTTGGGTACATACGAGGGGGTATCAAAAACTTTTAGAAATCACCCAGAAGGGAAGGAGCCAGAAACTTCATTTTGATATGTGATCCTTCAGACATCTTTACAAAGTCCCTGTGCCAAAGTTACTAATTTCTCCCACTTTTTATACCTGTCCACAAACCGCCAATGTAGAGATCCTCAGATTGACCCTCATTGATTGATTCTCAGATTGCCTCAGATTCCCGGTGTTCTCCCTGTGTATTCAGAGGAGTAACACATGATCGTTCCAGGATCTTCAAATACCCCCCTATTTACGGCGTTTCGCGGACAATTTTGCTAATTTGACCCCCTTTTTCGCACAAAAGCGCGGACATTTGTCTGAAAATAACCCCCCTTTTTTCACTATTTCAAGGACACTTTCTAAATATCCCCCCTTTTTGCACTAAAAACGCGGACACATCTGGTTCAAAATACCCCTTTTTCCTATTCCCAGGACAATTTGATATGACACAAAGCTCATTCTATTTGTTTTTCTTCCTCGCGGACATAGCCTCTCAAAAAAACACCCCTAATTTGTTGAAATCGCGGACATAGCTTCCAAAACGACCCCTTATTATTGGAAATCGCGGACAGTTTCAAAAAACACCCCTAATTTTGGGAAATCGCGGACATAAATGTCCGTGGAATATCCGCGGACATGGTACGGAAAACCCCCTTTTCCGCGATTTTTGGAACGATCATGCGTACCCGAAGTCAAGAAACCACCGGGCTCAGATTGTGTTATTCCCCAAACAGCAATAAATAGTTTAAAGTTTCAGACAGAAAGAGGGTCAAAGGAAAGGTCATTACAAACATGATTGGTGACAATAATCTTATGGGTAACACGGGGTTTACACAGATTGACCTCTAATGGCCCCCACATGACCTTTGACCCTTTCTGTCAACACTTTAAACTATTTGTTGCTGTTTGGGGAATAACACAATCTGTGGCAACATAGCCCAAATCCAAAATGTCATACAATTCCGACATGGCTTTCATTACAAATAACGGCGGCACTTCCGGGTTGAGATTTGCCGCGAAAGGCAGTGTGTAAAACGATAGCATCTAGTTTCGATATGATCATAATGAAACTAAGAAAATCATGACATTTTATATGATAAACAGCAAATGTTGGTAAACTGTTTCAGATGGTAGTTAGTATATATATGCCAAAGTATTACTTTGATGCAAAAAAACTGATTTCCAGGATAATTGAGGGCGCACTCCCATACGTATCTCTCAATGCCTTTTTAAGGCGCTATCATGAAACATGACATGACATGACATGACATGAATAGTCTTACCTTAATACTTGATGGACTCCTGGTTGTACAATCCTGGTCAAACATACAATGTATAATAGATGAATGAAGTATAGTTGGTAAATGTTGATGACAGAGGTTCACAATCCGTCTGTTACTCGTGTTTTTAGGTTTAGACCTTCAATATGGGTCCAATCACAGTTAGCAGTTTCTCATGTACACCTAATGATAGGTGTTTGATTAGTCTTACCTTAATACTTAATGGACTCCTGGTTGTACAATCCTGGTCAAACATACAATGTATAATGCACACCTATCAAATACAAACAAGAGAGAGAAAGAGAGACTTTGTTAGATTGACAAAATAAAACACAAGTTTTTAGGCATCCTGTGCGGCAAACAAATATCTTCTTGAGGACTAGCCAGGGACGTTGATCTTAATAAAAGTAAAATCTGTTGCAAAATCAATCATGAACCACATCTTCGTTTTAATGTGCACCCAGAAAAAGGGAACTCAAATAAAACATAATAATATTAATGGTGATGATCACTAGATCAGTTTGCTTTGGTCTGAACTTGACCATAAACAACACTCACTCAATATCCAGATAAACCTGGGGTTGAGAGCGTTGTGTTGATATTGTGAAGCAGCTGAACACCTAATGAACACACTGACATGATTTTGTTGACATGTCACATCAGTTGGCACGTTACTGTTGTTTAGCTGTCCAGCCTGTGTCCAATGAATCAAGCCAGGCTATAGAGCTATTTATGGACATCATAATCTAGCTGTTCCTACTCATGTTTACTCATCACTGTAGCCCTTGAATTACAATTATTACAAGGATAGCGCTCTTTCAAGGTAAAGTAGTATGGAAGGGAACTATTTCTGATGCTGCTATGCCATAACCCTAACCCATTTAGGGAGGTTGTAGCAATAAAGCTAACATGGGGGAAACACAGGACAAACAATGACAGAAAAAAAAATGTGTACTGCTCTAGGGAATCGAACCCGGGCTGCCGCAGCCAGAGTCCAGTTGATCGTGTATCACGCTACGGGGGTTGCGCTCCCTAAAATACATTCTCGGAGCCATCTGTACCTTTGTGTGATTGCATAATGAAGAATGAGGTCTACCGGCCCTGCACTTCTGTTGGATTTAGCAGGGTTAGGGTTATTTGACACGTTGTGTACCATGTCATTGGACACACAAACTTGATTATGCGCAGGAATAAGGCGAAGGGGGGGGGGGTGGCACTCTCTTGTATCTGGTCAAAATTTGATCCTGTTTTGGGGGGGGGCGAAGCCACCCTTATAGCATGAGATTGCAAAAACTTACAAATTTTGGTCTTTCTAGACATAAGTGGGGGTCGCCATGTTTGTAGTCTTTGTAAATTACATGTACCTATGCAGTTTATTTCAACAGTACCCGCAGTCTGTGCTGGAGTCAAAGCTATATTTGTTTAGTTGATTAGAGATGTGCTACTCCCAACAGAGAGACATAATAGCTTATCTTGTTTGACTAGCTTATCTTGTTTGACCAAGGTCATATATACCTAGATTGTTCTTCAGACTGTACCTCCCCCCCCCCCCCCCCCCCCCCCCCCCCCCCCCCCTCCCCTCCATGCACACAAATCAACTTTATTGGTTTCCTGTACTATTTTTAGACTGCGGTGTTTTGATTCTTTTTTTGGTTTGAATTATAGAAAATACATACACACTTTTCCCTGGTATTTTGGTATGAAACAGATATTTGGTTACAAAACATGCTTCTTTCTCTTGGATCGCCCCCATTCCATTTCAATGGAATTTTTATTTAGGTTGGGTTCATATAGTTGACACCATCCTCCTCACTCCTCAGTTGACTTGTCGTGTTAAGAGAGTTGAAATTAGCACCATAATCAGGCCTCGAAATAGCACCTGCCCACCTGCCCATAGCGGATAAGGTGAGTTACAGAGGCTGGTGGCATTTCTGTACGGCAGGAATTTTTGTGAGTTACCTGCCCGACTAGCTGGTTGAAAAAAACCTGAAGTTCCAGCGCTGAACATATTCTTTGTTTTCATCCACATGGATGCTTTCAACTTTCATGTGCCTGACAAAACAATAGTAACATTAGTAAACCGGGGCATTTACTAATTTTCTAAGGAAGATCTGTCAACAAAATGTGACTCCATCAGATCCAATGAAAGATCAACTTTAGGTTGCATGGTAAAAACAATCAAATTTTATGGCATATCTACCTGAGATTACCTCCCCCTTGCCCCCTCACTGGTTGCAAAAATCAATTGATTACTATCTTGTAATTTAATACAGGGTCGTGTTGGCTAATATTATATTTAATTAAACGTTCACTTTAAGATGACCTCAGTTTTATTGCATGCTTCTGCACTCAGCTTATTACTTGAACTTGACATTTCTTGTTTATTTACAGAATTATATTTTTGTATGCCTTTAACCTTTTGAATGCGAATGCCAAATAAAACAGTTCCATTTACACTTGATTTGATTATTGAGCACCTATCCAATCAAGATACACTTTCAATCACGAAGCAATGTTTATTTATTTCATTGCTGCATAACAACATGCATATTGTTTTGGTATTCGATTGAAGATGAATACAAAATACCTTTGCTAAAAGACACAATTTGAAAGACTCCTGCTCTATATAAAGCATCATGCATACTCAATAGATGCTCCATAATTGTATTTCACATGTTCAATACATATACATCACATGTAGGTACCATGCAAGTCACATGTATTTCAAATGTGCAAACACGCTATGACTTGGTCGATTGATTCCAAAGATAGACAAATGTAGATAACATGTCAAATGTATATCACATGCATGTCACATCAAATGAGCACAAACATGCCTACTCTTCAGTTCGGGCCAATAACTTGATCAGGAAACATTCCTTCTCGGGAAGTATTATTAGCCATAATGCCATAGGCTTGTCCTATGCAAGGGGCACAAAATCAAATTTAGAAGTAAGAGGCTAACAAAGGTAATGTTGCTTTTGAATCTTGAATGCAGGCCTGGAAATAGCACCAGTCTACCAGCTATCGCCTACCCGCTATCCATTAGTAGGTAACTTTTGCATTGGGCGGGTGAAGATAAAAAAATAACTGACCTTCTGGCAGGTAACAATTTTGAAACTCACGGCTGGTGGAATTTCTGTGGAGCAGGTATATTTGTGAGTTACCTGCCCAAGTGGCTGGTTGAGAAAAATCTGAAGTTCCAGCCTGCTTGAATGGATAAAAAAATAACCACCACACCACCCCAAACAAACAAACCAACACATCTGGTATATTTATAGTGAAAACTGAAATTCAAATTGAAATTCTTGGTGAAATACACAAAATGTTTTATAATTATTCTCTCAACCTAATCACTATACGATAGAATAATTGCAAGCAGACTTTATTTTTGTGGTTCGGTCAAACAGAGTAACGCAAGATTTTTGTTTTGGTGTGATATGAATGATGCAAAATCCAATTAAAACAGATAGTTTGGAATTATGTAGTGGCCACATGCAATGTAATTACTTTATGACAAGAATGAAGAAGGTGCTTGTAAAATGAAATGGGTGGATATAGGTCATGAACCATGGGTCGAAATGGACTTAAACAGGTCCAAAATGAACTGAAACCTGTCGAAAATGAGTATGAACATAAGAATGGGAGAGGAAATTCTACGAGCTTCCCATGATATATGGACATATACGCCCGATATGACTCTTAGCATAGCAACCAGAGTGGCGCTGTTCTTGGAAACGCCAATGATTGATAGCGATCGCGCGTCGCAAGCTCATGAGACGCCTGATATGACTCTAAGCATAGCAATCGAGAGTGGCGCTTACACACCAGAAGCTTTGGCAATGACAAGCAACGTGTAGTGTCCATGTCCAATTATATGAATTCTAATAAATTTTAACATCAGGGTTCCAAGGCTCAAGATAACATTTTTTTACCGGGAGCTACTTATTTAGAAAGTAGCGCCCGGATCAGGGGGATTTATTGAGAACCGGGAGCTACTTTTAGTCTACCGGGAGCTAACCTTTAATTAAATCAAATAAGCTGAAGCGAAATTCAATGATTTGGGCAAGCTTACCGGGCACTGGTTTGGACAAAATATCGGCGCTCGGTTGTTTTTCAGCATTACTGGGCCCTTTGGCAGGAGGACCGAAGGGTAAAAATGGCCCAGCGGCCGCTTATCTTGAGCCTTGCAGGGTTCAAGTATAATTTTATAATAGTTGCTGAATATTCCGTTATTTTTTTGCGAGAAATGTTGGGAGTCTGGACGCAGAGGGGGTCGTGAAATTTAGGGGAGGATATGTCGCCCGCACCCTGCTTTCGCCACCTATGCCATGAATACTTCAGATTGGTTTGTTGATCAAATTAGGGTTGAATAGGAGAATGGAGAAAGCATGAGCAGTAAGTAGGACATAGCCATGCTCTACTGGATCAAAATGTATGTCAATGAGCATAGGGCAACTTCAGTATTTTGAGAATGTCTGAGTTTTTATGTGAACAATTTTGAAGAGATGGCGTCCATTTAATTTCTTCAAAATTGTTCACTAAAACCTCAGACATTCTAAAAATACTGACAGTTGCCCTATTTTCATTGCAAAGTATACATACAACATTATTTATTTAATTTAACAACTTTGAAGAGATAAAATGGAAACCATAAGTAATACAAAAACATGAAATAGCTTCATGTTTTCATGGGGGGGGGGGGGGCAGTCACTTGTATTAAAAGGTGGTTTCGTGCTGTTAAAAAAGGTGAAAAGGACAGTTATTCACAAGTTATTCAAGTTCTAGGTAAAATACTGAAACACACTTAGTTTAAGAAAACTATTATACTTTTTTGTGAGGGATAAGTGCAGGCAAAATATGACAAGTCAAAATGGAAAACAATCGAGAAAATCTGTTACAAAGGGGAATCTAGCAGAATAAATAGGTTATAAGGGGATTAATCTCTATAGTATAACTGCATCATCATTCATCAAGCTTCATAATTGTATCGTGATATAACATTCAGTCAATTATTAGCTTTTCACTAAGTGACATATTTGATCATTTTGACGTCACAGTTGCTATAGAAACGGAATGCCTTCTTTGAAGTGATCCATCATGAAGCAGAGAGTAATGAATGTGTACATCCTTTCTAATATTGATTCCAATGACTTCACACACATTAACCTACACATGGAACTCATTAATTAACTATGTGTCAATTTGACAGGATAAACTTGAACAAATGGATGTTGGTAGATGGCCACTTTGCTGACAACTTGAATAATTTAATTTGTTTTAGTGTACACCTAGCACAAAAAGTCCCTGACCAGGTGCTTTGAGGTTGGCTAATTCAAAATAGATACTCGGTACCAAAAATCTGAGATACATTAAATGGGCAAATTTCTTCTCCATAGTATGATACTTCATTCATAAAGATCGAATTGATACTTTTAAAATTATGGCGATTTCAATGACCGCGCATAACAACAACAAATTTGCACTAGGTATAGGAAATCATTGATTTGTGTGTGATAACGCAGTAAAAATGTGTGTGTAAAGACTCACAGCTCATCAACAAAAGAGTTTAATCTTCACAGCTAGTCACACCCTTTATACCGCAATCACTCCAGACCCATTCATCCAGATACCTAGGTGGCTCGTTCAGATAGCACACAGTTAGTCTCATTAATCGGAACAAACTTGTGATTGCGTGTTAAAATCCCTGGTTAAAATGGCGATTCAAAATCACAATGAGGCCCGGTTGGTAGAAAAGGTTGCAAATGCTTGCCCTAAACCCCAACCCAGGCCCTTATTAGTATTACTGAAATTCTTACTAAAATCCTGAGTAATAAGTTCTGTTTATTACATGGATGAGGCTTAGCATAAAGAAATGCCACACGATTCAAAAGTCAGGAAAACGTGAAAACAATTAACTTATATTTTCCATCCAAACACACAGTTTCTTTTATTTTACTAGAGCTTTCTAAATTGCTCATGAGGTAGCCTGCACATAAAAAGTCATATTTTATGATTTTGAAGAAGGAATATAAAGTAATATGGTTTTAGACTCACTGTAGCGAGGCTAGTGAGGCTAGTATAAGCAGACTAAAAATAACCTTGTAAACTTTCAGAGTTTGAATTGGATGTGATGAGTTTACACATACGGCATGATGGTGGCACAACAATTTATTAAACAAGAGCCAGACGACGATGGACACGCGAAAACCTAAATTTTGAATTCGTATTGGAATAACACGTAATCGCGAATGTTGATCTAATCATTTTGAAAAATTCATCATAGGTTAGAAGAAAATTGTTCCAATCCAAAACCGTTGTGGGTGGCTAACCACCCGCAGTGTCAGTATCATTTTTTAAAATTTAAACCGTTGTTAAGCGTTCGTCCCATTCACTTGATCACGTAACCTCGTTCGCATATTTTAACCTGAATACTTGTGAATACGCCCGTGTAAAAAGCTCTCCAAACTCCACAGAATATTTAGTGGCAGCTATATATTGTACACTGGTTGTCTAGCACTAAACCATAGGAATATATACTCATGTCCAAAGTCTAAACTTGTTTTAAACATTGGGAAAAACAACAGAATGATACTGTTTCTATGTCAACAACCTGTTATCATATATTGTGTATAGCACTTACCAATTAACTGTTCGTTAGTAGCAATAGTGTGTGGTGCTCAATTTCATAAACCTGAGACTACATATACTTTTGATGATTTGAACCCATCCGCACATAAATTTACAAATAAATGACCGAGAACTGGAGTAGATCCATTCATCTCAGCTCACGCTTTGCAAATGTACCTATGTTGATATTCCCAACACTGGCTTGTCTAGTACGTCGTATACACAATCAGCCGAGTAGTGATATACATGGGCCACGTATAGTACCTATGTGTCAATGCACATAACAAGTTCATCTAAACCAGGCCTGCAGAGATACAGTTTCTTACAGCGCCTTATGGATCTTATAAACATTGGCTTCGTTGAGGTACTGTATGTTTCTGTAGCTAATATTATGCAATACGGCTTTTAATATATCCCAAGTTTGTTTGCTGCACATAGTTCTTTTTTTGTACAACCATAATATTTCTCTGTGAAAATATGCTTTGTTTATATTTCAAAATTTAATTCTTGAATCAATTATAAAGTCAAATGGACGAGATGCTACTTAAAGTTTCATGCTACTGCATTCGTCAGGCAACTGGTTTTTGTTATTCTGTGCTGATGTAAACAAACAAAATACATGGGTGTATCCTTGTTTATCTCAAATCTAATAGTTTTTTTAAAATTTCAAATCTAACATAATTTGTATACGTTTAGTTTTAAATGCCAAATCTATCATCATTTTTAATCATTGTTTTAAATTTTTAAATCTTTTGAATTTAAAATATATTGTTTTAAAATTTTAAATCTATTGTTTATAAATTTCAAATCTATCTTTGTTTATAAATTTTAAATCTATCTTTGTTTATAAATTTCAAATCTATCTTTGTTTTTAAATTTCAAATCTATCTTTGTTTTAAAATGTCAAATCTATTATCGTTTCAAATCTCTCATTGTCTTTTAAATATTACAATTCTATAATGAGCTATAAGCATGATTCTAGCAGAATCTATGACAAGCGAAACTCAATCAAATCCATGCAAGGATTAAGCAGTTTGTCCGAGTCTATAATATCTTATTTGTTGATTTTAAATTTCAAATTTAACATTGTTTATAAATTTCAAATTTAACATTGTTTATAAATTTCAAATCTAACATTTAAGGTTTAAATTTCAAATCTAACTAACAATAACATTGTTTTTAAATATTTCAAATCTAACATCAGTTTTTAAATTTCAAATCTATCACTATTTTTACATTTCAAATCCAACATTGTTTATAAATTTCAAATCTATCACTATTTTCAAATTTCATTTCTAACACTGATTTTGAATTCCAAATCTATCATAATTCAAAAATGTTTCTATTATCATTTTTAAAACTCAAAATCTATTATCGTTATAAATTTAAAGTCTAATCATCTATCACTGATACTGACATAATGAATAAAACTAAGCATAACGCCCATAATCACGGCTATCAGTTCGTTCCTGGAAACCAATTTATAACACAACCTGATCACAATGTCACACTTACCTTAATAACAATGACACACAGATTGATGTCTACAACACGTCTCGTTGATATATTATATGGACAATCCACAATTTGACAACACAGCTATGATATGTATACACTTAGTCAGTCATTGCATAGTTTGACAACACGTCCATATAGTAAGTACCTCTCGTCGAGATTGACGATGTATATATATCTATATGAAAATCCTATATATCCAAACGCATCGAGCCTCATCGCCAAGTGTCAGGTCAATGTCTCGGCGTAGTTCGGGTAAGGGGGGTGTATAACTGTGCCGGACTCTATTTGTGTAACGTGCTGCAGACAAATTGTCAGTTTCCTAGGGGGAAGCTATGACTCTTACAGGCTCTCATAAGGCTTCCTTTTATACTAGGCCATGGGATGATGATGTGGTATCCCAAAGGCTTTTACATTTGTTTGAACAAAAGAGAGCGAGATCCATTCCCGTTATAACAAATGTTATAATGTTTTCAGATGTCTAAGTTTTGAAATATAAAATTCTTAAGTTTATACGGACGTGCTACAATGAAATATGAAAGGAGGTTATTCTTTTCAATTATTTTCAGCTTACTTAAATTAGGGTGATAATTTGATATTTTTGTCAAAATGCGAATGTTACTTCGACTTTGATTCAAAAACGGAAAGCAAATTTGGACTTTTCCATTTTCTACTCTCACTTGTTTGCTTGTTGTCTGTCCGCCAGCAAATCCGTGATCCAATTTCACAGGAAACCGAAGGCGCGACAGAGCCGCGAAGCAGCGACCCCTAGGAAACTGGTCAGTATTTTAAAGAGTTGACCACCCACAGAGCCGACTTGGTGCATACAGACATGATACAGATAATGGAAATCCCCTGTGAAAGTGGCCGGGGACTTTTGCGAGTTCCTTACGCCCTCGTGGACAGAGTCGGAGATGTTAGGGGTAGCCTGCTGATTGGAACCGCTTGGTTACATATTTCAGGGATATTTGGCCACTGATTCTTATAAACCGATTAATTTTTATTGGACTGCACTAGGGAAGCAGCTATCACTATTATTCATGAAGTAATGAATGTATTTATAAATAAAGGATCTTTGAACCCCTTCCCACCATTTATTAAACAATGTTGTTTGCTTGCTATAGTCTGACCAGCTGAACAAGTCAGAATTTTAATTGTGTGATCTTATGCACACTAAGGGGTCGTCCATAATTTTCGCCATTTTCAGTTACGTACAAAGCGTACGTAAGAGGGGGGAGGGGGTCGAAATATACCCCAACCGTACGTAACTGAAATGGCGATCTTGAGAGGCGGGATTTTTTTTTTAAAGTACAAAATAAAATAAAATTTCACAATTTATTGCGTACGTAACTCGAGGGGGGGAGGGGGGTAAAAAGTTACGTACGCTCTGTACGTAAGTGAAAATGGCGATAATTTTGGACGACCCCTAACAAAGCATCACAACAATTATAGCACACAGAAATATTGCTTTCAACATTGTCCTGGATGAGAGAAATTATCAAGTGCAGAAAAAAACCCCGTGTAAAAATGTCTTCGATTATAAAAATGTGCGAAAAAATCTGAACGCAAAAATATTGGCTTTTACAGTAGTTGTTCAAATAGTCAACGGTGAAATATTGATATGACAATCTTTTACTTCAATTAAATTCACACCAATCTCACACCCTTACGGAGCACAGTTTGCCAATATTAGTCACAAGCACACGGTAATTGTATGTTCTCCTTCGAGGCAACAGCCAGACAGACCAAAACTTGATGGAAATGAAAAGCAATTACTTGTAAAATACTAGTATTTGATGCGGAGATAATTGTTATTTCGTAATGGTACCCAGAGAGTGGTTGGCATTTGGCATTAGCACAGCGGTGAGGAGACCTTTTAAGATCCTCGCATGCTCCTCATATAGATGAGGTAGGTGGATTAGTGTCTCGTGACATTTGGACATTACATAAAATGGAAGCTAATAATAGAGATGTTACACTACACCGAAATGAATAAACATAGCATGGGCATCAATCGGAGACATGGGGACATGTCTTCCCCATATTTTTAGTAAAATACCTTTTTGGGGCTTTTCGCACACTAAAGATACACCGCAAAATTATAGCACATGAAAACATTGTGTTCAACATTGTCCCTATACAGTGCTGCATGGGAGACATTGTTGTATAGATGTATTATGCTGGATGGGATTGTCATACTATAGTTTGATCAGTTCCAAATTGGCAAAGCCTTCTTACAGCAGCCAATTAATGCAAAAAGACACGGGTGCGGTGAAGGCAACATACGCACTGTGCATCATATGCGTCACACATGCGTGGAACCAATATCGAGTGTGAGTGGCTATGCATACCGTATACGCTTGGATTGCTTTTGCATGCGGAGAGATAAAAACCGAATATTTCTCGCCAATTTGGAACTGACCAAACTGTAGTATTTGATGGTGAGATAATTGCTATTTCATAATGGCATCCAGAGAACGGGTTGGCATTTGGTTACTATTATCACCGTGGTGAAGAGACCTTTTAGGATCCTTGCTTGCTCCTCATTTGAAATAGATGAAGTAGGTGGACTAATGTCTCATGACATTTGGACATTACATAAATAGAAGCTCTATAGAGAGGTTATGTTACGATGAGAGGAATAAACATAGGCAATTGGGTTTGGACCATATACTGTAGCATTTGTCACCTGCTTTTAAATGATGGACAAAAATATCAAAATTGAAAACTGCCGACATGCGACCAATTTCGTTTGATCACGTCACATATTAAATATTAAGACTGTGTATTTTTAAAACCCAGCCGCATCTCGGGGATGAAGGTTGGAGAAATCATTTCATACTTGGTCCACACATCAGTTATGATGAACCATCTCATATTATGGTGATAAATCTTTCATCGCGAGTCCCAGTGTTTCTAGATCAAAACACCCTAAATTTGCCAATTTCGACCATTTTAGCCTATATTCAGAAACGGGTAGTTTTAGTTTAAACCCTCCAACTGCAAAACGATTTTGCACAAGACACTTACACTGCAGTATCATCTTAAGATACCTATAGAGTATATAACATGCGCATTACATTTAGTTTAGCTTCTGTAACTTTTGTTTTATAATGGGATCAAACTTGTGTTTTTCATGAAAAATAGCTCAAATTATGTGTCAAATTAAAAACGGGAATTATTTTACGTCAAGCAACCAATTTTAAAAATTCACATATTAATGCAATCTATACATATTAATCTTCAACATATAAAAAATCACCGTTGGCTTTTTATTCCTACAAGTCGCTGTGTGACGTCAAAGTTACGTGTGTATATCACTCTATATAAATTGTTGGAAAATGAATGACGCATAGTATATCAACCATCTCGGTCATATGAGGGATGAAATGTTGTGTTTACGACGTGCATCTAAATATTTGATATATCCTATCTTGATAACAATCTTCAAATCCAAGATGGCCTCCAAAATGGCCGCCATAATTTCCAAAATACATATAGAATGCTCATATTTAATTACATACACTAAATTATGCAGTTTCAATGCCTATGATCGAAATGCCTGAAAGGAGACACTAATTTAAGACGTTCTTGAGGATTCTTTACCTTCCATGATGGCCGCCGATCATGTCAAAATGGACATTAAATGGATGGAACAATGATTCTTTATTTG
The DNA here is from genome assembly GCA_035610835.1 of Ophiura sarsii. Lineage (NCBI taxonomy): Eukaryota > Metazoa > Echinodermata > Ophiuroidea > Amphilepidida > Ophiuridae > Ophiura > Ophiura sarsii. The sequence continues at coordinate 15,081,236 of CM069448.1, read as the reverse complement.
TTATAACTATCTTCTTTAAGACTAGGGTTTAACAAAACGTATACGATATCGTTATTATGTATCAAATTAAGAACAGAAATTAGTTTACGTCATTTAACCAATTTTAATAATCTACAAATCAATGCTGTCTATACATAACCTTTAAAATAAACATAATCATTATTAGCTTTTTATTCCTACATGTCGTTGTATGTAAGTCCTAAAAAAATCATGGTACCATACAGACACATGTGGCTGAATTGGAATCACCGATTGATATACTTAATTTTCATTTCTCAATTTTTTTTGCTAGACATATTTAATTTTCCAATGTATCTTTATAGCAATGTAGGCCTATGCAGAAATTTGTTTTGGGGGTACCGTTCACTATTTAGACATTCAACCAGTTGCTGGTCACATTTTAAACGGTGAATCTGTGCCTTCAATGATCCTTACCATACACACATTATGTAACTGCTAGCAATGTATTGGTCATTTTGTTTTGTTTGTTTGTTTATACACGGTGGGTCCGCACGACACACGCTTGGGTCCTGATTTTAATGCCCGTTTTAATGGCAAGCAAAAAACGTTTGACTATTCTGTGGTCATTAATCACTTGCCATGCTTAAATCACAATATCTCTCCCAATTCATATCATAAACCAAAATTTTGTTTTCCAATGGACAATGGACAGCTTACACTAAAAGCAATGGATATTATACCGGTATTTCATTAACATGTCACCGAAGACATTTCAAGCATTTCATGGCCACATTCAGCATTTGGTGGTCAACATAGTTATTTCAAGATAGGCCTACTCATGATTAGTTATATGGTGCCTAAATATTATACTGTAATAACGATATTATATGATTTTTTTTTTAAAACCTCGTCTTACAGAAGATAGGTATGACAAATAAAGAAGCTTTGTTTCAGCCATTTAATGTCCAATTTGACATATCGGCGGCCATTATGGAAGCTAAAGAATCCTCAAGAATGTCTCAAATGTGTGTCTCCTTTCAGGCATTTCGAGCATAGGCATTGAAACTGCATAATTTAGTGTATGGAATTTAATACACACGTTCTTTATGTATTTTGGCAATTATGGCGGCCATTTTGGAGGCCATCTTGGATTTGAAGATTGTTATCAAGATGGGATATATCAAATATTTAGATACACGTCGTAAACACAACATTTCATCCCTCATATGACCGAGATGGTTGATATACTATGCGTCATTCATTTTCCAACATTTCATGTAGAGTGATATACACGCGTAACTTCGACGTCACACAGCGACTTGTAGGAATAAAAAGCCAACGGTGATTTTTTATATGTTGAAGACTAATATGTATAGATTGCATTAATATATGAATTTTTAAAATTGGTTACTTGACGTAAAATAATTCCCGTTTTTAATTTGACACATAATTTGAGCTATTTTTCATGAAAAACACAAGTTTGATCCCGTTATAAAACAAAAGTTACAGAAGCTAAACAAAATGTAATGCACATGTGATATACTCTATAGGTATCTTAAGATGATACTGCAGTGTAAGTGTCTTGTGCAAAATCGTTTTGCAGTTGGAGGGTTTAAACTAAAACTACCCGTTTCTGAATATAGGCTAAAATGGTCGAAATTGGCAAATTTAGGGTGTTTTGATCTAGAAACACTGGGACTCGCGATGAAAGATTTATCACCATAATATGAGATGGTTCATCATAACTGATGTGTGGACCAAGTATGAAATGATTTCTCCAACCTTCATCCCCGAGATGCGGCTGGGTTTTAAAAATACACGGTCTTAAGATACATGTAGATGGTTAATTACAATTGACTAAGATTGGAGGAGACTTCAATATTTTGGTCAAAACTATCTTTTTATCATTGGTTTTAATAGGATTTAGAATAATAACATTATTCTTTACTTCTGCCTGCGTAAATTGTAAACATGTACATGTGTAAATCTTTAAAATATAATGGAATGGTGCAGTATCATTGATTATTTTATATTTCTACTATCAAGTTGTAGCCTTAAAAGTTTGTTTAAATGAACTTCACAAAGGTGTGCCCCCGGGGGGTGCCCCAAGCTACTCCACAAAAACACGAGCAGATCGACCTGTTTTGACTTATTTGAAGCTGAAACTGAAGTTAAACCACAATTTCCCGATACACAATACAGTAGATGAGGATGGAAAATGTCGCACTATTTCTTATGTATTTCTTTATATGGAAGAGCAAATTTCCCTCCAAATGCCAACATTTCCTGGCAAAGATCTTCCTAATTTGCCCACTTTTTCCAGGCCTGATTAGCACTGTATTACAGTCTTAAGAATATCATTTGGAAGAAAAGGCTACCACCAGACCACAAGCGCTGGGCTGCCCAGGATGAGTTTTCACAGACCATACCTGGAGTTTATCGCAGCATGGGATAGAAGTTGTGTAGGCGTGCCTAGAAGTGCTGCTGGCCATGTGATTCTGTATGGTGTAGTAGGTTTGCCTGACACTACAGTGCAACAGAGCATTAAGTTCCAAAAGTGCATGTTATTGAAATTACGCTCTAATTCAAAAAGTAACATATGTAAGACAAGGAGACTATATCATATTATAGAATACAGCTTGGTGATTTAATGTCATAGAAAGAAAAAAATGGTTTGACCTTATTTGCATATAATTAGCATATTATAAAGAAATACATTACAAATTTGCTTTTTGGAATTTCCAGCAAAAACTATAAATGCTATTAACACCAAAGTTACAGGAAATGAAGTTCCCATCATTGCCAACAATACTGTCTGAGAAAAAGTTCACATTTATCTTTACTTTTAACAAAAACCCAAAATCTGTCTTAATTAAGCTTAATTAATGACCAAACTCATTGAAATTATTAAGTAATACTGTGTATCCAAACCAGACTTGCATGGTATCAAATTAATGGTAAAGATGTGCTTAAAAGAATGGTCTGAGCAGATAATTCAATATCCCTTTAGTATTTAAAATATCGTCCTCCAAACATTTAGTATGTTTAAAAAGAGAAAAAAACACATGTAACCACTATTTCATACAACTGTACACAGACTTGGCAACAGTCTAGTAATACTTGTGCAGCCATGCACGCAAACAATGGAAGGAATATTCAAGGACATGACAACGCTAAGGGATCAATGGTTTAAAATTCGCGCTGAAATAAATTTGCCAGTGTGCAGTCAAGAGTTTAAGCATAATGCATGTATGTTACTTTAGGTGACCGTGTGCTGACATGCATGGGTGTACAAACAGGTATCGCGTTAAAGGCCTGCACTAAGTCTAAATAATAATAAAAAGTTTAAATAGTCAAGGCCATGAAAGGAAGTAGGCAGTAGCTGGTTGGATTAGCGTGTATGGATAATCAAGTATTGGCCAATCCTAAATCAGGTTTAATAAGAAATGTAACAATGCTGATAATCATACAAGGACACGAAATAGCACTTTAAAACAAAGCTGTTTTAATGATGTATGATACACATACTTAGGATTGAAATGTTCATTGTTGTACAACAATCAGGAGGCACTATATTTATAATTCAATATTTGGAACTTTATGCTCTGTTGCACTGTAGAACGATTGTCATTTTGAAGAAAAGGCTACCACCAGACCACAAGCGCTGGGCTACCCATGCCCACGCAGACCATGTATACTGGAGTTTATCGCAGCATGGGATAGAAGTTGTGTGCGCGTGCCTAGAAGCGCTGCTGGCTGTGTGGTTCTGTATGGTGTAGTAGGGTTAGGGTTAATTAGTTATTGCCTGACACTTAGATCGACAAAATTAAACACAAGAAAAAAGCACCATGTATGGTTCGCTAACTATCATTTCTTCCTGTTCTCCCTCTCCCATTTTTTTTTTCGGGGACTGTATTTTTTAGTTCTTGACAACATTTCATTTGGCTCGAGTACTGCACATCACACGTATCATGGGAAGTGAGTTTTTTATTCAACCAGGTAAAGAGCTACTAGCCAGCAGTGAGTGGGGTAAAGTCTGTGATTTAATCCTATAAGGAAGTGTTTCACTGTCCTACATCTAGGTGATGTCACCTGGAAGGATTCTATGTCCTTGTTGTGATGACCTTAACACTAAGCTAGGTGATTAATTAAGTGGTATAATTGACAAGTATGTCAGGTATGCCTTGTGCTGTCAGAGTGGTGAAGACAAGGCATTTGAGGGGGTGATACCACAGAAGGGGGAACTGAAAGACTCAGGGAAATATTGGTTAGTGGTCAGAATTTAGGGCGAATGGCTGAGAGGGAAAAGGATAGTGGTTTGAAACCGGTTCCGTCTTCTCAGATTTCCCCACATCATATCAGAAATAATGAAAAAGAAGCAACCTATCCTATCCACAAATATCATTCCTGCATCTATGCATGAATGCATGGTAATGCATGACACTACCAGAGCTAACAGTGCGCTTGCTATACGCGGATTTAGGGTTTCCCTAGTGTTGGGCGATATCGCGTTGATGTTAGTACGCCCTACTTCTGGTTTTTTGGCTACGTACAGGGTGAGTCAAAAAAGTCCGGTCCCGATTTCACCGATTTTTTAAACCAGTTAAAATTCAAAAATGAATATATTTAATGACTTGCCTAGCAAGGTGGCATTACTAGCTATAGCCTAAATTTTATTTTATTCAAATTGGTTATTCGAAACGGGAGATATGATAATTTTTCTAAATTCTGTGAAATAAAATCTGTTCCAACTTATCTAAGGGATCCCTATGGATGTTAACGTTTAACGCGCGCCTTTTGAATAAGTCAATCGAAGGCGTGTTGGTATATTCACAGCAATTACAATAGGAAAAGAGATTCTATTGTCTTTGCGGTTATGTTTTCAATAGTTTTCGTGCAATCAGAGATAGCCTATAACAAACATTATTGAGTTTTAACAAAATATTGACCAAAATATTTTGAAACTTGTTATTTTAATCGAACTGATATGAGAGAAGTCTGAGAGAAAACAGATCTTATATCTTTAAACAGTTTGTGATTTGGCAACTTACCAGGCAAAGTGCATAGTCCATTTTGATGAATATATTTGTGCAATACTGAGTTATATTATAATATATTTAAATACTTTGCATGCAATATCGTTCAATTTATCAGAGATTCAACACAAAAAAACATGATATTTTGGTATAAATTGCAACAGTTACCACAGTGTGTTGTGTTGTATGAATAACTAATATTACAGTAGAATTAACATCCACCACCAAACTTGGAACACTTTGGATTACGCATCTTTTTGTAAAAATGTTGTAAATCTGGCGTGGAATATGATATTGTCTTGAAAACATCACCAGGTATGAAGAAGTATGTCTACTCTCATAAACAATGAAAACAATTACCAATTTTGTACAAGAAGTATTTTTCTTGATTTTTTGAAAACGGGACCGGACTATTTTGACTCACCCTGTATAGGAAAATGAATTGAAATGGGATGAGCGGTCAAAATAAACTCAGAAGATTTCATGGTCGAGGCACCCCCTCAAAAGTACAACATTCTATCACAATTGAAAATAAAGATAGTATACCTAAACTATCCTCAGGGATCGGCAGGATTAAAAAGTGCACATTAAGTGGAAATGTCTATTGAAAGTTCCTCGTAAAATGCCGAAAAGTGGAAGAATTCGGCAGTATAGGCATCATGTAATTTACCAAGCTAGTCATGCCAGTGGGGACTGGAAATAACAGACTAAATCTAGAGGCAATGTAAAAGCTCATCAGAGTCCTAAAATAATGTATTTGAGGTTTATTTACATTGTTTTTTTGTGTCTAATTATTTATTTTACTTTTAGTTTTAGGGAATTCTGAACATAGTTAATTTTGTGTGAAATATCGGGGGGTTATTATTTCTTTATTTATTCATTTTTTTATTTTTCAGTCGGGGGGGGGGGGGGGGGGGGGGGAAGTACTGCAAGTCTGGGGAAACTACTGCTAAATCGGGTGCAGGACCGTCGCTAGAGGGTGTGGGGTGGTATGGTGTGACCCAAATAGTCAAATAATCGGCAAATCTGTACATGGATAGTCGACAAATTTATGCAGCAGTCGGCTAAATAAAGAAAAATGTTATAGAGAAAACTGATGAAAACCCGGAGGATTGGCCATTAGTTGTTGACTGTGCTGTTTTTTGGACTGTGCGATTTTTCTTTGAACGTGTGACATTTTTTGACCCCCCCCCCCCCCCCCCCCACCACCACTTACGTGATCTACATGTACATCAAAATTACCAAATCGGAAATTTTACATGATAGACAGCGAATTAAGGTAAAAGGTTTCAGATGGTAGTTAATAGTATATTTGCTTAAGTACTTAGTACTAGTAGGTGCCAAAAAACTGATTTCCAGAAAAATTGAGGACACACTCCCATACGTATCTCTCAGTGCCCTTTTAAGAAACCATACATCATAATAAATGTATGTCAACAATCAGATGGAAGATTTCAAATCATAACCTCCCCAAAACAAAGATAAATAATATCCTCTAGAACTAAAACGGTTTATTTTTGAATTTCTGGAGAGCAGTGCCTCATCCACATGCACATTTCATGCTCAGTACTCTCAGCCTTCCACAGTTAACACTGTGCAAATGAGCGAGTATTCTGACCAATAATTTGAAATACTTCTATTCCAATAGAGAATTATCCTCCTTTCCTATCCCACACTGAAAAAAGCCTACAAAATTAGCATTGTTGTTGCAAGTGTGTTATCTCAATGAATAACCCTCGTCCCTTGCCAGATAAATTCTAAGGATTCTAATCCAGGGACTTCCACTTCATATTATCATAATTTCTTTTACAAATAATGATAAAAATAAAATAACTATGCCTGGAAATCCTATAAATAACACGAAGGAATGAATCAGTAATGCCGGATACAAAGCCTGCACCCATGGGGAAAAGAAACTCACAGATCTGTGTGTGACTTATGAAAATGAACCAATACTTGATATGATAAAAACCAGCCATATCATTGACTATGCTCTGTGTCACTACTGTCAGCTACTATAATCAAAACAAAGAATTCTCGATCAAAACATTTATTCCAGTCACGCCAGCGTTCATCCGAATTCTGAACGCAGTGTGATGAGCCCTTGACAACCATGCCACAACGCGTTCGGGCGGCGTAGGCCTACTTACATAATTGTCCAATCACGCAGCGTGGGGTCTTGTTGATTAGGGCCGCGATTGGTCAATTACCTTTTGTTTACAAGAACGTCACACCTTCCGGTTTTACTGCGCCCTTGCCGTCGCGATTGACGCGCTCACGCACAGTATGCCCCAGACGCTGGGACACTGAGGAATCTTATACGATTTGATCGAGAATTCTTTGTTTTGATTATAGTTCAGTATGTGATCTAGTGATACATAGGTGCATCACTTTCTATGCCACAGCCGACATTCTTCATTGATCGCGGAGATGCATACGCAGTTGGATTGGAGTTTACACAAACATGTTCGGTAGATTGTGCAGTCATCTTCCCACTTTAAAAGGTGTATGTTCCGATCATTTTGATATCAAAAGGAAACCCATATTTTTCTTATCATTTCTGTAAAATCTTAGGTGCAAGATATGTTACATTTAGACGGTATAGGCCAAAATGTAGTGAATTACTGCCAAAGGGGGTTTACCACCTGGCTAGTTTGTATACTAATTACTTCTCAATGGGCAAATTTCATATCACCCTGTGCTTCGAAAATAAGAACCATTGGAGTTATGCAACTCAAACTTTGGAATACGACTATTTTAAGGATGACCCTTCATCTAGAATAGAAAACATAAAGTTGAAAATCGGGTCTGAAACCTGAACACCTACCTTTAATGAACTAACTAACACAGGTATAGAGTAAGCTAACACCCCATACACTTGGATTGGAGGTTGAAGGAAGGGCCACACTAAAATCACTCCATACACAAGCCTTGTTTTTTCATTATACACTATCCATTATTTTGACAGGTTTCTTGATTTATCTATTGATCAATTTCACTTGCAAATGAGACTATAGTCACGTTCACACTAAGTGGAGTAAGGACGGCGTAAGGAAGAGTAGCGGTGGTTTGGCGTAGCAATCGCGTAACAGATGGAGTAGTGACTGTGTGAACGATGATTAGCGTAAGTTACGCCGCCTTAATCCGGTCGATTTACTCCTGCTTTTTAGCAGGAGTAAGCGAGGTCAGCGTAGCCCCGCCTGGCGTAAATGGCTGTGTGAACGGTACTTACGCTAATCGCGCGTAAGTGTGACCTTTTACAAGATCATGACCTTGGTGATGCTATATAATACGATATAACGTTTTACAAGCTCGCGACCTTGCTATGTGTTGTGCCTATACGGTACAAGGAATTGTGTTTTGAAATAAAATCTCGATACATTTTAAAATATATCAAAATAAATAACTGAAATTTCAAAAGAAAATTGGAGTTCCTTTAGTATACCTACCACTGCATGTCTTCGATGGGAACTTTTAAAGAACGACCCACACACCCCGCCATACACTTACACAGTGAGGAACAAAATGGTAGGGTATTCTAAAGCTTACTCAGAAAGTTAAAGATGTTTAAGCCCCGGTTTGGGCAGACTATTTGCAGATGCTTTTTGATGTACAATTTAAAAAACATGATGATGTGCATAGTCAATTTTTATTTCTATAAATGCGAACAATAAACTTTTTCACACTGGTCCGACGATCGATCTTTCGATGATCGATCGTCCTTTTGTAGACTCAATAACAGTCGTTATGACGATCGATCGTCAAAAAAGGGCCACTTCTCTGTGTGAATCCAATGGCTATTGATCGATCGAAGTTCTTGCATGTTTTGAAACGGCTGAATTAGTCTCTATTCAGCGACGATCGATCGTCCAAAGATCGATCGTCGGAACAGGGTGAAAAGGTTTATTATATCCTTTTTTCTCAGAACACGATCAACACAAAACCATTTTCAGTGATATGCGATTTGTAATACAAAGGTCAAAGCAAGGAATGCTACCTATTTCAACACTTAAACCAGCAATAGGCGTAAGTTACGCGGCGTAGTGATAGTAGTAAAGCGTAAGTTACGCTTTTGAATAACCACTGTGTGAACGTAGCTTAATAGTAATACAGGTTTCTATAAATCATGAGGTTCAGGCATAAATAAGATTTTTAAATAACAGTGAAAATAGTGTCTCGCTTAAAAGCTAGATAAGATGGATAAACCAAGTGTCCACACTCTAATATGAATAAATCGTTTTCATGGCATATACATGTAGCTATACACCTGCTAGGTATCCTGAGATTATGAAGGAAACCATTCATTATACACAGCGGTAAATGCATTTAACATTGGCGCAAGCCGCAGGCTTTATTTTTATCATGCTCATGAGATAGAGCGCATAAAATTGCTCTATTTACTGGTGCATCTCCAAGCAACCACAAATTTACATACATATATCAACATTATGCATGTAGAAAACGGCGACTGAGCTTTAATAGGTGCATATTGGCAAGCCAGATGCATGATCGAGTTTCACATTATAAGTCACTATTTAACCTGGCGGTCCACTTTGTGTAAGATTGAGTGCAGTTCTTGGAGATACATAGAATGTAGCAAGTATAGATATATATACATTTATCATTCCACATTACCATACAAAATCACACGACCAGCAGCAAGTGGTAGAATGCACAAATAGACACATTGGAGAACAGGGACAGCGTTCGAAATAAGAACAATAAAATGGTTATCCAGCGGATAACCTAGGTTGAGATTTTGATCCGCCAACATTTTTGGTTATCCGCATTTGTTCAGTTGTTCACTGGCAAATCTCAAAGATCATATTTTAAGCGATTCTGCCACCGAAATAAATAACGGATCGATGCTTGTTTCGCTATTTTGCAAATTCGGAAGTGAAATATCTCCGTTTACGAAGACAAAGTTGTAAGCACTGAATACTGAAATTAACTTAACCGCGCTCCCAAGCTAACTCGGTAGATGAGACATCCAAGTGCTATGTTATCGATTACAGTTCGGTTCATACAACGGGAGAAAATAATAGTGGTCAGATATTCATAGCCACATATTCGTAGCCACAACATGTGGCTTCGGAATAGCCCAATGTCACACCGTCCATTATCTGATAAAAGTGCAACTTTTCTTTCAAAACTTCATAATTTTGTCATAGACTATTTATTGTCCAAATAATTTTAATGTAGTTTTTGGTTGGTTGGTTACAAACAGATATTGACAAATTTAGCAAAACAATGGATGATCAGATTTTTAATAATTGCCCAAAACCAGGATTGTGCTGTGTCTATTTTGATTCTGATTTTAATGTCCGGATCCTGCTCATGTACATGTATGGAATGCAGGTGCCTCACATTCAGAAATGGAGAGGACACTGTACAGGGCGAGTCAAAAAGAAGTTTACCCGGATTGGTGATGTTTTAAAAAACAAACAAATGACACCCGAGAGTTCAGTAAAGCATATATTTAACAAGCATTCTCTCCTGCTTATTAGGAAAAAGGAATGACACAAATTGAGGTACTCATTTTGCAAGCTGTCCACGGAATACTTGTCCAAACAAATGTAAAGTATGCATTTTAGCTGCGTACTTCCCTATTGACCGAGATTGGTGATATTGTTCAAAACAAATAAATGACACTTAAAAGTTCAGTAAAGCATTTATTTACCAAACATACTCTGCTGCTTATTAGAGAAAATCAATAAAGCAAATTGATCATTCCTAAGAGAAGTTATGCCTGTTTTACTGAAGGACAGGGCATTAATTGTAGGTAAGTACATGTACACAGCTAAAATGCTTACTTTACGTTTGTTTTGTCAAGTATTCCGTGGACAGCTTGCAAAATGAATACCTTTATGAAAATAGGCATAACTTCTCTTAGCAATGATCAATTTGTGTCATTCTTTTTTCCTAATAAGCAGGAGAGAATGCTTGTTAAATATATGCTTTACTGAACTCTCGAGTGTCATTTGTTTGTTTTTTAAAACATCACCAATCCGGGTAAACTTCTTTTTGACTCACCCTGTAGTTTAAGGCAATTTGTAATAAGGGGCACCAACTTTTTCCAAGGCAATTATGTACCTTTGAATAAAGTGAAAAACAGCCTGGAATTGAGGGCATCAAGGCAACTGGGTGGGGCATTCAAGGCAATTGCCTGTGATGCCTTTGAATTAATTGAGCCCTGAAGGAATGTCTTTCTTTTAAAATGCTTCCTTGGTACCAATTTGAATATTATTGAATTGATAAATGTTCTTATTACTTACATTGTAACACCTGTATAACAAAGCAAAATCAATAAAGATTACCGGTATGGAATCTTTAGCAAAAAACCTACATGTATTTTAGAATGCAAACAAATATTTACTCGCTCGCATGCAAGCTTAGCACAGTAGAAATCCTAAACTGCGTAATTAAAAAGTCTTCTGGAGACATGTGTATAGCTAATCTTGGACATTATCCGGTGCAATTAAATTAAAGGTCAAGTCCATGATATAATAATCCCTTGGGAATACGCAGTATCAAGCGTTGTCAATGACACATCCCGTTGAAACATGATATAGCTATTTATATTATACAATACAATACATTTCTTAAATGTTTGTCTTATAGATTTGTTATCAATTAGCTGGGTGGGTGAGAAGGGGTGCAGAGAGAGCAGGGCTCAAATTAATCAAAGATATCCAAGGCAATTGCCTTGGATGCCCCACCCAGTTGCATATATACGCAGCGATGGAAATACCCACATGACTTTCCACCCAGGGTTGACTACATGTAGGTAGGAACTAAACACTTTGTGGACTTACAATATTTCTAACCCTAAACTTTTACAAAAGGAAATAAATCAGTTGAAAAGGTGGTCGTAGGAGGAATCGATCCATGGACCTCTGCATTGTAAGGCACATAACTCAACTACTAGACTAGCGAGGGGGTGAACTGGCAAAGACATGATTTTAATCCATATTATTACGGAATAAAGCAATACTATTATTATGATCAGTACACACAATATTCTTAATAGAGCTGCGACACACATGATCGTCACCTCCGGATTGACAGTCATGTGGGTATTTGATGTATCTCCATTACTGCATATATACGCAGTAGTGGGAATACCCACATGACTTTCCAACCGGGGTTGACAATCATGCGTGTCGCAGCTCTATTAATAATAGCAGTAGTATAGCTTTATTCCGTAATAATAAGAGCAATTAAAATCATGTCTTGGCCAGTTCTCCCTCACTAGTCTCGGACACTTGGTCTAATTTCCAAAACGAAGAGCAATGAGTTGCTTAAAATTGAGATAGACTTACATGTTTGCTAACTGTTTAAATGCAAGATGAAGTCAACAGATTCCATTCGTTTAAAAAAACAAATCAGTGTTGTCACTTAATTTTACTGACGGCGAACGGAATAAGTGTTGCGAAAGAAGTGCATTGGATCATGGCATGGGGTCTAGAGGCCTTCTCAATGTTTTTTAGGGGTTATTAATGCACTTTGAAGGTTCCTGCAACATTTGTTTTATGAGGCAGCTAATGATTTTATCCACAAATTGTAAAAAGAAAAAGAAAATTTTAGAGTGCTGGTTTTGTTACCCTTTTTTTCTAAGAGTGCCGGTCGGCAATCGTGAGTGCCAGCTCCGCCCGACCGCCTTAGTGACAACCCTGCATTAAATATGGCCAAATATCCTTAACTTAACAAGTTTTATACTTTCCTGGATTTCCCCATTGAAACACTGTGTAAAATTGGTATGCCTAGATCAGGCCTTCTTAACTAACTTTCATGAAGTGTCATTTTCTAAATATTAGTAATCAAGAAGTGCCAGTGACAGGCTAGCGAAGTGAGCGGAGCAACTAACAGGTGGAGTCCAGGGGCCCCCCTTAGGGCCCTGGTGGGGGTCCAGGGGGCAAAGCCCCCTTGAAGCTGATGGATTTTAAGGGTTAGAGACGCTCAGATTTCCTAATTGTTACTCTTTTTTGTACACGATTTGGTTGATGAAAAAGTAATAAAATTAAGACAAATGTCTAATTTCCTACCTTAACTTCAGTGACTAAAGTTGCATTTTTTGCTTTATGACAATCTTCTGGAAGTCTGGGGTGTATTTAGTAGTGGATATCCGCAGGCAATCATCCAGATAGGAATTTGTCAAAGCTGCTGCGAAACTTGCTTTTGATTATGTTTATATGTGAGAAGCTTTGCTCGCAGATATAAGTAGTCCTCTTTTTTTCTTCTCTTTTTGTGCTAGCTATCACGATAGCTAGCTCTTATAGCCTGAATTCAAAATCAATATTCCAAGTACGCGATGACTTCGAGTCACTTGGTTCAGGAAACCGTGACCAAATCGGTATAATTATCGAACGGGTCCAGCCAAATGACACTCTCATACGGGTATATTGGTTGATCGAGAAGTGTGACGCTTGGATGCTATGTGTATTGCATCAGGGTCACTTACAAGCGCCGCCTAATCCATCTATGTCCATGGCTTTGATTGGACGAGAGATGTGTTCAGTTGTTTAGCGCCCGGGGTGAAATTTTGAGATGATGTCCGCAGTTGTTTGCCTAGCCTGTGTAAAGTATATTTACTCCGATAGGTAAACAAAGCGATAAATATCCACTAGCTTGTGGCAATGTAAAGAAATGGAGGGGGGAAGCAAACTGAGAATTTTAAGCAAATATAGAATAGATTAACGCTGTCCATGCGCGCGGTTATGCACACGCAAAATACAATTCACAAAATGTTTCACAAACGTATTTAATTTATTGGCTTTCATCATCATATATTTCGAATCACCATGAGAAATTAATTAACATAAGTACAAGCACGTCTAGTATTAGGTCAGTTATTCTTGAGATAAGACTTTGAAAGTTTAGAAAAGGTTTTTGCAAAATCTTTTTTATATGGCAAAACCAGGGAGGTGTAATAGGTAATATCACTCTGGTAAAACTAGCCGCATAGAAAGTGTCCCTTATGTCTGTTATTTTGTTATTCAACGAAAGCCGTTTAAAAACTATTGTACTTTTTAATTCACTATTGAGCAAATATACCTCTGACAATCTGTGTTGATTTTTACAACACTTATACCAATAAAGCCTATGGAGAGGGTGGTTCTAAAATGTTTACTCTCGTGTTTGCCAAAGATGGAGATATCGTTTATAACTGCACAAACAAATCATACTGGGTAGTTAATTTCCATTCTTTGGTAGGCTTAATGAAATAAATACAAAATTGGCGGTCGTTTTATGAGTTTTGAAGTCAATTGTTTGCGACATATGGGCGTAGCCAGGAGGCTTGTCATCCCGGGGGCACGAGAGTGGCGTGGGGTCCAGGGCCCACATTACATAAGGGCCCCGACCCGGTAGGTCCTGGGACAAAGCCTTTAGGTGATTAGGATTGGTATTGATTCCCCACGACGAGAAACGCCATGAAATTGGAGATAAGTATATATAAAACCCTTTAACTCCCCTGAATTGTTAATTGCACCCCCCCCCCCCCCCCCCCCCGCCCCCCGAATGACCCTTGGTGGGTTACCTGTAGCTACGCCGCCAATGAATGCACACAACAAGATCAAATGATTGTTTCATTTCTTCCAAATTTCTTTTTAATTCACGAATTGGGCAGAGCTCCAAACTGAGTAATAGCCCAAACCCTAATTGGAGGTGATTCTTGTAAATAATTAATTTTCAGAGTGTTTATAACATTAATGTGAAAGTTTCAGATTAAAAATTCAAACCAAAAAATAAAAAAAAGTTAAAAAAAAGTACATCGTTAGTACATTATAAGTACATCTTTAAAGGATGATATCTCAGTTTGGAGTTTTCATAAAGACTATAACTGAAAAATTATATAACTCCGCTTAAAAAAAGAGTACAGCCCAAACCCTAATTGGAGGTGATTCTTGTAAATAATTAATTTTCAGAGTGTTTATAACATTAATGTGAAAGTTTCAGATTAAAAATTCAAACCAAAAAATAAAAAAATAAAAAAATACAAATAAAAGTACATCGTTAGTACATTATAAGTACATCTTTAAAGGATGATATCTCAGTTTGGAGTTTTCATAAAGACTATAACTGAAAAATTATATAACTCCGCTTAAAAAAAGAGTACCATTGTTAAGCGGAAGATCTCTACTACAATAATCAAATACAAGCTCAATGTTGATATCTTGCCTAATTGTGTCTGATTTTCACATACAGTACGGACAACTACTGCAAATTTGTCTTCATATTCATTACTTGACATCATGCCCAAATTTGCCAATACGTTCACTGCCTGCTCTTGTGCCAATACTGATTACCCAATTACATGTCATTATTCTACCAAATGCTTTCCTAAAAAATATCAAAGTCTTTCATTTGTACTAGCACTTCCCCTTTAAAGGGTTTTTATTTATAGTTGTTTGCTGTGCGCCATTTTGACTGCCTCAAAGCGCCACCAAGTGAGAACGCCTGGCCTAGATTCTCGGACGCCCTTATGCCTATTCTCGAACATTTAATATAATATAGTTTTAATATTTTGGAGTACAAATTTGTCCCCAAAATGTCTTCTATTGACCCCATATGTGACCCCTCATGTTATCTCATACCATGTTGATGTAATCTCTATCTTAGTGCCTCAAATCATTAAAGAGATATTTTCATCGTTCTATACAGCAGAGACATACATTTTGGAATGCTCTAACAGTTGAAAAATGCCTAAATCCAGTAAATTATCATTTAATATGGCAAGATAAGTGTTGCCTGTTACATGATATCGAGGGCTCATAAACAAAAGGCCTTATCTCAATTTTGACCATTTTGAGAGAAAAAACATTGAAGGTTTTTAAACACATTGGGGAGATGGCGATGAGGCCTTATGATACTGGCTATAACTTTGAAAGGGGTTGTGTTATGGAGATAAGGCTGTGTTACTGGAAAGAGAATTTCTTTCCATGAACATTTTGATACCAAAATCTAATTTTTGAAAAAAATGGAGATAAGGCCTTGTGTTTCAGAGCCCTCAATATTACAATAATTTTTAAAAAATAAAAATATGTTTGAACATTTCAAATCAGAAAAAATTACGATTTTAGTTCATATGCAGGTGATCTGGTAAGAAAAGATGTTAATAAAATGTTCAATAAAATATACTGAATTAAAATGTTACTTTTGAAATAAATTGTATTTGCATACAGAAAAAAGTCCTAAAAAATAATACTTATGATAATGAATTAAATAATTTAGTATAGAATCTTGGGTTAGGAGTTACCATCTCTATTGGTGTGGGTCAAGGGGTACTATGTGGGTTATTAAGGATATTTAGGGTCAAATACTGGTCATCTATTTAGGTCCTGTTCTAGACTTTTGAAAATGAGGAAATGAAAAAGAAAGAAAAAAATTCCCCCCTTACATTTCGGTCACAACCTTACCTATCATATGTTTTTTATATTAGTAAAAAAAATGTGATTCTTTTGTATCTTCAGGCTCACGTCCTCTCAATCCTTCAACTCTTGCTTCCATGTCGAAGAACTTATCTGGTTAAACATTTGATCCCCTTAGTACCCCCCCCCCCCCCCCCCCACACACACACACACCCCACCGGATCCAAAAAGGTACAACTAACTACATTTGGTTGGATCTATGATTCAACCAAATGAAATAGCCCTGGATTCAAAGCCGATAAAACTGTGTCACAGCAGCGAATAGTTCACATAAAAATATTTCTTGAACACCGCAAAGGTAAAACGTTTGCAAATAAGATTATCAGTAATACGTTTTCCTACAGAGCATTTCTACCTACCTTATTTTTAAAACCGAAAAACGGAAGCAGAAAAACAGCGCATTATCTGAGGTGCGAAAATGAAAATTCGTGAATACATGTCGTCTAAACGGATTACGATATCGACTTCCTTTGTGTGTACCACCTGTGTCTCTTCAACAACTGTCAAAGTACTGTCAAAGTCCCGGAATTCCACGCACTGATTTGTCGGAAAGCAGATAGTCAAAGCAGTATATACCGTAGACTCCATGTAAGTATTTATAGGTGTTTTTTTTTTAATTTATCTCATTAGACCTCATCAAGGTTGAAGAAATACAACAAAAACATATAAAACAATGCAAGAGATGAAATAGAATTCATATAAATACATACAAGAACTTTATAAAAGTGATTTATTAAATTATTTAATGGCGACAAATTCATGAACCATACGGCATATTCAAGCGAATGCAAAATATCGTACACGTGTGCAAACAGCCTCGATTTGCGGGTCACATCGCGCGTCCCATCATGCCTTATAACTTATATAAGGACTCTCGTATCATAGCGTCGCCCTCGATTTACGAGTCACATCTTGCGTAATCCACGCCCATATGCCCATATATGGGAGGCTCTTGTTTTGCATATTCATTCTGACCCGGCTGACCTCGTGACGTTCTCAAAACAATGTCGCCGAATCATGTGTTTTTCCGACCACACCATTTTCTTCAAATACAATTTGACGACGATGTAATCCACCGATTTTCATGTTTTAATTATATTTGTAACTCTGACGTATTTGCTAAGCCCAAGTGACATTTTCTAAGACGTCAAATGTAGCCTGGACGGTAAGTGCATACCACTGAAAATTGGGTTTATATGCCACCACACAACGCGGGGGTTCCGTCACGATCGATCGCATGGTAGAATTCGCGTGTACCAAAAAGGTGAGTGGGACATAAAAACTGAGGATTTTTCAGGTGACTAAAATGGTTCCCTTCAACATTGTGTCTGTACCCGATATCCAACCATATAGGTTGGTATCTATTGAGACTTATTCTAGGCCTACCAATTTATTGAATGAACAACATGCACGCAGCACAAAGATGATCGCGCCCAAAATTGTCACGCTTAAGGTTGTACCCGCTTCACGCAACGAACGCAATATGCTGCTTTAATGTGTTTGTTCAATTATAAATCAGACTTTAGGCCAAGTAAAACAAAACAACAGTTGATCGTCTCCGCCCACTTCCTTTTTTCGTGCCGCATTGATTTTTTTTGTTTATTTTTATTTTTTATAGTAAAACTTTTCGAAAAATTG
Organism: Ophiura sarsii; assembly: GCA_035610835.1. Lineage (NCBI taxonomy): Eukaryota > Metazoa > Echinodermata > Ophiuroidea > Amphilepidida > Ophiuridae > Ophiura > Ophiura sarsii. Next base: position 15,063,172 of record CM069448.1, on the reverse strand, counting down.
CATGTAAAAAAACTATTAAATGTAAAGTTGCTCCAGTAAAACTTTATTAAAACTGTATCTGTACATTAAATAAATACATATACAATGAAAAGAGGCTCAGACTGTAAAATCTTAACTTCAAAAAGCAGGCGGCCATCTTGGAAAAAAAGAAAGAATAATAAGCCCCTCCCGCAACCTTTTTTGAAAAGTCTGGATGATCAACTGTTGTTTTGTTTTACTTGGCCTTAGTAGTATTAATTGCATAATCCACTGAACACAGGCGAAGTCGTGCTTTCTCCAATCCAAGTTCAACGGCTTGTGTTTTGTTTTTTGTTGGCGTAGCGCAGGCTATTCAAAGTTTTATTTCGCTTACAGAGAGATACACAAAAAAGGCATATTATGTGATCTTTTCCAAGTAGCGCCCTGCCTCTATCATTGATTTTTACTATGAAAGCAGATTTATTGCAGATTTGCATTTTTGATCATAAATCATAAAAATCCTCTAAGTTACAGATCGATACAATTCCTAATTACTTCAAAATCATGGTTTGAAAATAGATTGTACCGAGCGGTACAATCTATATTTTCCAATTTTAGTTTTACTCTAAATTCACTCTAAAACTATGATTTTGAGGTTATTAAGAATCGTAGGGGAGAGTGGGGTTGGTTGGAACGCGGGGTTAGTTGAAACATTGAGATTTTCCTAAAAACCAACAATTAATTTCTAGAAACACTGCCATCAGGTGGTGTGCAAAAGCAACCCCCACATACCACATTGCCTACAGCACATGGGTCTCAGTCTTCTTGGAGTTAGAAAGGAAAGTTTGATTTTTCAATTTTTGACTAAATTTTTTGACATTAAGAAATTTTGTATTATCTCTATGATGTTTGTAGATTCATGTGGCTATATTTTTGGTATGTTAGGCTCTTATACTAAGCTAAAAAATAAGGCTAAATAGGTGTGCAGTTGTATGCCATGTTTTGCACAATAAGCTTAAACATCTGCCATATGCTCTCGGGGTTAGTTGAAACATTGGGCATGGGGTTTATTGGAACACTTAAATGTGGTACATCCTTAAGGTTCTGAACCTGAAATATTGTTTTGGAAACAAATAGTTAGGCGTACAATTTGTAACAATAGTAAACAACTTTATAACCCTTGACTCTTGAAGTCTACATCGTCTTTTCAGCTAATCTCACCGTAGCCCCCTTTAGACACCTACAGACTTCAGTGACTGCAAAAGGTCTCAAGCAGACTCCGAAGAAGACTAACTAAAAGACTGTGTATCCTTCATTGAGTGCTGTTGATTGTTGTTGATCATTATAAGGGCATGCCATATTGATTTTTAAATTGATTTTTAAAATTATTTAACAACAGTTGTAAGTAGTTACAGTGTAGTTTTTAAGTAACCACACACCAAGTTCCAACTAACCCCATGTCATGTTCCAACTAACCCCATGCATGGGGTTAGTTGAAACAGCTGAGATAACTTTTTCAAAGTGGATTATTTTAATAAACATAAACAAGTCTTAGAATGTTATATGCTGTATTTGTAACACACAGATGTATGCTTGAACTGATATAGTTATTAAATCCTGAATCAATTTTAATTGCGTTATAGAGTCATTTTTCTGAAAAATGTTCCAACCAACCCCACTCTCCCCTATCGCTCTGTTACTTGGAATGTATTTATGATTTATGATCATAAAAGTCAGGCCTGCAAAAAATGTTGATTTCCCGGCAAGCTAATCCAAATTTCCCTCCCAAATGGAAAATTTCTCACTATTTCTTGTGTACTTCTCTATCGGAAGAGCCAAACCCCTCCAAATGCCCAAATTTTCCGGCAAGGGGCTTCCCAATTTGCCCATTTTTTCCAGGCCTGATAAAAGTAAATATGCAAGAAAATCTGCTTCCAATTTTTTTCGAGGATTGAGGGCGTCCCCTGGAAAAGATCACATAAGGCCCTTTGCAGTCAAATGTGAGCTTACTGTTGCCCGGGCGCGTCCAAAAGTCACCGGCGTGATATGAAATATTTTTAAAATATTTAATTATTTCATTGTTTAAAGCTTTTTCATAAGCTTTTTAACACTTTTCTGGCGATAAAATTAGCCGATGAGCCGCATTTCAATACTTCCGGGTTGGGAAAAACATTTCTGGGAATTAAAAAAACTCTGCACGAAACTTGAAACTATCGCTTTGTATTGAAATGTGTGCATTTGAAGCATATTCGTAGGCACGGCAATTGATTACTGCGCAATCGCTTCTGCATATGACGTCACATCAAAACATCGCCAAGATATTTTTCGTTTTTTGCTGAGCGTCCACGATCAGCTGAACCGCCGAACTTCTTTGGAGTTTCCTAGTGCATTCTGGGTAAAATTTCAGGTTTGTTTACGATCCCCATCTTTAAAATTCTTCGAGCTAGCGTAACGAAAACAATATTACAAACATCGAATATCTCATTAATATTCAAAATAGGGATGCAAATATGAGTACACTCCTTTATAAAAGAAACAAAATGCAAAGCCAAGGCAGTAGTTGGTGGTAGGACATAATTAACACTAACTAACACTAACCGTAACACAGCATTTTAATTGTATTCGTACCTTTTATTTAACAACGCAGACAATATTAAATCAGGTGACTTTACCTCAAAATATTACAATGTTAATATTAAATAGTCACCTCGTCCTGCTTTTCAAAAACGCAACAGTAAACTCACATTTGACTGCAAGGGGCCTAATATACCTTTAGGCTTTAATAATATAAATTCACACTGAATTAAAAATATCAACAACACTGACACAACACTAACTAAACAACAGTGAAAGTACAGTCGACTAGTCATTCATCATAGTGTTCATGGCACAAATCACGCTGATTTCAGCGAGGATGTCAGCGCACTTACGTGCTGATATTCTACTTTATTGAAACAAAAATGTAACAAAGTTCTAACAAATTCAGGAGACAATTTCAAAACAATCACTTACCATTCCACGAGCCACGTCTTTGACAGAATACAAGCAATCGTTTTGACAAATTTTGGTGAATAAATTTATTTACATGAACTTTGACATGCTGGTCATGCCGGTGGCACAAAGGTCAATAAGCACCGCCCCTTTTTTTTGATTGGTCAAATGTTTATATAAAATGGCATTTTTCCAGTCTAGAAAAAAAGAACAGGACATTTACTACAATTTCAACCACTCATACATTATTCTTCATACATTATTCTAACTGTATCCTGTGCTGAGCGCTCTGGTTTTTATGAAATCAACCCATTCTTAAATGCACAAAATAAATCTGCATACGTAATTAATTGATTGACAAGATCCAGAATTCATTGCGGCAAAATAGTTTCAGAAATAAATTTTCAAGATGGCTCCTGTTTCGCAGGTAACGAAATATAAATTTATGAATTTAAAATGTTTTGATGCCTTTAGTGCGTTCTGTTTTTGATGCTCTATGAATATAATCTTTCAAACCAGCAAGTGCTTGAGACTGAATGAACAGGGTTACACTGTCTGGCCAAAAAACGGGCAATGCTAATGGTAAACGGTATCCAAGTGGTCGGCGTTGTTGGCAACAAACAAATTCATCATAACCATCCATAAATAATATCATGAGATGAGTTAGAAATAAGCTTATTTCAAATATTTCGATCGCCTCAATTTAGTTAGGACATAACATATTTGAACAGGGTCATGTGGCGTTTTAAGTAGGATACAAGTAATTAAAACAAACATTTATACCTAGTATTTGTAGACGTCCTGTTTTGCGTAACAGGATTTCTGCAATTCCTTGTTCACATGTTCAAGTTGTTGCCTGGTTTTTACTCCAGCCGGCGATGGAATCTTGATAACGGCTTCCTTGTTTATCCCAACAACAAGCTCATTTTGGATTTTGGATTTTGTATAATAACAAGGTCTTCTAAAAAACTGGTCATGCTGGCCGTGATCGTGATGCCAAAAAGAAAGTATAATATTGGATGTCTTATTATTTTCGGGTGATACAAGAAAATATTGCACGAGCTATACAAAATATTGCACGAGTCAGAGACGAGTGCAATATTTTTTATAGCAAGTGCAATATTTTCTTGTATCACCCGAAAATAATAAGACATCCAACATTATTATTATTATTTATCAGGCTTTCACCCATAGTTGCGTTGCGTGTTGATTTAATTGTATTTGCAACTAATCTTTGTTCCACACAAGTTTGTTAAAATCATCATCACTTAGAGAGGCGAATCTCCCGGGAGTCTGCTGCGGTTCCGACATTTTGCAAACTTGTTGATTTGTTGTTTTCGTAGTGGTTCCCCACGTAAGCCTGCTTCATTAACTTAAGCCGATAACACGTTTTTGCAAAACCCATGCAATCAGCGAAAATTAGTCGCAACTGCATGCTTAATAAACGCTAAAGTTGCGTTAGCTCCTTTGTATATATACAATAGTATAGACGAATATTCATAACGAACAAATAATGGGTATGACTACAGGGGTAGCGCTAGGTTTTTAAAGTAGGGGTTTTTAGAACCCTAAACCCCATAAAAGTATGAAAAATAAGGGGTTATTTTGGATTTTCAGCTAATTTATTGCGCCAAAATGAAAAAATATGCACTAAACGCGCAAGAACCCCCAGTAGCGCTATCCCTGTATGACTATGAGACTAAAAAAAATTGGACGGCAATATTTTTAGAATATTGGATGCATCCGGGTACTTGGTTAAACAATATTGAATACACAGTTTTATTGTACCTTTAAAAAGCCTGATATAAATAATAATATTATTTATTTATTAAGTAGAATAGGCCTAAATAGTAATATAAGCACATTATACTAGCCTCCTAAGGCTTAGGCATGTTAGCCGTAGGCTATAGTATTACAGGAAACCCATACGTTGTTGTTTATTTTTTATTTTTTTGCCCACCAATGTATGGGGAAATTGTATTAGCACTAGAAAACATCAATTTGATTTGCTGTACTAGTGAATGGCGCCGGGTTTCAATGATACGCTTACATTCCAATGTTTAAAAGATATGAGTCCAACCTATTTGTCATCCAACTTTGAATTTGTACTATCCGTACTGATTAAAGGTAGATGTTCCGATTTTCAACTTGAAGTTTTCTATTCTACATGAAAGGTCATCCTTAAAAAAGTCGTGTTCCAAAGTTTGAGTTGCATAGCTCTAATGGTTCTTATTTTAGACGCACAAGATGCTGTGAACTGTACCCATTGAGTAGTACACAAACTATATCGGTGGTTACCACCATTCGCGGTAATTCAACGTTATTTCATCGATTTCTCCGTAATTATACCGATTTAGGCCTTCAAATTTCAGTATGATGGTGAGAAAAATACGAGCTTTCATATGATATGAAAATCTCCGTATGTTTGAAATAATTCTGTGTTACGAAAATGTGATCGGGTCATCTACCTTTAATATGTCACTCAGTCAATTCAAATCTTATATTTCCACTCTGTCATTGAATAATGTCATAATTTGTATATATATATAATATTTAAATACAGTAACATTTGTTATTTATGTAAGTATGTATCGAAATGAGGGCTTTCTAGGAAAGCAGTGCGAGTCACTGAAGCATATTACCCTTATATAAAGAATAAATAAATAAATATGCATCTGTAATGTAAAACACTCTAAATCAATCACTGCGCATACCCTATTGTTTGACAGTTGACTTGCCACTGATCTTCAGCATATTACCCTTATATAAAGAATAAATAAATAAATATGCATCTGTAATGTAAAACACTCTAAATCAATCACTGCACATACCCTATCATTTGACAGTTGACTTGCCACTGATCTTCAGGATTTTATATTTTAATCATGCTTTAATGATTTGACCATTTTCCATCCAGGATCTGGAAGACAAAGGACAGAGGACATCAGTTGTGTTCAATACATCAAAAAGAGAAATTTTTACACCTCAAAATGGTTTCAAAAGTCTGCAGAAGAAATTACGGAGTAGTTGGAAAATAGTGAGGTAATTTTTTTTTTTTACTGATTAATATAATATACTGTGAAAGTGGAAATTTTCGCGCTACATTTATTTTCAGGCTAAAATCAGCAAGTGCGAATATATTCATTTTGTATTTAGGTCTATGTAAGGCAGCTCAAAATCACAAAAATAAAAATGAGCAAAACGTGCGAAGCGCGAACATTTCCACCATGAACATTTGCACTTTTACAGTAGGCCTAAATGTTGTTTAATGTGATTGACTATGAAAATTGGTAATGGATTCTAGGTTATTGTTTTTTATTTGAATTATTATCAATAGATCAATAGATCAGGCACAGAAATTAGATAGTGAATAAAATATGTGTGATATATACCATATTATCCCTATTAAGCGCCCATGCCCTTATAAGCGCCCACCCCCGTTTTTCTCAATGACTACCAACAAACAATCCCTTATAAGCGCCCACCTTTTCAATTACCGTAGCACTGAACAACAACATTTTTCGCCAGGACGTCCTTCAGTAAAGCTGTACCAATAAACCTGGTTCGATCGCCGCCTCCCGCTCTCCCCGATCCCACTAGGCACTTACTGCCACACGTAGAGTAGTGCTGATACTACTGCCTGTACAGTTTATTCTCGGTAGTTTTGAACATGCGTAGTGCAGAATGCGTACGATATGCATAGTGTTGTATTTTAGCCACAAATTAAAAGCAAAGATGGCCGCCCACATGTTGTATGTTTACCGAACAAAATTTCTTCGCAACAGTGCCGAATTCGACAGTCTCCACGATAAATGAGTTTATAAAAAGGTAACATAATAAGCGCCTACCCAAAATGACTTTGCTAAACGCCCTGGGCGCTTAATAGAGATAATACGGTAACCTTTTTTGTAATAAATATAAGAGTGCCTGAGGTTTTGATCAGAACTAACAGAATTCTCTATCAAAGCAACATAACTCATGTCTTTATTTGATCTCGCTGATGAAAAGATTTAACGCTAACACTGGCGGCATGGTTTTGGGAATAAACTATCAGAGAGAAAAAATGGATCCAATTGGGGGTGGGGGGCTGGCTGCCGGGAATCAAGCCTGGGTCGGTTGGGCTGTGTAGGAGGTCCTGCCTCTACAATAACCAGGAGACAGACTTGGGAAACATGCTCTACCAACATCTAATAAATTAGTATTTTGTAGTACCATTAGGGTTAATATTGATCATTAAAACCGTGTTTATTTTACAGCAACAAAGAAGAGATTACATCTGGAAAATTAGCCAATGCTAAAGTGTTTGTCATAGGAGGTCCGAGGGAAAAGTTTACATCTCCAGAGGTAAGAAAAAATTGTAGACTGAGCCTCCCACAGGCCCTCTATATGTGGCTACCATCTTTTAAAAAGATTGAACACCTTCTACAAGATTGTGAAATATAAGTGATGGTGACAGGAAGGATTTAGTCTTTAGAATTTACCAAATGATGTAGGACGTCCTAGGAAAAAGTTTGATTGTAAGAGGTACCATAAGAAAGGATTTAAACTTGAGTCCCACCGCCCACTAATGTTCTGTCCGAGTCATTATATTTATTGATTCAGTGCATCTACTCTACTTGTATCCGTTAAGTGATCCTCGAGTGGATTGAATTAAGTTTCATTAGTCATAGGTTCTGCAAGAATTCTTCTAGGCCAACATTGATCTATATCAAATATTTGTGCATCTTCAGGAAAGATGAATAAGCTAGACGTAAAAAGGATAATTTTTGTTAGAAAAATGTTATCTTATTTATAAGCAAATGCAGTAGAATACGCACCAGGTCATTTATTTAGTTATAAAGCAGTTATAATGCCAGCTATACTTTTGAATGGAAATAACTATAGAACTACTATTTTTATTTTTTAAATAGTTTGAAGCTATAAAGAAATACATAGATGATGGAGGCAGTGTCCTTGTACTCATGGGAGAAGGTGGAGAATCTAAATTTGACACGAATATCAACTTTTTACTCGAAGATTTTGGTATCATGGTCAATAATGGTAAGTTAATAGTTTGCAGTAATAGTCATAAAATCAGGGGGTCAAAAATGACTTTTATATTTGAACTTGCAATTGAAATGATAATAATCAAAATCGAATTCTGTAATTATGCTTAATAGTCAAATGCTACCACTACTGTGATACGTCGTCTATTCAATACTCTTGCAATAACAACAAATACTTGGTCTTTTCATGTACACGCTTTTGAGTACTGAACCCCGATCGATATGATCGTGACATGAAGTCTATGGCATGAACCATCACACCAATAGGTGCGTGATCCATTTACCAGGAGGTCATATAATTTCTTCGATAGTAGTGTAGTTTGGAACACTCAAATTCAATTTCCCCCAAATGCAAAACATGTTGGTAACTGTGCACAACCAATCTTGCAGTACTATTGCTTTCTGTGAACTACCTTTTCATACTAATGTTTGATAAATGTTAACCCCATGTTCCTTGCTGAATTTGAGCCTTCCCATACAATACCATTTTTAAACCTATAGCATATTTTTGATCCTGTATAGATGCTGTGGTAAGGACGTCATATTACAAGTACTTTCATCCTAAGGAGGCGCTTATATCCAATGGTGTCTTAAACAGGTCAGTATCACCCAAAGAATGTGATATTATACAAATATTTACTGCTCTTTAGGGATCTGGTGGAATCTATTGGGCCCCGAGGTGAACTGGAGACCATGGGGTACTATTTTCCTGAGACCAAAGGTCAAGGGAAAATAATACCCCATGGTCTCTACCAGTTCACTGAGGGGCCCAAATAGATTCCACCAGATCCCGAATAAAGAGCAGAAAATATTTGTTTTATATCCTTCCATCAATATATTTCTTGTTCATTAATTTGTTAATAGTAGACTCTCAAGACTGAGCTAAGCCTAGGCCTAAGTCAACTGTCATAATAATAACATAAAGAGAACTTTGACACGTAAATCGAGGTCAAAGGGTAATAGTAGACTATTTCATTCTCCAAATAGTACCTCTCTCCCTCGTCAATAGCATTTTTGGTCTTCTTGCCTGATGGTGAGACTATTTTTGATGTGTGACACACTTTTAACCAATTAATGAACAGGAATATATTGATGAAGGATATAACAGTGCATATTCTAGTGATAGTCACTATTTTTGCCATTAGGGTAACAAATGGCCATGCGTTTTAAGTTGGGCCGGTCTCGTGTGACGAACTTAAAATTGGTGAATATCGCGTGTATTTTCATTTGAATGGCGATAACTTTTCTATACTAGGCAATACCCCCACAAAAGTATACATTTTCTTGATTAAAATTGTCTTAGGAGTTCAAAAATGCACTTAAAATTAACATAGGATGAACCCCTAGAAGGTTATGAATTTGAAAAGGTCAACAATTTATGAAAAAAATCTGCTGAGAAAAAAAAAATATGAAAAAAATTCTGCATACCCTACAAGGTTAATTATTGCAGATTTGAATTCCTGACAGTTAAAGCTTTCCAAGCATATATAACTTTCTATATCTAGGTAATGTTTACAGTATTTTGCACCGGGCTGGAAAAAATGTCATTTTGCGAAGAAAAAAATCTGACATACGAGGGGCAGTCAATAAATAATGAAAGTGATCATGGTATGGGATGCATGAGTGATTCTATTGAGGGGATAATGTGATCAATACAAAGTATGAACCTTTGTCTTTCAAACAATACACTTTTGGATTTTTAAATGTGAACTATGACGTCATAGCACTGTCTCAAAGTAAGTACACTTGGGACACTGCTAAATCAGTTATTTGGCGGGAAATTTGAATTGTTTTTATGAAACACGTGGTAAGAAGATTGCATAACATGACATCAGAAGCAGGTAAATCCCGATTTGTCTTCGCATAAATATGATACTAAAGACAATAACCTTAATCCCTGTGTAATTTGGAATGTGTAGTATAAGAGGAAAAAGTAAGGAGAAGCAATTGAATAAAAGGTATACAAATATCAGTATTTCAAATAGCTAATTTTTATTTAAAAATGCCCAGTCAGTGAATCACTAATATGGCGGAAAATCAAACAATTTAGGAAAAATTCAAGCAATTAACCAGTTTGGAAGATTCCATATGATAGTTAACTAATTATCTGAACTTATTCGCATGAAACCTGCAGAAAAATGCGCATGCGCAGACGGCAGATAATTTTGAAACGGGCCGAAAATGGCTAAAATCATGAAATTTACCAGATAAAAGCTTACTGTGCCTTCAAATTCTAATCAGAAATAATGAAAAATGTTTAAATCAATGTGTAAACATATTGTGATAGTCAAAATGAAGATATACAGGAATGTATCAATCAAAGATGGCTGCCACAACCTCTCTTATTACTGTTATCTTTAGAGCTACTAGATATGTATTGTGTAAGTAATCGTCATATAATTTCAATGGTTTGAGGAAATTTTATGAACAGCTCCTTTTGAAATCCCCACTATTATTGCTTTACATCCCACAACAATTTATTAAATTATAATCCCTCTATTGTTCTTTATCCTTTGTTGTTTTCTAAGGTATATTATTGTGGATTTTGCTAAATAAAAGCGTATTTGAGATGGTCCCTTCTTGTTCGTATTAAGGCATTCAGATCTAAAAAAAGAGTGTCAAACAGAGATGAGTGTGTATTCTAACTATGTGCCAAGTGTTATCTGTTTTTTATGCTTGCACTGCCGAGATATACGCAAATGTATCAATCAACCCATATTCAACATATTACATATCCAGCCAAATAATTGGCAGATTTCAGTCAGTGTCTGAAACCTATTGTGTTTATGTTAATGACGTTACATAACCAAAGGTATCTAACAATCCAAAAGTGTATTGTTTGAAAGACAAAGGTTCATACTTTGTATTGATCACATTATCCCCTCAATAGAATCACTCATGCATCCCATACCATGATCACTTTGCCTAACCGTATGTGCTGGTAAAAGGCGCTGCGTCGGTACATATCCATCCAGTCATACACATGTAGTTCTTCAATGCATTGCGGGTCTGTAATTATTGATTAATTCTTTAATAATTAAGGTGATTACCCATTATTAAACATCTAAATTATTCAAATCAGTTTATTTACCAGAGTTTATGTACTTAGATGCAACAATTTCATTCCATAAACATGATTTAACTCAATTGCACTGAACTGTACTGTAGATGCCAAATTTGCTGCGCCGGACTCTCCTGCGCCGGACTCTCCTCCACCCCTGATGTTGGTTAATTAGCCATTAATTAACAAAAAATGACAAAATTTTAACACATGCTAATACTTTTATCTTCTTGCCCTGCATAAGAGCTTTATTTTGATACCAAATTTAGCTATGTAGGAGGTATCTTTGTACAAGAAATTGAATAGACAATGTCATTTTTGATGTGCCGATGTCACAACTCCACCTTTTTGCAGGCCCAGTTCAAAACGCATGGCCAAATAGTGAGATCCCATGTTTTGGATTAGCGGCCATTTTGGAGGAAGCACTTAACTGTATTTTGCATGTAATTTTTCAAGTAATCGTAACATTTCAAGTGGAAGTTTATAGAGGTCATTCACCAGGTTGTATCAATGAGGAGAGTCGTGACTCATTGGAAACGTTTAAACTCATTTGAAGTCGGTTACATATCATAATTATAAGCAGATTTCTTTCGTCTTCAGTGAATTTTTCAAAAACAATTTAATTCATTTACAACTGCCTGTATTCTATCCGAAAATAGGCTCAGAATGAAACTAATAAGGGGGAATTAAAGATTGATCCACTCCCACGTGATGCTTTGATCATATTGTACTACATCTGCTTCTTTTGTTGTTAACAGAGCAATAAGCCAGGCAGCCGGTAAGATGATACCAAATGCCGGTGAAGATGAAGATGCTGCAAATGATGCACAGTGAGTAGTACTACTCGGTCTAATATAAACTCATAAAAAGTTTTGGAATGTTTTCCTACAATTGTCAATTTTGTGGATATTTCTTGATATATTATATTACATATTGATAGTAAGTTGATGTGTTCATCTTTCCAACAATACCACAGTTGTAGAAATTACTTGTTTTCAGTGTTCAGCCACTTGCAAGCCTCCAAATAAGCGGGCGCCGGGCGCTTTTTACCCCCTGGTTCCCAAGTTTTGGCTCCTGGTATTTCTCGAAAATTCATAGCCAGGCGCCAGCAAATTTTGGTACTTGGTCGCCTGGTCTTGCCTCCAAACAATGCTCAAACATACCTAAAATCAACTAAAATCTAATTGAAAATTACTTGCTATAACTAACATGTTTTACTGTATAATGTCATTCATTTCACGGCTATTTCCGAGCTCATTTTAGCACGTAAACATGCCTTTAAAAAGGCAGTAATGTAGCCATCGCCATGATGTATGTTGTCATGTAAACAACGTCGAATTCGACGTCTTTATAACACGCGGCGCGACCAACAAATCACTGAACAATGTTGGTGTACAAGGTACTTTAACAAAAAACGTTCTGCATGTTTAGATAGACTAATTTATTTTGAATAATTTGTGTGGGTATATAAAATCAAAAAGTTCCAAATTAAGATGAAATCTGCATCGTAAAATTCATGAAAATACGAAATTTTCAAAGGCCATTACCATTCTAATTCTACTGAAATCCCTGTTATGATCAGCAGCACCGCCCAGATCCCAAATGACCAGGCAGTGGCGGTGGCGGTGTCAAGACAACTAAATTTAGAATTACACAAGTTTGAATATAATTCAAAACAATAAAATAAATATATTTTAATAAATAAATAAATAATATTATCAAAACTAACTTTTAAAGATAACTTTTAAAAATAACTTATAAAAATGACTTTAATAATAACTTTAAAAAAGAACTTTTAAAAGTAACTTTTAAAGATACTTTTAAAAATAACTTTGAAAAATGACTTTTAATAAGAATTTAAAAAAAATAACTTTTAAAGATAACTTTTAGAAATAACTTTTAGAAATAACTTTTAGAAATAACTTTTAAAAATAACTTTTAAAAATAACTTTTAAAAATAACTTTTAAAAATAACTTTTAAAAATAACTTTTAAAATAACTTTAAAAAAATAACTTATTTAACAAATTACTTTTAAAAATGATTTTTAATAATAACTTTTAAAAATGACTTTTAATAATAACTTTTAAAAATGACTTTTAAAAATAACTTAAGGAGTCTAACATCTCCTGTGCTTGCACACCCGCCTCTGCCTGGAGGTCATCAACCTTTGGCCTGTGTTGTTGTCTAGATGGCAAAGTTCCCTTAGCCTCAGCACATGGTATTCAAGAGTTGATTGACTGTCAATGGGGTTCAAGGACCTCTCCAGGTTCAGTTGGTTAAGGAAAGGGGGGGGGGGGGGGGGGGGAAAGGCTCATCCTTAGGTTTGTAACGCAGAAAAAAATCAATATATTAGCATTTTGATGCTTTTTGAAAATGGCTCCTGGTTCTACTAAAATGGCTCCTGGTTCACTAGAAAATTAGAGGACCAGGAGCCACGTTTTCCAAATATGTGGCTCCTGGTCCAGACTCGCTTAATTGGAGGCTTGGCCACTTGCTTGCGAATGTATGGCGGTCTCAATTAAAATGTGCCAAATTCACCACTATTTGGTGCTCTATGAAGTGTTACACTGACGGCTACAGTGTAGAGTGGTGCTCTATTGACTTTTAAGTATAAAAAAGTGATGATTTTGACACATTGAGATTGAGATATCTGTATATTTTCAAGCAAGTTACCGAGCACTGACACAAATGATCATTGGAAAATTAAAACACACAATCTTTCTATTGATGTACAACACACTATGAACAATGCAAAATCTACATTATCTAGGCGTTTGAAAATTAAAAAAATCTTTTTGAGGGGTCTCCATTCTACATTAGAAGACAAAATGAGGCAGCCACTTTGTTTCTTGCTGGAAAGTGTTTTGGCATTCAGGACTCGGTTTAATTAGTCTCGACGCAATTCATTGTATTAACCCTAACCATCCTCAATGCCGCAAATGTGCACGGTAAAGTCTGTCTGTGCCAGCTGGCGTGGCACTTTTTCGATGAAATAATGGCCCCAGGCTACATAGTCGTGCCAATACACTGGCCCGAGTATGGTTGGCCACCGTGGCGCACTGGTAGAGCGTTCGTCTGGGAACCGAGAGGTTGTGGGTTCGAGCCCCAGTGGCGGCGCCACTCTTTTTGTCCGCGTTTTTGTCGTTGAAAAAAAATTCTTCAAAATGTGACTTGGGAGGTTAGGGTTAAATAAAGACTTTATGTGTCAAACTGAAAAATCCAAAACATTCTCAATTAAAGAAATATTTATACAATGCTATAAATTAAAGAAATTGTGAGAATGTTAAACTGGTAATTAAAGCTGTTGCAAATTTTGGACCATCAAGCTGCCACCAGTCAAAAGTGTAAACTGCTTCCAGAAAGTGATTCTCTTTCCTCCCCATCAATCTAGCAACCTAGAATCTTCACATTAACCAATAATAAATAGCATAATTTGTTAGTCTATATGTCTACCCGTCCATTTACTATCCACACCCTTTTATTTATTAAAGTACCAAAAAGGAAAGAATTCAGAGGGAGTGCATCTTTTGACAAAAGTGTATCAGCATTCAATTGCACGTGCACATTGAGAGCGCACCTACCGAAGTTCATAATCAATTAAGAAATGCAATAACGCTTCCCTAGTTGATACAGAATAAAATCGTTCTGCCAAATCATCTCTTCTTCGTAATCCTTTAGAACTTTATAACCCTATAGCTTCCAACCCACCTGCCAACTAACCCATTAATCCACTAACCAACTAACCCATTATAAATAACTGAACTTATCATTTGGTATTTTGTTTCTCTCCTTCTTTTCCACCATTGTTTTCTTTCAATTTTCTTCTGTTTCATTATTTCTACCATGACATTTATTTAACTGTAGTTCTTCCAAGCCTCCCAAAACCAACCAATCAGAACCAGACATGCCTGGGGCAAAGAAATCTCACCAAGAGTGAGTCGGAATAAGTTGTTATAATTCTTAGTCTTCACACCTGAGTGTTTCCTAAAATGCTGATCTTCTTGTACATGCTCTTTTCTATTCCATCTAAAGCGCAACTTTAAGCATAATTTCAAATATCAAAACGAATACTTCATGAACTCTGAAAGATTTTCCACACATAACAACTATTCATGCTCAGCACACAGTAATATACAACCACTGGAGTTTGTGCTAGTTTGGTTGATGTTTTTCCAAAGAATTTAATAGTGTTAATAGTGTTTTCAGTGTATTGTTTTTACATTCAAATTTTTACCAATTTCCCCAGTTGTTGAAAATAAAGCAACTATATATTCTTGTACTTGAACTTCTATACTATACTATTTTATGCAATTATCATGGTGAATGAAAAGAGTGAAAGTTAGTGTATTGCAATTTTTTCATGCTACCAACACTCACTTTGCCTTTAGTATAGCTATATTTTCTTGTAACACCATTGTGCATCAAGTTTCACTAGTCGCATACATATTCTTAAAACGTCAGGCCCTCTCATATTTATTACATTTACTTTCTTGTATAAGGAGGAGGTAAAACATGAGTGACAGACAACATATTTTGGCTTGTGCCAGTTCAGTTTACTGCATTGGTCAATGAACACTTCCAGGATCAAAATTTCATTCATAAAGCTTTTCGGAATTGCAACTGTGCATGCCCAGAAGTACAAATGCAAGAAGGAGATCAATATTACTGGGTCATCCCTAAATGGCAATGTGATGAATTGTGACTCCTTTCTGGGTATCCTGGAAATCTTTTGTGTCACCAATAAAGTTCAATTCTTGCCAGGTGCATTATTAATGTCACTGCTCCAAGGTGTAATTAACATGAAGACATGAAGAAGAAATAGCACTCTAGTTTCGAGTATTAACATTTTAAAGATATGCTAAGTGTTAAATTCATAACATTGGAAAACAACTATGGTACTCTAAACATATCCATCAACCATACCTCTTGCTATGCTTATACCAAATGTAAATGTTCAGTTGGAATCATGAAAAACTAATACACCATAGCTAGCTTAGCAATGTCAAGAGTAAGTGCAAATATGTGTTATAGATATCTGCATTCTGCAAGTTCTATTGGTACTTATGTATGGCAGTAAATCAATCAAAGCATTCCAAGAATGTGTGATCACAACACAAGGTTTAATTACCACTTACCCAAAAGATTCCTGACCAGGTGCTCTTATGTTAATTAATAATTAATCTGTACCAACAACCTGAGATACATTTCATTTTTGTCTTTTATAAACATTCTTATAGAATCTAAACTTCAGGTCCTCTTATATTTATTACATACATTTGTTTCCTGTAATTTTACACCTCACTCATAATAGTTATCAATACAGCATTCAACAGCAGTCTTACCTAAACTATTGGTCATTGGCATGTGAGAATATGACACATGTTTAATGCAAGGATTGAAATGAGTGGGCCCTGTGATCTATTTATATAGCTCCTGGTACGTCTCTAATTGCGCCTGCTTAAGTAAAATTAAACTGACAAGGCACCGCATTTATCATCAAACAGGGACCTGAATAGAATTGTTCTATATTGCATGTTTGTCATCGTCAAGTTAATGATAATTCTCAATTATTGTAGTAAGAGGAGTATCATTTGACATTTGAATCCATAAATTGTCACAAAACCTTGTATTGGTCCTTCAAACACCAACTATAAAGACAACCAAATTCACTTTTTCAAACTTCTAATAAAAGTCCCCAAAACCATAAAAAAAACATAATTACAGTAAAATATCGACATACCCGGTTCATTGAAAATCGCCATGGACCAGGCGATACTTTTTAGAACATAATACAAAGTAGCTCCCAGTATGAAATATGTTATTTTCACCCTTGGTTGAAAGTAACAACTGAAAAGTATTGGTCCTTGTGTTGTGATCCATTAGTAGCTATCTTAATGTATTGGACTGCCAACATTGTTTCTGCCCTTGTATGCAAGGTATTATGTGTTACATAGTACATTCACTCCTTTAACTGTTTGAGTTAACTTAGGCCCTGACATATGCAATATGAAAACATAGCTTTATCTTGCTTTGAAAATAACACACACTTCATGTATGGTAAATACCATGCTCTCAATGCATGTATTTGTCATTGTGGCTACAACAATGACTTCCACCCACTATCTCCGTATGTTTTAATTTCAGAGCCTTGACATATCTCTACCCATATGGTGCAACATTAAATGTAGCTAAACCAGCAACAGCAATACTATCTACAGGGACAGTATGTTTCCCATTGAATAGACCTGTATGTGCCCTACACTCATCTAAGGTAAGCATATTGCACAGATACTATATTTGTCCCATTGAATAGACCTGTATTTGCCCTACACTCATCTAAGGTAAGCATATTGTACAGGGACAGTATGTTTCCCATTGAATAGACCTGTATTTGCCCTACACTCATCTAAGGTAAGCATATTGTACAGTGTCCCATTGAATATACCTGTATGTGCCCTACACTCATCTAAGGTAAGCATATTGCACAGAGACTGTATGTGTCCCATTGATTAGACCTGTATTTGCCCTACACTCATCTAAGGTAAGCATATTGCACAGAGACTGTATGTGTCACATTGAATAGACCTGTATGTGCCCTACACTCATCTAAGGTAAGCATATTGCACAGGGACTGTATGTTTCCCATTGAATAGACCTGTATTTGCCCTACACTCATCTAAGGTAAGCATATTGTACAGTGTCCCATTGAATAGACCTGTATGTGCCCTACACTCATCTAAGGTAAGCATATTGCACAGGGACTGTATGTGTCCCATTGAATAGACCTGAATGTGCCCTACACCCATCTAAGGTAAGCATATTGTACAGGGACAGTATGTTTCCCATTGAATAGAACTGTATGTGCCCTACACTCATCTAAGGTAAGCACATTGCACAGGGACTGTATGTTTCCCATTGAATAGAACTGTATGTGCCCTACACTCATCTAAGGTAAGCATATTGCACAGGGACAGTATGTTTCCCATTGAATAGACCTGTATGTGCCCTACACTCATCTAAGGTAAGCATATTGCACAGAGACTGTATGTTTCCCATTGAATAGAACTGTATGTGCCCTACACTCATCTAAGGTAAGCATATTTCACACGGACTGTATGTTTCCCGTCAGTGTTCAAATTTAGAAAATATATCAGGTTTTCCAGCGGACAACCATATTATGAAACCAGGTTATCCAACAATGTTTTTGGTTGGCCGCCAAAGTAACTACAATACAAATATTTAAAATGTATGGTTATCCGACAGATGACCTGTATTGAAATTTGGGTTATCCATCAGCACTTTTAGGCTTCAGGAAGACCGGATTAGAACTTAATTTGAACACTTTTTCCCATTGAATGCCCTACACTCATCTAAGGTAAGCATATTGGTTCACTGCAACTCAGAAAATAATGTAAGTTACATGTGTTGAAGGCTTAACTTTTGTTATGTTTTATTTTGCAGTATTCTAAAGGCAAACTAGCTGTCATGGGTTCAGCTCACATGTTTAGTGATCAGTACCTTGACAAGGAAGAAAATGCTAAGATAATGGATGTAATATTCCAATGGTTAACAACAGATGATGTAGTACTTAATGCTATAGATGCAGAAGATCCTGAGGTAAAGTCTAGGATAGAATCAAGTGGGTTTTTTTTTTCATTTATGTTTTTGTCACTCTTGAATTGATTTATCACTTCTGCGTTAAGTGTTATTCAATTGCGTAAATGATTCATGCCACATGTCCAAAATTCACCAAACAAAGATATCGGGGAGTTATTCATGTTGAGGAAAGGCTTCAAGCTTTCAGTCAAAGACAGCAGTGTTTCAATGGTGTAAATTTTGCGGAAACAGGAAACACACTAAAGTATAATTATTACCAGGGTGTCCCAACTCATTATGACCATGATTGTAGGTACTGTGGTGGCTTTGGAGTGTTTTTAGATATATTATACTAATAATTCCACAGCTACTCTACATTGTCCAAAGATACCCCAAGCACACATTTGGACACAAACAAATCCATTACATGAAAATAAAATTGTCCAAAGTGATCCTGCTTTATGGTAGTTGTTTAGTTGCATACCATTAAAGACTAAGGATGCCCACAGGATGGAAATATTAATTGTGGTGGGAATGGGCCAATAATTTTCTGTGATTATTTCGATGAATATATATGACATGTTAAACAAAAATGTTGTTTATTTTTCCTCAGATCTCGGATTACAACATGCTGCCAGACACAGCAAAGATGTCGGAGAAATTAAGGACATGTTTACAAGAAAACGATGACACACCACGAGACGTGGCCGCCCTCTTTGACAATAAACTGTTCAGATTAGACACGAGTACTGTGCCAAAGGTTATCAGGTAGGTTTACTTTGTTTTCCATTGATATAATCAAAATATTTGTCAAAAACCCTACTACAGGCCTATCCAAACCTTTTAACTGGGGTGGGGGTATATAAAAATTAATACCTACCCATATTTTGGAAATTTTGTGGCAATTCTTTTTTGTTTAAATTTGTCCAAAAATGTAAATTTCTGCACAGATTTCTGTTATTTTTTGTGTCATTATGAAAGAAAGAGAAAAAAGCCAGCCTGACCCAACCTTAGAGGGCGGTTCACCTTTGCAATAGTGTTTGTTGTTGTTGTTGTTGCTTTTTGTTGCCTTATGCTTGTTGAAAGGAAGTGGGAGAGATATGGGAATTTGAATCCTAGACATTATAAACACTTCAAAAGAAGTAAGTTCCCCTTTAGGGTTTCCCTTATATTTCCAAAAATATACATTGGGTTGAAATGGGTTTTCTGTCAAATTGTTATGAGGTTCATACCAATACTTGACCAAAATTTCAAATCAACAGGTTCTGTCATGCTCGAGTGAGCACGTATTGAATGACGGAATGTCCCATTTCAAAACTTGCTAAAATAACGTTTAATTTCAAAATAATGTTTAGTAGCGGGTGTATCCACCGCGTTGTTATATGACTTGCCGACATCGACGTCGCATAGTGTTGATGAGGCGCGCCACTCGATGCTGTGGGATGGCATCCCACTATTGTTGTACCAGAAGACGTCAGTTAGCAAGATTAGTGTGATCATCCACTCTACGATCCACGGCCCGCTTTAACTGATCCCACAGATGCTCGATTGGGTTGAGATCTGGGGAGTTCGCGGGCCAATCCAAACGCTGATTAGCTGATTAGCAACTCTTCCCCTATGTGGGCGCGCATTGTCGTCCATCAAGACAAATCCATTTCCTATAGCTCCAGCGTAGGGAAGCACATGTGGTCGCAGCACTTCGCCAACATACAGAATGGTGTTGAGATTCTCATTGATTTGAACGCTATCGGTTTTCCCTCCACTGCTGATGCCCGCCCATACCATTACACTGCCTCCTCCAAACGCTGTCACAGGTACCACACAACATTCAGAATGTTGCTCCCCTCAGCGACGCCACATACGTTTCCTATTGTCAATGTGGCGGAGATATACACGCACTTCATTATTTTAACAACTTTTGAAATGGGACATTCTGTCATTCAATACAAGCTCACTCAAGCATGACAGAACCTGTTGATTTGAAATTTTGGTCAAGTATTGGTATGAACCTCATAACAATTTGACAGAAAACCCATTTCAACCCAATGTATATTTTTGGAAATATAAGGGAAACCCTAAAGGGGAACTTACTTCTTTTGAAGTGTTTAGATAGATACAGGTCTAATACAAAGAAGATTTTAAAGACAGCACCACAATACATTGCATTTTTGCAAAACGCAGTAAATCTGGTATCCAATTCATCTCTGTTCCCATAGACATGCATAAAATCATGATTTTATGGTGCCATCATTTTTCGAGCTCTTCATAACCTTCATCTGTCCGACACAAAAGTTACCCATTATGGGCGGGTGGGTGGGTGCTATTTTTAGGCCTACATTTAAATGTAATGTCCAAAAAGTGTCACCATTGAGTAAAATTTTCAATGGTGAAAACCAAAAGTGAGGGTTTATCACCCTTTGTATACCTGGGTAAGTTTAACCTTTATTATTGTTAATAAATATTAACTGTTATATTGGCCTATATGCATGATTCTAGCAGGAATCTATGACTAGTGAAACTCAATTAAAATAACTTCATTATTATTTGCATTGTGTTACAGAGCATATGATACATTAGGAGTGAAACATGACCAGCTACAATTAATAACACCACAGTTTGAGTTGCCACTACCATCATTACAACCCGCTGTAAGTTGAACCATTGTCTATCAAGATGAAGTAACTGATGAAAGAAACATGCACCAGACTCGATGCAAATCTTACCTAACAGTGTTGTTATGCTTTATTCCATCTTGGGCTTGTTTTAAGTCTAGCATCTTCTTTTTTGTGTGTGCATTCAGTAATTCCTCCTGTTTAGGGATTCAACAATTGTACCAAATATGCAATGATACATTTATTTCCAAGCAAAGTTAATGGTTAGGATTGATTTGGTGATTACTCAAGGGCACCTGTTTGGTTTGTGATTGCCCAATGGGTGAAGATCAACTTTAAAAACCAAGGGCTTATGATGTGTTTTTGTTTCAAATGAAGGGGCTCAAGAAAAAATTAGCTTTCAAAAAATTAGGATGTAGAATGCAATATACGCTACTACAGGGTGTAACAAAAAAGTTATACAATTTTGAAAATATTATGACATATTTCTGATGTCATTTTTGTTTCAAGGTTTTTTTTCTTGCAAAGGAAATCTCTTCAGCTTTGAAATAAACTTTATTTCATTCAAATTGATGGTATAATCGCAAAGCAGTGACCAATTGTCTGAACTAGTCGTAAAATGACTTGGGCCACTTTGCGTTTTAAGGGCAGTGTCAACCCGGCACTTGTTTCAAAAATTGAATTTCATATTTCTCTATTATTTTATACTTTTATATGTATTCTATCATTACCATCATAAGTTACTAATCGGAAGCGATTATTTCCCGTTCTTTTGGGTGATTTTAAATTGTTATTTTGGTAAGTTTGAGTCAGGATAAGGCGCATGGTTATTTGGCGGGAATTTAAGCGGAGTTCCGCGCTTTTCAAATGCTGCGACAGCTGTTCGATCATAGTCCTGATTTCAGGACTGTCGATTTTATTTTAATACACTGACCATCACCACAGCGCTGATTAACTCCACCATAATTTCATGATTCCACTGACCAAATAGTATCCATTGACCGTACCCCCTCTATCGTTCAAATCATAGATCCTGCTCACATCCAGTAACCGCTCACATTTACTGACCAGGGAGTTTTGGCTCTCCGGCCGCAGGCCGGAGAGACAAAATGACAGTCCTGATAAGATCGAGCTGTATGGCCCAGATATTTGGGCCAAAGAAAATAACCTCACTTACAATTTATGTTTCATACAATTACCCCACAGTGACGAGTAACATGCATACAGGCTGTGTAAGATATTGACACTCAGATCTACAATACTAGGCATGCAACCTCCCGCAGACGCCCACAGGCAATGTAGATAAGAACTAATTGACACTGCCGTATGTGTGGCTAGTGAGAAAAAAACCTTGTTTCCCAGACCTAATAAAGAAATAGTGGAATTCTTTATTATCAATTAAATTGTTGATAAAACTGTTGAAGATTTGATTATTTTTTTGATGTAATTATAGCCTTGTTGTTGTAATGAAATTACACTACATGCGAATAATTTTACTAGTAATTTTGAACGTGTTCATATTTTTCTTCTTTGTTGTTCATAAACAAATAACATAAAACTAAGTCAATTTTGTTCCATTACTTACAGAATCTTAAAATAGTATCAACACTCTTCAATTAGCGCTCTTCTATTTCCCAAATGGGCCCAATAAAAAAATATAGTTGGCAATAAAAGATGTTGCCTATTTTAATAGAGCCGACTCTCAGACTGACAACCAGGTATACGACCAGGTACAAGCATTACAAGACAGATGATGCCTCTACAGTTAATAGTAAAGGGATCGTCTAAGGCTCTATATATAGAGCTATTCGATCATTGCGTCGCGCGCTGAAACTTCCAGTGCGTAATACCAGACGCGCCGCTTAATATCCGCGACGTAGACGCGAAAAACAAAAGAGCGCAAAACAACGTCTAAAAATGTAAACAAAGGCCAATCTTACGATCATTTAAATTTCAGTTTTCTTCCAATTTCTTCACATTGTGACAATATAAATTGAATCTGATAGTTTATTTTGATTGTTCATAATAGTATACTCGCTTTTTAGCTCACACGCCCGTGCATTCCGTGAACATTTAGCTTTAAATGGTGGAAAATGTCACTATTTGTACTAAATCGATGTTTTCTAGAAGTTCAAATTTGAAGGAATTTTACGAATTTTCAGACAACCTAACACAATCAGTTTTTGATTAAAAATTTCAAAAATTTCACCAAAATCATCTAAAGTCAATTATCTAGGAAGCACCTTTTTTTTTTGGCTTAAAAATTTGTAGTTTTGAAAATATTGACCAAAAAGTGCCAAACATGTGATTTTTGAGATAAAAAAACATTTTAAAACAGATAATTGACTCTAGATGATTTTGGTGAAATTTTGAAATTTTTAATCAAAAACTGATTTTGTTAGGTTGTCTGAAAATTGTTGGCGCCAAAAAAGTGATTGTTGGGCAAAAATGTAGAAATCACTATTTTGGGGGAAATTTAATACCAAAAATGGATTCTCCGACTCATTTCATTTGAAAAATTGTATACTTTTATGGACATTACATTATTAGTTTAAAAGTTACAGTGCTTGATAAATTTCATATATTTTGGGTTGACACTTCCCTTAAAGTAGCAGAATCACAGAGAAGCTGAAATGAATGAATCATAGTATGAACATATGAATTAACCGTTTTTTAGAGGTAAACATTGGCAAATCGTACACAACTTTGTAATGAAGCATGAAATATAAGTTTCTATAACCCTAACCCTACTACGTCTCACAGTCACCTCACAGCCAGCACCACTTGGCTTGCGCGCGCACAAGTTCTATCTCCTGTAGCACTAAACTACGGGTATATATGGTCTCCAATTTTTTATCCTGTGAAGCCCTCCCCCCGTGGCTGAGTGGTAGTATATCTCGCCTGTCACGCGGCCGACCCGGGTTCAATTCCCGGGGCCGGCGGACATAATTTTTCCCATTTTTTATTTAACCCCTCCCCCTGTTCTTCGTTCCGTCCCCACTGCCACGTTCTAGGGTTAGGGTTAAGATATTTCATGCTTGATTATCCAATTTCGTACAATTTGCCATTGTCTACCTCTAAAAACAGACACTTCACTAAGGATTCATTCATTCCAGCTTCTCTTTGATTCTGTTACTTTAAGACGCAAAGTGGCCCAAGTCATTTTAAGAGTAGTTTAGACAATTGGTTACTTCTCTGCAATTATACCTCTAAAAACAGACACTTCACTAAGGATTCATTCATTCCAGCTTCTCTATGATTCTGTTACTTTTAAGATGCAAAGTGGCCCAAGTCATTTTAAGAGTAGTTTAGACAATTGGTCACTTCTCTGCAATTATACCACTGATCTGAACAAAATAAAGTTTATTTCAAAGCTGAAGACATTTCCTTTGCAAACAGGACCCTTGAAACAAAAATGACATAAGAAATATTTTTAATAATATTTTCAAAATTGTATAACTTTTTTTGTTACACCCTGTATTGCATTTTATTTTAAATCAAGTTTTTAAACTGAATGAAAATGGAAGTCTTTAATTTAAAACTGTATTTTCACCAATTCCAATTACTGACATGTTGCATTTTTCATCATCTAAAATAAAAATGTATGTCTTGGTAGCTAGTATTGGTGTGCATATATATAGTACTTGTTATGTATGTTTACAAAGTCTCAAATTTGTCAGTAATTTTACTCGGGGTTGTTGTCTCTTGCAGGTATTCCCGCCCGCATTCAGAGAGTTACCGCCTCCCTCATTAGATCTATTTGACCTGGACGAGGCATTCTCATCAGAGAAGGCAAGATTAGCACAAATCACAAATAAATGTAAGTTCGAGGTACAATTTCATTTCTGTTGAGCAGTGAAATATATTTGGTTAGACAAGTCAATCAAATTTGTCTGATATCTTGTACTTATTGCATAAATAAATCACTGGTGTTGATTTCCTTAGCTATTGTCAGGGCTGGAAAGATGTTTATTACCTGAGAAGCAAACACAATTTCCCAGAAAGAAAGCAAGATTTGCCTCTGTTATAAACTCCGCACAAAAAGAAAGTAACCACTTTTTTCGAGACACCCTGTGTTTAATTCCTAAGACCCTAAATAAATTCAAAATATGGGCAAGAACTGGAATTTTCTCCTGCGCATTTTGACACCTCGTTTGTCACAATAGCACCAATATTGATGAAGCGGTGTCCATTTGAATACAAAATGATGCAGATTCCATTGTTGCACTTAACCCTATACCCATGAAATAAAGAATAAGTTCACATACGCAAATGATAAGGATGATAAGCAAGGTTTGTTTTTGCTCATGGGCTTTGTTTAATCAAAACAAAATATGAAATTAAAAAAGTATTGTCAAAATTAACCACAAATCCATCAGTATCGTGTGTGTCTTCCTCCTACAGGTGTTGGAAACAATTGACGAAGTGTGATGTTCGAATTATGATTTTCTTTTCATGGAGAAAAGGAAGTGGTACACTTTCGATTAACTGTTTTGTTTACGATCTTTTCATATGGGTATAGGGCTAAGTGCAACATTGGAAACTGCATCATTTCATATTCAAATGGACACCGCTTCATCAATATTTGTGCTATTGTAAAAAATGAGGTGTCAAAATGCGCAGGAGAAAATTTCTGTTCTTTCCCATATTTTAAATTTATTTAGGGCCCAAGGAATTAAACACAGGGTGTCTCGAAAAAAGTGGTTACTTTCTTTTTGTGTTGTGTTTATGTTATGTACTTCTTTAGTTGGAAAAGCATAATTCCCCTCAAGATGCCCAGATTTCCTCCATCGAATGAGATTCTCTAATTCTCCATTTTTCCAGGCCTGGCTATTTTATTACTCTGTAGAATGGTTTGTCCACTAGCTGACAAAGGAAATCTTTCCTGGCTTCACATAGCAATATCAACATACCTGAAATGACAGAGTTTATTGGTACCATGATGGGTTATTATTTGGAAAGAGTGTACAAGTCTGCTCAGTGTTATTTAAAAATTCTTCAAGATTTCTAAGACTGAGAATTGGCTTGTGATCTTTGCTGGTTAACTAGGCATTATTTAGAGAATAAATGTTTTGTTTGTAGGCTGTACCCAGGTTATATTGTCTGACATAAATTCAGGCAATGCCGGTTGCATTATTTTAAGTGCAACAAATCGACCGCTTCGACACAAAAAAATCATACTACTATTTATGTCAGATAATAGAACAGGTATTTTAACGTTCTGACTTTGCTTGAAATAAGGTTGACTCTTACACTTATAATTTCTGCTTTACGGTAGTCATTTTAGCTTGCAAACATTGTAAACCAAGTGTTTGAGCGATGTACATAAATACATCACAAAGTGTACATTAGTGATGGGCAGTATCTGATAACATAAATTGTGATACTACAGGTACAATCTAATTACAGTACCTTATTCTCAGTCTTAAACAGTCATATTTTATAGGCATTTATCTGTTAAAATAAGTACCTTTTTATTGCCAACTTTTACCTCTGTATCGGATAACCCACTAACATTCCATCCAAAGCCGTGCGGTGGATATGCCATGCAACAAGCGTATTGCATTGCATAAGCATGCACCAGAAGCGCAGTAAGTCGCACAGTCTCACTACAGAAGTGCGCCTTATGAAACCATACTTTAGTCACCACGCACCGCGCGAGGGTGTCACACTTCTAAATTTAAGCTCTGCCTACCCAATTTGTATAGTCGCATATGAATGTCACCAATTTTTCTGAGAACCAATGGTAATGGATTAAACTTTCTTAGCTATTTAAGAATGAGTTATAAAAATTCATTTTTATTTTTATTTTTTCTCCAGTATTACATGTCTTGATTATGCTCAAATTTGTTTTGTTACCTTGAGATAAAAAGTGACACCTCAATTTTTAAGTTAGAACGCAGTTATTCCTTTTCATGAGGTGCATTTGGCATTCAGTAACAATTTGAGCTACATGTATAAAAACTCTAATGACAATTTTGCATCAGACAACCACAAAGTTGTTGGGGCTTTAAATTTTGTATAATCAGGTTATAATTAATGGGGTTTTTTTAAACACCGATCTTGAATGTGTTATCAGGAATTTTGCTTTATCAGGTTTTGTGTTTAACAAGTTTCCAACTGTAAACTTATTTCTAATTTGCAATTAGACACAGCAAACTTTAACCCTAACCCCCAAACCAGGTTTTAACCGATATCACCATTTTTTCTGAAGAAAAACCGACAAATAAATTTCCGGGAATCGAACTGGGACACTCCCGGAACTCAAAGCCCCAGCCCCCACAGGCAAGCCACGGCTCTCAGCTACTTGTTCGCGCAGTATACTATACTATACTCGCTATATAGGCTCGGTTGATTACGTCATCAAAAACCATCCACACATGCGAGTGGAGATAGGCTTGCTTGGAGTATTTTGGAGTACTCAGTTAGGTTAGGGTTAAGGTTGTCTGTAAGATACTGATTTCCTCTCTTGTCAATATTCAGGTTCCGATGATGACCTTGAGTACTACGTACGTGAGTGTGGTGAGATACTTGGAGTGTCTGGTAAATTACCTGCAGATAGTAGGGATGCAAAACACATACTGGAACATATATTTCATCAGGTGGTGGAATTTAAGAAACTCAATCAGGTAAGTTTAAGGAGAAGGGGAATTATCAATCAAATATCAGCCAATTAATCAGGCAATTGATTGATTTATCAATCAATCAATCAACTAATCAATCAATCAATCAATCAATCAATCAATCAAGTGATCTTTGCACTAGCTTGTGGTGTCATACAATCTTTTGGCTTATTGCATTCCATCCTGATCCTTCACTCTGTATGCATTATTGTTTACATGTCCTCATTAAAACATGAAATCGGAGGTTATCCTACAGTTACTCGAGTCACATTTAAAACATGAAAAGCTCGTCATAGGATCATTTACTGAAGTCAAAGTCAAAGATCACAGAGAAATCATTAAATTGTTCAGACATATTTGACCTGCGCCCACAAAACCCCGGCAAAGTGTCCAAGACAGTATTTGAGATACCGTCCAATAAGTAGCCAAGAATCAATAAGAATCATAAGGATTTTCATAAAAGAACCATCAATTCTGAAATGTAATACATCATTTTAAAATTTAAAAAATAAAAATCCAAACCCAACTTTATCCTGGTTTCCTGGAGTAGGTCTCATATGCCAATTGCAGGTTATTTTGGAATTGCATAGTAGCTGTCCATCCCAAAATCAAGGTGTTTGTGTGGTTCCTTATTCATCTTTGTATCTATTTATTATTTCAGGAGGATGAGGGTGATCTGGACGAAGGTGTTCTTTGAGACCATGTGCTGCCTGCAAACCTTACACGTCAAGATCAACAATTTGTGCAATGAACCCCCCTCCCCTTGTCGGAATCCGTATTCAGATTGATGTTACTACTCAGAGAGAGTAAATGGACTGTAGTCAAAGGCCCTCAAAAAAGATGTTAGCCACACACAGTGGTGTCCTTGTTTATGTAATAGTGTGTCTATAACACGGGTGACATGACTATCTGAAGGAAGTGAAATGAACTTCAACCCAATATTGATTCCTATGACAGTTATAACGGCCACTCGACTTGTCTGTCAGATGTGTGTACTATCAGAAGTATCTAGTCAATACATGGGACATTCTTTTGTTCCATTTGGCAAGATCCAAAAGGGTTTGGTCAAATTGATATCACAAGTGTCAATGGATTCTAGCCTAACTTGTTATGGAGAACTGAAACGGTTGCTAGAATCTGGTGAGATTCTCTCAATTTTGTCAAGGAGAATCTTAATTCTTGAATTCTGCCATATTCTAATTCAACCTGGACCAGAAGAGGATATGGTAGAGGTCATAGTTCATACATTGGGCAATCAAAGGACCAATAATCTGCCTGTCTATCAGCAATTTTGATTGGCACACCAGAATTCTCAAAAGGTGTAATGATCTTGAGCTCCCTTTCGTTGATGTTCTACACTTTAGTTCAATCAGTTCCAAATTGCCGAGAAATATTTGGTTTTTATTTCTCCGCGCGCAAACTCGCAAAATACGCACATGGTTTGGGCCGAAAGCACACTTCATGCACATGATGCACAGTGTGCATGTTACCTTCATGCGCAACTGTGCCCTTCTGTATTCATTGGCTGCTGTAAGGAGGCTTCGCCAATTTGGAACTGATCAAACTATAACTAGCTTCCTCTTAAATGCCTTTAATGGAGCTGTCAACGTCCCCTAGTCCTGCAGGAGACTCCTTGAAAATAATTAAATCTGGATACACAAATTTGACAACCTCCCTAAATGTGGAAACATTATATCCATTACATTGCCAATGTAATTGTTAACATCTCCCTGATTGGTGAAGAGGATCTATCTGATTACAGGATGCAAATGTTGGCAGCTCTGCTTTAAATTCAAATGAGTCACAATTTGGTTACCTTACAAAATTGATCTCTGGTATTCCAGGGAATGCAAATAGGTTCTTTAGCTTTGAGTTTTACTGTGTGTTTAACTATAGTCATTCCTTTTCTCCCTCATAATTAAAAATAAGTTTGGATTTGGGTTTTTTTTGGCTGAAAACAAGCAATTGTTCCCCCTCTTATCCTGTCCCTCCTACTGATGAAAATATTTGTATATAATATTTGTACAAAATTTGTAGAGTAATATTTTGTAAATATTCTTTTATTGATGTATAGAAACACAACTAAAAACTATTGAGTAAATAAAAGGACAGCAAAAGCTCAAAGCTCTTAGCGTCACATTCAAACTATTATAAGATGGGACTTCTCAATATATTTAAGTTTTTCCAAGTTAGTTCATTTGGTCAATTATGTTTATTTCAATCAATATAATAATAAGGTATTTTCATCTATAGTTTAATCAGTTCCAAATTGGCAAGAAATATGCTGTTAATATCTTTCCGCATGCTAAAATAATTCCAACGTACTGGCACGATTTTTGCATATGTATATGTCAAAAATGTAATGCACAAGGCGCATGCTAGACTTATGGGTGTCCAAGCTCTTTTGTATTAATTCACTGCTGTTCAAGGTAATTTGGAACTGATCAAAGTTTAACTCCAATCTAATTGTTTAATCCAGCTCTAACCTGCTAGTTAATAAAATGATTGTCTTTGCTCAAATAGTTTCAATTCTAATTCACTTTATTTTGTCCATGTTTCATTGATGGCTTCTGTCCCCTGTCTCCTTTAGCATTTGGCCCATGTTTCCTTTGATCCAGTAAGGTCAATAAGAAAGTATTCTTGATGATGTCAGTCATACATATGAAGAACACCTGTATGCTTTGAACCAGCGACAAAATTCTTTCATAATGGTATTTAAATATTTGGGAAAAAGATAACTGTAAAAGTGGAAATGTTTGCAGGTGTAATTTTTCACGCTTTGGGAATTTGAGCTTCCTTACATAGACCTACATACAAAATGAATATATTCACATGTTTTATTTTTGCGCTTGCTAATTTTAGTGCGAAAATTAATGTAGCGCAAACAAATGCCCACTTTTACAGTATTTCAGTTGGGAATACAACAGTTGCCAATAGTAACACAAAATTCAATGTTTGAATGAGAAAACTGATCAAAGAATTAATTTAAACTGGCACATTTTCGTTACACTTTGTACACACACCCCGACAAACCCAATGTAAAGTCGCCAGGGCCTATTTAGAGACGAGGTTCAATAGGAAACCAAGGTTTTGCTAGAGAATATTGATTATTTTAAGTGTCAATCAATTACCACTCTTATTTTAAAGCTGATTTTATGTCGATTACAATTGCCTGCCTGGAGAAGAAGAAACAAATCTTGAAACACTTTTAGATAAAATTAACACTCCCTCTAGAGCCCCTGTGCAATGTAAAGAAATGTCAATGACTTCAGCAGTTATTCAAGATGTCCCAACTTTGATTGATGGGGTGTGGGACAGTAAAATTGTTTTGCAAGATATCCTCTACAGCTCTTAACAAAATAAATGATATAAGAGCAGACAAAGATATTCTGCACATAATGTCTAAAGAGGTGTAACGTGTTCCGAAGACTTTTCTGGGATTATAGATGATCGCATTGGGTAATCTTATTACCATTGTTTGTAACTACAACCTTGGTAAACTGGCCAATGTTGGCTGTTATATTTATGTTAATATAAGTGCAAAGATCCCATCCAAGACTTTTTTATGATTTCAGCTAATGAAATTTTTTTGGAAAATGTGATATTTATAGGTCAATAAATGCCCATGTGTTGTATCAAGATAAATTTGAAAATCAATGCATGCGCAATTAGACACTTTCAATTCATTCTAAGTATTTTCCGTTCCTGCTTTCTGATTGGTTCGTAACTACTGTGTAGGGATGTACTGCTAATGAACTTTCAAAATCTAAGAGGGCTTTGTGCTTTGTGATATTATGTTGCTCAAGGATGTAAATAAAATATTACATAGAAACTTGAAAGGAGTATCAATGTGTATAATTGGGATTGTCATATTTTAAAACTGTCCAATGGCATCTCAGTAGTCTTAAAAAATGAACACACATCGCTATTCTCAGAACATTGCATTGAAAAATATTTGAAACATGGTGTTATCTTTGGTAGGTAGCATTAATACACATCACTAGTATCAAAGATTCATTAGTAGATACCTTGACAAGATATCTTCAGGGAGTCATAGTACAAGTTTAGCATTACCAAACATGCAAAATAAGACATGCAAAATATGTTGATATCTTCAAAAGATAGCATAACTACAAGACACGCAAAACATTGATATAACCAAAAAATACGAGGGGGTATCAAAAAAGTTCTTGACATCACCAAGAAGTGAAGAAGCCAGAAATTTTCTTTTGAGATGTGACCCTTCAGACATCTTTAAAAAGTCACTGTGCAAAGTCACACATTTCTCCCACTTTTTATTATCTGTCCACAGACCGCCATTGTAGCGATCTTCAGATTGACCGCCATTGATTGATCCTCAAATTGCCTCAGATTGCGTTATTCCCAAAACAACAATAAATGGTTTAAAGTGTTGACAGAAAGGGGTCAAAGGTCATGTAGGGTCATTAGAGGTCAATCTGTGTACACCCCATGTTACCCATAAGATTATTGTCAACAAGCTGGTTTGTAATGACCTTTGACCCCTTTCTGTCAAAACTTCAGTAGATAGCATTGCAATATTACGTGTACACACATCGCTATCTTCAGTAGATAGCATTGCAACATGACATGTACAAACATTGTTATCTTCAGCAGATAGCATTGCAACATGACATGTACAAACATTGATATCTTCAGTAGATAGCATTGCAACATGACATGTACAAACATTGATATCTTCAGTAGATAGCATTGCAATATTACGTGTACAAATATTGCTATCTTCAGTAGATAGCAATGCAACATGACTTGTACAAACATTGTTATCTTCAGTAGATAGCATTGCAACATGACATGTACACACATCGCTATCTTCAGTAGATAGCATTGCAATATTACGTGTACAAACATTGTTATCTTCAGCAGATAGCATTGCAACATGACATGTACAAACATTGCTATCTTCAGTAGATAGCATTGTAATATTACGTGTACAAACATTGCTATCTTCAGTAGATAGCATTGCAATATGACATGTACAAACATTGCTATCTTCAGAAGATAACGTTGCAACATGACATGTACAAACATTGATATCTTCAGCAGATAGCATTGTAACATGACATGTACAAACTTGACAGGTACAAACATTACTATCTTCAGTGGATAGTCTTGCATCATGACATGTACACACATTGCTAGCTTCAGTAGATCGCGGCATTACAACATGACATGTACAAACATTGCTATCTTCAGTAGATAGCTTTAATACAAGGCATGCAAAACTTTAGTATATTCAGTAGACAGCATTGCAACATGACATGTACAAACATTGTTATCTTCAGCAGATAGCATTGCAACATGACATGTATAAACATTGCTATCTTAAGTAGATAGCATTATAACATGGCATGTACAAATATTGCTATCTTCAGTAGATAGCGTTACAACATGACATATACAAACATTGCTATTTTCAGTAGATAGCATTGCAACATGTCATGTACACACATTGTTTCTTCAGTAGATAGCATTGCAATATTGTTTTCATCAGTAGATAGCATTGCAACATGACATGTACAAACATTGTTATCTTCAGTAGATAGCATTGCAACATGACATGTACAAACATTGCTATCTTCAAAGACATGCAAAACATTGCTATCTTCAGTAAATGCATTGCAACATGACATGTACAAACATTGCTATTTTCAGAAGATAGCATTGCAACATGACATGTACAAATATTGCTATCTTCAGTAGATAGCATTGCAATTTTACGTGTACAAACATTGCCATCTTCAGTAGATAGCATTGCAACATGACATGTACAAACATTGTAATTCAAAATACAAGGCATGCACAATTTTGCTATCTTCAGTAGAGAGCATTGCAACAGGACGTGCACACATTTCTGCATATTGAAAGACATGCAACACATTGCTATTTTCAGTAGATAGCATTGCAACATGACATGTATAAACATTGTTATCTTCATTAGATAGCATTCCAACATGATATGTACAAACATTGCTATCTTCAGTTGGTAGCATAACTACAAGGCATACAACATTTTGCTATCTTCAGTAGATAGCATTGCAACATGACATGTACAAACATTGTTATCTTCAGTAGATAGCATTGCAACATATGTACAAACATTGCTAGTGAAACAGTACTATCTTCAGTAGACAGCATAACTACAAGGCATGCGACATTTTGCTATCTTCAGTAGATAGCTTTGCAACATGACATGTACAAACATTGCTATCTTCAGTAGATAGCATTGCAATATGACATGTACAAACATTATGGTGGATAGCATAACTACAAGGCATGCACAACTTTGCTTTCATCAGTAGATAACATTGCAACATGACATGTACAGACATTGCTATCTTCAGTAGATCACGGCATTACAACATGACAAGAACAAACATTGCTATCTTTAGTAGATAGCATAACTACAAGGCATGCACAGCTTTCTTATCTTTAGTAGATAGCATTATAACATTACATGTACATACAATGCTATCTTCAGTAGATAGCATTGCAACATGACAAGTACACTGTAAAAAGAAGCGTTTATATTTCTGATAACACTTAATAAACACTTCAACACGTTTATTTTTATGTTTTACGTGTAAAGGTATAGGAGGCACGTTTGCATAAACACTACAACACGTTTATAGAGGTATTTGTTGTATAATTATCAACACCCCAACATGTTTCATATTGCTGATATAAACATGTTGGTGTGTTAATAAATATTACAAAATTACCTCTATAAACGTGTTGTAGTGTTTATGCAAACGTTTATCGTATGCAATGCCTCCTACCTTTACACGTAAAACATAAAAAATAAACGTGTTGAAGTGTTTATTAAGTGTTATCAGAAATATAAACGCTTCTTTTTACAGTGTAATAACATTCCTATCTACAGTAGATAGCATAAGTACAAGACATGCACGGCGTCGCTATCTTTAGTAGATAGCATTACAACATGACATGTACTACAGACAATGCTATCTCCAGTTGATAGCATAACTACAAGGCATGCACAGCTTTGTTATCTTTCGCCGTAGATAGCATTACAACATGACATGTACATACAATGCTATCTTCAGTTGATAGCATGTGGCATGCACAGCTTTGTTATTTAGAGAATAAAGGTATTGTTTTTAGACCGTACCCGTGTTATATTTAGAGAATAAAGGTATTGTTTTTAGACCGTACCCGTGTTATATTGTCTGACATAAATGCGGACGATAGTATTATTTTAAATAGAACAACGACGCCGCAGGCGGAGTTGTTCTACGCAAAAAATAATACTATCGAACGCATTTATGTCAGACAATATAACACGGGTACGGTCTAAAAACAATACCTTTATTCTCATTCTTAAACAATCATACTTTAGACATTTATCAAAGAAATAAGTACATTTTATTGTCCACATTTGACAACTTTTACCCCTGCTAGGATCGAATAGCCCACAAATATTCCATCCAATCACTGCGATGAGTAAACCATGCGTAAGCGTCGTAGCGCCGGCATAAACGCAGGAAAAGCGCTAAAGACGCACTGCAGAAGTGCGCGTTATGGAGCAAACCACGCATTGTGAAGGTCGGGCGCGCTGTTAAAACGTAAGCCCCACCTCCCCGTGTTCTATTGTCTCATAGAGATGTCGCCGATTTCTCTGAGAAACAATGAGATTGCTTAAACTTTCTTAGCTGTTTAAGAATGTCTGACATAAATGCGGACGATAGTATTATTTTAAGTAGAACAACGACGCCGCAGGCGTCGTTGTTCTACGCAAAAAATAATACTATCGAACGCATATGTCAGACAATATAACACGGGTACGGTCTAAAAACAATACCTTTATTCTCATTCTTAAACAATCATACTTTAGACATTTATTAAAGAAATAAGTACATTTTTGTCCACATTTGACAACTTTTACCCCTAGGATCGAATAGCCCACAAACATTCCATCCAATCACATGCGATGAGTAAACCATGCGTAAGCGTCGCAGCGCCGGCATAAACGCAGCAAAAGCGCTAAAGACGCACTGCAGAAGTGCGCGTTATGGAGCAAACCACGCATTGTGAAGGTCAGGCGCGCTGTTAAAACGTAAGCCCCACCTCCCCGTGTTCTATTGTCTCATCTAGACATAGATTTAAAAATAGAGATCCAGTATGCCGCCGCCATTTTGAAACCATCATGGGGACGAAATTGGAGGTATGTCGGTATTTTCCGTAAATGCTCGTGAGCATTCGGAAAGTGTCATTCTTTCCGCGTATTTCAAACCATGGTCCAACGCGTACGCAGTCACTGCCAAAAATAACGCGGAGATTTATGAGTTGCGCGATCAACGGTCCGACGCTTCACTTCGGTTTTCACGATAGGCACGCAAACCGGGAAATTAACTTGCAACGGTGCCAATAGGCCAAGTTTAATATATATTACGCAGGTCTTAATTTTACATGTCACTACTACTAGCTGAATCTCATACAAGCGAGTAAGTTATCAAATGATTGAAAAACCACTGTGCGGCCCTGGACCGTACAATTTATATTACAGTGATGAGTGTGAGTGAACTACCTGCAATGTGAACTTTTATATAAATGTATGGAGGGACACAGAAGAATTTCGGGTCATTCAATACAACATGGTGAATTATCTCCAAATTATTATTAGGCCTACCCGAAATAGTTTCTCTCAAAAACAAGCAGCCAGCGAAATTATGATAAAAGAGCGGCCAAAGTTGCCCAT
This sequence comes from Ophiura sarsii, assembly GCA_035610835.1. Taxonomy (NCBI): domain Eukaryota; kingdom Metazoa; phylum Echinodermata; class Ophiuroidea; order Amphilepidida; family Ophiuridae; genus Ophiura; species Ophiura sarsii. Next base: position 15,026,527 of record CM069448.1, on the reverse strand, counting down.
ACTGATGGGTCGTTCTTTAAAAGCGGCCAACGAGATTATAAAGAATATACTTTTAGTCCAGTAACCAAATAATGTAGTTCTTAACATGACCATAATGACGAACAAATATGTCCAAAGTACATGATGGGTCCTCTAAAAGTGGCCAACGAAATTATGAGGGAAAGACTAGGCCTATATTGTATTAAGAAGCGAATATACTTTTAGTCCAGTAACCAAAGATAATGAGAAGTCCCTTTTTAAGCTTATCTTACCGAAATAGGCCTGCATGATCAGGATGAAGACTCAAGTCGATAAACACATTATGGGTCTGGATATGGAAAACGTTTTTCTTGAATTTTGCGCCGTCGAAGGAGACCCTAGCCGGAAGAGTGAGCGCGTCCGCAACTAAACACTTTCTATCTGACCAAAGACGGTCACTTTACTGTCTTGATATGACTATAGTAGGATCCAACCTTTCATAATAGGAACACGAAAACGCCGCGCACAACAGGGTTAAAGCTTATCACGGACAAACTGCGCAAAAAAGTTCGGAATTATTTATCAATCGCAATATGATTTATGTTTCAAAATATCATACACACATTCGAGATGTACCGAAATGCAATCCCAAAATGCAATGACTATTTTACGTTACAACGAGCCAAAGGTTTCATGACAAAGCCTTACTTTACATTTTGGATTGTCGCTTGTTAAATATTCAACCGATCATAGTGTTGTGACGCTAAATTTATATTGATATTATTAATAGTATTATTAATTCTAGATATTTCCATATCTAGAATTCAGGCCATGATTGACTTGAAATGGCAACACCGTACTTCCGTATTCTGAATCCCATTCGGTCTACGCGCCAATATCTCTGACCAATTCAAGTCTTCGTGCCACGCTGACAACACCTCATAAGTTTAGGCCATATAGTTTTCTATTCACACAACAGGACTGGTGAGCTCTGAATTACAGAAGCTCACGATTGATGCGTGTCATGTCATTTCTTTAGGATAGTCTAGATGCTGGGTGCTGTGTTCGTTTATAATATGAGTAAGTGAACTATTTATGTTGAATTAATAAAATGTATATATAAATAACTTGGAAGCTATATCCGTTATATTCATTCTGTGTGTTTTGATCCCCTCTCCGCCATGCGAGTATTTTCCCTAAAACCACGTCACAATATCTGGTGGAGAATTCGTTCGTTTTGATATTTTTATGTCAATGTTTATTATTCCGGTCAATTTACCAGCCCCCTTCATTTTGAATAATTAGGACTGTAGCTACAAAGTTGTATATGTATTTTGTTGTTCATCGCATCCAGTGTCGACGACTATAACTCAGCGTGGTGAGAGGGTTTGAATTCAGGTAGCATTTTGTTGGTATGCACTGCTGAAATTTAATTATATGTCTATTGAAATTTGTTTTATAGACCCAGAAAGGTCTATTAAAATTGTGTTTAAAATAGTATACACGAAATACATGTAGTATGGCCTATCAATATTTAGGTCTTATTTACGCTGGCAATAATGGGCGCATTCTACATGTTCAACGTGGCAAGTCGATAAAGTCTTTTATATACATGTAATTGTTCCGATTTACAAGTCTCTGATAATCTGGTTCAAAAGTGCATGACCACGGTCTGATATCCATTGATAAAAAAATTTAATCCGAGATTGAAATTCTCGAGCGCGGTAAAATTCTATTGTGTAGATTTTATAAGCTCTTCTACTGGACAGGTGCGTTTCAGACAGACAATTTCTTCGGATGAAATAAATCTTGTTTATTTTGAATGGACTGATTTCTAAATCAAGATACATAATATTGATACACTGCACTGCAATTGAATAAATATTTTATATATTCAGCTGTAACTTGGGACTTTATTCATTTAATTTGATGTCAACTTTAAATTGTTGACTTGGATTTCATTGAGCTTTTAATTTTTTTTTCTCATTGGTGAATTTAAACTTCATCAATTAAGTTCATTGTTAGTCTATTAATTAAATTTAATCATCAATCATAATCAATAAATTTTAATTGATAATCTTAATCAAGTTTAATAATTAATAAACTTGGTTCATGTTCAGATTTTTCAAATTTTGATTGAATTTGAACTTGAATTTTGATCTTGAACTTGAAATTGACTAAAAAAAATTTTTGTTGATTAAATTCCGAATTCTCTTTGGAATTAGCTTGTGATTTTGACATAGATTGTTAAAAAGGCAAGGAGCGATAGCGATAGCGATAGTGATAGTGATAGTAAGTCTGTTATATCACTTAATAGTATAGAGGAGGTTGAACTTGACGTAGCAAATATGGCTAAATATGATATGCATAATTGCGATATTAAATATTCTGGTAATCCAGATGATGACGTAGATAACTTCATTAGTAGATTTGAGACGTATGCTGATCTGAGAGATTATACCGCGCCAAAATCTATACTTGCCTTACAAACAAAAGTGTATGGAAATGCTCGCGTCTATTTGGATTCAATTCCTGATACAGATAAGGATACCATAACCAAGATTAAAGATTTACTTAAAAGTAATTTCGAAGGTTCATCTTGGAAATGGAGCGTCGAATCTAAGCTGTTGTCGCGTAAGCAATTGACATCAGAAACACTTGACGACTATGCTTGTGAAATAATAAGATGGTGCAAGCAGATTGGTAAATCTGAAGCAGAAAAGTTATCTATTTTTGTTCGCGGTCTTTTGCCTTCTGTCAGAGCGTTTGTGTTTTCAAAAGAACCTGAATCATTTAAACAAGCACTAGACGCCGCGAGATTGGGAATTTCAGTACAGCAAACGGCAAATGACTCGCTATTCGCACCCGCACAGTCACAAAATACTGACCCCCAGGTAAATAGCATTAATTCTGTTCTGGACACACTGACGGGAGTCGTGTCTAATATAGCCACCAGAATGGAGAAATTAGAACACGACAAACATGTCTCTTTTTCTTCCCCGTTAGATCGTACTTACAATTCAGATAGAATAAGTAGTTTCTCTCAACCTAGGCATCAACCTAGTCAAACTTGGAATCAACCAAGGCAGTCACAGGCCCCCTATAGATCGTACAGAAAATTAGTATGCAATAGGTGTGGTCGTGTGGGACATGGGTGGAGAAAATGCTATGCCAAATTTGACGTAAATAGGAATCCTTTAAACTAATAAACCCATCTGCTAGACAGAAAAAGAAACATGTTCCACGACATGTAGATGGGTTAAGGTTTCAAAGATTTGAACATGTAAGAGGTGTATACCGAAATGGCAATGCAAACCGTGTACCTCTTGATTTGAACAGACAGACATTTGGACAAAAATCGAATTCCAGTTTTTCACAAGCGCATATTGAGATTAATTTGTCTACGTTGAATACCATAGCAGCATTTGTTAATGGTAACCCTGTTCAATGTTTGATTGATACAGGTGCTTCTGTCAACATTATTGATCACGATTGGTTTCATGCTAACCTTTCCAATTTGCGTTTTTCTATAGAAAAATCACGTGTAGCTGAAGCACGCGCAGCAAATGGTAGTAGTTTGGAAATTACTGGATTCATAGTTTTGTCCATATCTGTCAATGGCACTCAATTTCCTGTACCTATGAATATTGCTCGTAACTTAAGTACACGTATCATACTTGGGTCTCAGTTTTTAAACAGGCACTGCGCAAGAATAGATTGTGAATCTCGTACACTAAGACTTGCTAAGGAGAGTAAAATACTTGTCATTGAGAAACAGGAAATTCCTGCTCACACTCAGTCTGTTGTGTGCGCAAGACTGTCAAATAAATTGCCATTCAATACAATTGGTCTCTCTCATGGAGGTAGGCGTGTCTCTGCATTAGGTGTATTGATCGCGAATACTGCTTCTAGTGTACAGAATAACTGTATTCATTTATTAGTTATGAATACTACTGATGAACCAATAACTTTGTACCCTCGTACTAAATTGGGCATTTTTTCTCTCGTTGACCCGCATAGGATTCACTCCTTCCCCGATCTTGAGAAAAACTATGTTAACAATGTTAATATAAGGCAAGCATCCGCGGTAGCTAGCGATGTAAACAGTAAACTAGATTCAGTAAAGGAAGTCCTTTCAAAAGTGAATTTAAATACTGATCACATGTCAGGTACTGAAGCATCTGAAATCAATGGTTTACTCACTGAATATATTGATATATTTCAAGTAAAAGGGGGTCCTACTGGTAAATACTCCCGTGTTAAACATGCTATTAACACTGGTGATCACCCTCCTATTAGATCTAGACCGTATAGGCAAGCTCCTCACATTCAAGCCGAAGTACGTAGACAAGTCCACGAAATGTTAGAACAAGACATTATAAAGGAGTCAGCAAGTCCTTGGTCCTTTCCAGTATGCATGACACCTAAAGCTGGTGACCCAAATACTTATAGATTTGCAATTGATTTTAGAGCCTTGAATAAGATTTGCGCACGCGATAACTTTCCGTTACCTAACATAAACGATGCTTTAGATAGTTTAGGTGCAGCTAAACCAAATTTCATTACAACTCTTGATCTTGCGGCTGGATATTGGCAAATAGGCTTGGAAGAAAGTTCCAAATCTAAAACTGCATTCATCACTCAAGATGGCCTATATGAATTCCAAAGAATGCCATTTGGTTTACATAACGCCCCAGCCACTTTCCAACGAGCTATGCAAGAAGTTTTGAGAGGTTTGAATTGGAAATTCGTTCTCTGTTACTTAGACGACATAATTATATTCAGTAGTTCTTTCTCCGAACACATGGACCATTTAAGGCAAGTTTTCGATAGGTTGCGCGCAGCTGGTCTAAAATTACAACCTAAGAAATGTACTTTTGGTCAAACTGAGGTCAAATATTTAGGTCACGTAGTGAACAAAGATGGTGTAGCAACAGATCCAGCAAAATTGAAAATTGTCCAAGATTATCCAACTCCTGCCAAAGTAACCGAAGTCAAATCTTTTCTTGGATTTGTGGGATATTATCGAAAGTTCATAAAGGACTTTTGCAAAATTGCTGAACCACTAACCAATTTAACTAGAAAAGATGTATCTTTTGTTTGGGATCAAAGTTGTCAAGAAGCATTCAAAACGCTCAAACGAAAATTGTTAGAGCCACCAATTCTAGCATATCCAAATTTCGATGGCACAGAATTCATATTGCAAACCGATGCTAGTCGTACTGGTTTAGGTTTTATTTTGGCCCAAAAGCAGGATGGCAAGGAACGTGTGATATCCTATGGTGGAAGAGCATTACATGATGCGGAAAGAAATTACACTGTTACAGAAATTGAAGCTTTGGCAGTTGTCGAGGGAATCAAGAAATATGCTCCATATTTGCAACATAGTATCAAATTCACTGTTGTAACTGATCATTGCGCTTTGAAATGGCTCTTTGGTATAAACAAAAATACCGGAAGTCGATTAGCGCGATGGGCACTTAAACTGCAGTCATATAAGTTTGATGTAATTCACATTCGTGGACGCCATAATGGTAACGCTGATGCATTAAGTAGAATAGATTATGACAGAATGGATATTTGTACTGATTGCAATCATTCTCATTCCAAAGTCACTGATGCTGTAGAAGTTAATAAGGTAGCCTGGGTAAAGTCGGGATTAGACGAGATGGTGAGCGACATCATACAAAATCCTAGTAATGATGTGAACTCTCGTCCTACAGTAAACGTGGTTAGAAATCTTCGATTTCAAAAAGGGAAACGTGTTGAGAATGACAAAGATTCAGTCAAGCCAAATATTCCAAACTTTCCAAATGAGCTCAACTTAGACAAATTCAAACAAGTTTTGTTGACGGATATATTTGCGGGATCAATGTTGCAATATCTGGAAAACGATGAATTGCCAGATAATGCCGTTAAGGCTAGGAATGTAGTTTTACAGGCTGATCAGTACTATGCACACGAAGGGTTGTTGTATCACATTTGGCATACTCCTGCTAAAGGGCACATGCCTGAAAGAAATGTCCATCGTTTGTATATACCCGTGCAATTAATTGATACAGTTCTAAATAACTGTCATGATCACGTGTTAGCCGCACATTTTGGATTTCAGCGAACCTACAATAGAATCCGTCAACGTTACTTTTGGAAATGCATGTATCGTGACGTAGACAACTGGGTCCGTTCATGTATTTCTTGCTCTCAACGAAAAACTCATAGACATAAAGTACTAGCCCCAATGGTAACTATGAAAGTGCCAGGCGCTTTCGAACGAGTAAGTGTTGACATTTTAGGTCCTTTACCTATTACCACTTCAGGTAATCGCTATGTACTCTGTTTTTCAGATCATTGTACTAGATGGCCAATTTTGGTACCATTGAAAGTTACTGATGCGTCAACCATTGCTCGCGCATTCTTTGATTATGTAATTTGTGAACATGGTTGTCCTCAAACCTTGTTGAGCGACAGAGGTCAAAATTTCCTCTCCAAGATTGTATTGGAAGTTTGTCGTATTATGCGCACTCACAAACTGAATACAAGTTCATATCATCCACAATGCAATGCAATTCAGGAACGTTTTAATGCAGTAATTCTGGATACCATTTCACATTATGTCAATGAATACCAAAGCGATTGGGATAAGTACATAACAGCTATACAATTTGCCTATAGAACAACTCCCGCTGAAAATTCAGTCGGATTTAGTCCCTTCTTCTTGTTGTATGGTAGAGAGGCAAGACTTCCGATAGATGTTACACTCCTAGCACAATGCAAATATCCAGATAAGACACTTCGTGAGCACATTCACAATCTGGTATCACAACTCGAAGTATTTAGGGACATTTCAAAACGTCATGCTGAACGTAACTTAGCCAAAATGAAAGAGCGTTTTGATGATCGTGCGCAAGATGTTCCATATCAAGTTGGTGATTCAGTTTGGATTTATATACCTGCATTGCAACAAGGATTGTCACGTAAACTCTCAAAGTTCTGGGCGGGACCCTTTCTACTAGTCGAACAGACTGGTCCTGTAAATTTCAAGGTGCGAAATCTTGAAAACAACAAATTGGTAACATCTACTGTACATGTTAACCGTATGAAATTTGCATATAATAGATTTGTCCGTCCAAGCAATGATACTCCCCCTGTGGATCCTGAAAATAGAGATCCAATTCCAGGATTAGTTCTAGACGATTGTCCTGATGATATATTTGAACAACTTTTGGCTACCCACGAGTCTGACAAGAATCAGATTCCAATTATTCCAGGTTTGCCTCCTATTCAAGATGAAACTCCAGAATATGTGATAGAGCGTATTCTCAGGGGACGTTTTAAAAATAAACGTCTTGAGTATTTGATAAAATGGCAGGGCTTCCCAAATTCAAGAAATACTTGGGAACCAGAGACTAACCTAAACGCGGCCGCTTTAGAATCTCTGAAAGCTAACCCAGTCAAAATTACTGGCAAGATGTAAAGCCAGCGGGCAAGAATCATTGCAGGAACAGAGTCTGAAACAGCAAATAAATTAAAAATGTACAAGTATAGAGAACACAGAGGAAGCAGTGAATACAATTTATAGTCCGTAGGCTGAGATATGTCATGGTATGAGTATTACAATTCTTATGACACAAAATGTGTTATTTTGATAAAATTGTTGAATGAGAGCAATTTGTAATTTGGGCAACATTGCCTGAAAGTGTGTGTTCACTTTCGTTAATTTGTATATAGAAATGATTGTTGCAAAGAATTGCACACAATGATATTCTTCATGTAGAAAGTTTGAATTTATATAGTTGAGCAAAAATGCGGAAATGCAGTATGATCAAATAAGTGTTATATTTATTTGTATCTTTTCGGAAGAGGCATATGTTGTGAGGTTTTCTGGCAACATTAGTCTCACATGAATAGACGCAAACAAAAGAAAGTTTAATGTAAATTACTAAATATTTCAGTAGTGCTACCTTTGTCTTGTTTTGTCTGTCCTGTATTGTCTTGTTGTGTACACATAATATATAGTCACCATTGATGACTATTTAATTTTAAAGGGTCACAAAAACGTGATTTCTTTGAAATAAGAAAAATATGTTTCCGTATGAAACATCGAAATTGGAAGGAAATGTTCCAATTCTTTTGCGCTTCAACTTTTGATGAAACCTTTAGACCGCACACGTTAATCAGAGGATTATGTATGAGAGTGTGTGTGTTTGTGTTAGGCCATTTAAGGGATATCCCGTATGCGTGTTTGTTCAACAACAAAAAATCCCTCTTTACCGTGTGAGCGTAATCACTTGGAATTTTTCACGTGAATTCCGGGTTAATACGGTCGCAGGTTTCCACAGGTTTGGCGTCGCAGAAGATTAATAATAAATTTATATTTAAGGCCACTCGTTTAAAAATAAAATAACATTCTCTGAGAGTTAAAATTATACAACCTGATATTAGATGCCGTCAATTTGGCAGACGGAAACATGGATAAAGCACATGTTAAATTTTGTGACGAAATAAATAATTCGTTTCTATATATGATAAAGATATCAGTTTCTTTTATAAATATTTCACCCAGCATTCTTTAAGTTAAATTGTCAGGTGTCAATTTTGTTAGGAAGGGCGTATGTTGTGACGCTAAATTTATATTGATATTATTAATAGTATTATTAATTCTAGATATTTCCATATCTAGAATTCAGGCCATGATTGACTTGAAATGGCAACACCGTACTTCCGTATTCTGAATCCCATTCGGTCTACGCGCCAATATCTCTGACCAATTCAAGTCTTCGTGCCACGCTGACAACACCTCATAAGTTTAGGCCATATAGTTTTCTATTCACACAACAGGACTGGTGAGCTCTGAATTACAGAAGCTCACGATTGATGCGTGTCATGTCATTTCTTTAGGATAGTCTAGATGCTGGGTGCTGTGTTCGTTTATAATATGAGTAAGTGAACTATTTATGTTGAATTAATAAAATGTATATATAAATAACTTGGAAGCTATATCCGTTATATTCATTCTGTGTGTTTTGATCCCCTCTCCGCCATGCGAGTATTTTCCCTAAAACCACGTCACAATAATAGCGTGCAATATCTCATATTGAAGAAGATAAATTTCTCAACAACTTTATGATTTAATATTTCTAGGTAGGATATATATTTTTAGTGTTAAAAGTACATTTATTACCTGTATAGTTCCTTTTTTTTTATGACTGATGTATATGATATCATTACCAAACGAAAGTACATGAAAGTGTCAAAATGATCTCTCCTAGTGTTAGTGATAAACATGACATTTAAAGAAAATTTTTAAAAAAGCCTCAGACTCAGAATTTGAAGGGAAAATAGCTAAAAAGAATTCAGCTAAAAATGTTGGGCCTCCTCCCCTCAAAACGTGATAACGCTTTATTTTCAAAACAATCTTCCCGGATTTGCCGTTATAACGCGACCCGGGGGTAAATTATTATTATTATTTAATCTTTCTTTATTGAGGGTAAACAGCTTCAGTGTCAAGCACTGCTTTCCAAGCAGGCCCTCATTTCACAGAGAAAAAATACATAATTATTTACAATATATATACATGGAATATAACAACTATTTACATAAATATATATATACAGAACCATCAGATAAATTCAGCAAGGAAATGCAGAATTGTAATATACTTTAGAACACAAAATTTAATGGGGAACCTATTTTTCAACCAACCCATCTATAGGCCTACTTAAATCAAGAAAATATCAGTATGCACGAATTATTTCTTACATATAACAAAAAAACTATCTAGCATTAATAAATAAAAAAATATTCAAATATTATTGTGGCCACCCCCCCCCCCCCCCACCCCCGATATAATCCTGGATCAGCGCCTACTAGTTATACGCTATAATATAGCGTTAAAATAGCTAGCGATGATAATTAGCTACCTTACTGAAGATTATTATTAATATGATTCATGTATATTAACAATTCAACATGATTAAGCCAAAGACAGTTATCGTCATTAAATAAAATTCAACATAATAGTACCAATGTCTTGACAAAAATGGCCTTCAAGGTGTAAGAGCAGCTAGGTGAGTAGTCTGGATGAGGGCAGTGTTGATCATTGGTATTTGGCACACCAAAGTGATGTCACATATCAAGGACCAATCACGTCCCTCATCCACACTGCCTACGTGGCTGCTGCTACATAGTTAGCTAGCGCCCAGCTAGCTAGAAGGAGTAGAGAGGTTGGGTTGAGAGAGTGAAGTTGAGCCTTGGTCTTCGACCAGGCTAGTAACCGACAGGGAACGAGAGTTAGAATGATGATTAAAGATACCAGAACATAACATGGACTCCGAGTGCTAATTGTAGTAGGAACCCCATTCGTGTTGTAGTGTATGTAAGCTTACTGACAAGTATATCTCAGCCAAGAGTGCTTGAACGTAAGAATCCATATACTTACATATCGTTATGCATATGTTTATATTATTCACATTATTATAATTAATATTCGCTGGGGTCCAGCTCTCCGTAGCGTGGAGGTAGTGTAAGAGCAGCTAGGTGAGTAGTCTGGATGAGGGCAGTGTTGATCATTGGTATTTGGCACACCAAAGTGATGTCACATATCAAGGACCAATCACGTCCCTCATCCACACTGCCTACGTGGCTGCTGCTACATAGTTAGCTAGCGCCCAGCTAGCTAGAAGGAGTAGAGAGGTTGGGTTGAGAGAGTGAAGTTGAGCCTTGGTCTTCGACCAGGCTAGTAACCGACAGGGAACGAGAGTTAGAATGATGATTAAAGATACCAGAACATAACATGGACTCCGAGTGCTAATTGTAGTAGGAACCCCATTCGTGTTGTAGTGTATGTAAGCTTACTGACAAGTATATCTCAGCCAAGAGTGCTTGAACGTAAGAATCCATATACTTACAAAGGGAGCGCGGCACTTATTTGATCTGCTTGAGTTTAATAAAACTTGAGTTATTACGATAATCATGACAATCATTGAAACCTATTTGAACGGTATGAATGAGCAAAATGTATTTTGTTTAAAACATATACGGTATATGAAAAGTATATGCTAAAGCATCAACATTTCAATAATCAAAGCGAAACTATGAGGAGAGTGATTTGAACTACGAAGCATAAATCAATGAGCCTGAGTGACGGTTTCTCGGGCTGCTTTGGACCGTCAACATTTTACTTTTATACTGCGGCGGTATAATTGAAATTAAACTTTCAAAATGATCATTGTCTGTTGTCTATGTGAAGATTCAACAAAATACGGTACCATTTATTTCAAATAAGTTTATACCGTTTGATTAAAACAGCATCGGACCACTACTCACCGCCCGTGTAGCGCGGTATTTACCCTGGTTCAAATATGGCGTTTTCGGTGTGGCGTTCACGAAAAGTACGCAGTGGTAGGCCTACGCGCGAAGTAGCCCGGCGCGAAAACACACGCGACGATTGCGTTTTACGCGGAGAGAGACACGGCTCATGTACACGCACGATGCTGCATTCGTTCTTTTCCGTGCAGTTCCGAAAAATACCGACATACCTCCAATTTGCCCCCCATAGTGGGAATCCAAAATGGCGCCCGTTACACGTAAAGAGATAGGGCAAAAAAATCGTCTGATTTCTCCTCTAGATCACACCGATTTCTCTGAGAACCAATGAGATTGCTTAAACTTTCTAGCTGTTTAAGAATCGTAGATAGCCTACCGTGACCAGGGTCGCATTCTGACGCGTCTGCGCGTCCTAGACCCCTCACTTTCTTGTAGTGACGCGTCAGGTTTCAAATTTGAAAGACTTGCGGGTCCCGTCAAAATTGAAGGGACCCCTTAAATTTGACGATATGTATGGACTGAATGGAAACCTTAAGAAATTCTGTAAATTATACATATCCATCCTTTGCTCACAATATAAATTCAAACATTTTATGATTGTTACATCACCATGCTTCGCATTTGGATACATTGTACTTTTCTGTATCTGTAAATGTCCTTCTGTGTTGCAAGTTTTAAAAAAAATCAATCGGAAACTTAAAGAAATAAAAAGTGGCAAAATGTTCGCAAAAAATTGGGATCTTATTGTAAAAATTGCCTGAAATTATCTTAATTTGTTCGACAGACCAATTTAAAGCTTATCTTTAGATTAAAAGTCGACATTTTCGATTGTTTGGGGTCGGACGGCCGGGGGGGGGGGGGGGGGGCTTGAGCTGACTGGGGGAACTTAGTGCGGGGGGGGGGGGGGTAAGTGAGTGGAGGGGTGGCCAGGCAAAGGTCGCCATTCCCCCACCCCGTCCCGACCCCCCACCCTTCGGGTGCAGGCTGTCTATCACCATTCACCATAGAAAGGCCTGGCATAGCCTAAGGTTACGTAAACCGCGAAAAGTGCTGGATTTTAAGTGAACAGTTCGCCAGTGATAAAAAGTTTGTCAATGGTAAATCATTCACAGCAGGTAACCTCTCTCCTCCTCCTTTGAACAATTCGACTAAAGTAATAGGAGTTTTATTAACGCCCGTAGTAAAATGAGCCATCAATTTAAATTATCATGATTATACTTCCATTACGAACCCAAACGGAAGTTTTCAATAAAAGTCAACTCGGAAGGAGGAAATTGAATCAGGTTGGAGTATGGACTTGTCTGATAGTGATAAGTTCATGTTTTTGGATCATAAAAGGTAATTAATTGGTTTAAAAAAGTGCTTCCTCTAGTCAAGAGTGATGGAAATGGTAAAATAAAAGAATTAAAAAAATACAATGGGAAATCGATTTATCTTAAACCGGATATTGTCCTGTGTTTCTTGGCAATTATCTATTATCTGCCCCATGTGTTTGTCTTCCTCATGCAGCTAGCGCTCAATTGATGTTTTGGTGGTGGGCTATTAATCTACTTTTTTTCCCAGATCGTGATTGCAACAATAATTCGACTTTTCAGTAAAGTCAACCCGTTGTAAAACGTATGCGTTGTCTCACTGGCAGTCATATATGCGCACACTCATCTCCAATCGAGCTCAATAAAGCATTGTGAAAGACTAGTTTGTACCTGTAATTGGGATTTTCTGATTGTAAATTCAATGTCAAGTGTAAAGATGACACGTCGCTTGACAGACGTACAGTAAGTTGTGAGTCAAACCAGGGGTCAAACTCATGTACAGTTAAACACGGAGCGATAGAAGCTAGCTATACATTATTGCCAGCAGCAATTTCGAGGTAAGGCACACCAGGGAAGTTCATATCCCATTCCTGGCTGACTTTTTGCACCTGCACATACAGATGATAGGCCTACATCCATGCATCATGACTCATGTACACTCATGACACTGAGACTAATATAGTAATAGTAATATACCTAACTATACCTTTAGGTATATTAGTCTCAGATGTACATCGATTGTCATACAATACATACATGTTTGTCACATGATTGATACACTGAGTCACAGTAACAATGTTAGTTTAGTTTATGACAAGGCGGTAAAGGCAGCCCTCCTCAGTATTGTTTGGTTAGTCGTAATTTTGTCAGGTGTCGGCACACATGTGTGTTGTACTGCGCTTTCTATACACGAGGTTATACAGCTCTCCTCACGTATAAACTTCAATTGTGTGGGCGTATTATGCATTTTGTCAATTGACGAAGCGATTGTTTCATTGAATTGATGGATACTAATCGATTTTAAGGAGATGTTTACTTGATAGGATAATCTCCAATCATCATCATCTGCAATTATGGTAGTCGATACTGAGGAGAGCTTAGACGATAATCACCTATAATCACCTAACCAAACAATACTGAGGAGGGCTGCCTTTACCGCCTTGTAGTTTATGAGGGTCAATGATAACATAACATGGTCAATAAGCTTATATAATATATTATTTAATAATGATGTTCAGTCAAGAAGAATTAAACTAAGGAGCGGTTAGTCTTTTCAATTTGGGAAAAAAACGACCGATATGCCGTCAAGGAATGGAATGTGCGGCAACTCCAGTTAAATTAGTCTACATCCGTTGCAGTGGCGCATGAGGAGATAAAGTTGGCTCTGGCAGTGGCGTTTGAAACTTATAGTGTATAATAAATATGATTAAATGTTCACATGTATACTATATAATATAGATCTGTGCGTAATCCAAAAAAAGAGGAAATATGCAGCGAAAATATTAAATTGGTGCGTGCAGAGGGTGCATTTGTTGAATCAGATCTTGCAATTTGTACTGCGCATTACTTTGTGTTATGCGCTCAATATATTAAGGGGGCTGTCAAGTGTCGTTGTATGAATTTGTCAAGCACTGTAACTTTCAAACTATTTATGTGTTGTACATAAAAGTATACACTTTTTTGAATGAAATGAGTCGGGGAATCCATTTTTCGTATCAAAAATCGTGATTTTTATATTTTTGCCCAAAAATGCCTCTTTTTTGCCTAAATTTTATTAACAACCTAACAAAATAATTTTTAGGTAAAAAATTCTAAAATTTTACAGAAAGCATCTTAATTCAATTATCTAGGAAGTGTTTTTTTTTTTTGCCTTTAAAATTTTTAGTTTTGAAATTATTGACCAAAAAGTGCTAAAAATGTGAATTTTGGGATAAAATATCTCAAAATTCACATTTTTAGCACTTTTTGGTCAATAATTTCAAAACTAAAAATTTTAAAGGCAAAAAAACCCAAAACTTCCTAGATAATTGAATTAAGATGCTTTCTGTAAAATTTTAGAATTTTTTACCTAAAAATTATTTTGTTAGGTTGTTAATAAAATTTAGGCAAAAAAGAGGCATTTTTGGGCAAAAATATAAAAATCACGATTTTTGATACGAAAAATGGATTCCCCGACTCATTTCATTCAAAAAAGTGTATACTTTTATGTACAACACATTAAATAGTTTGAAAGTTACAGTGCTTGACAAATTCATAAAACGACACTTGACAGCCCCCTTAATTAATAATAATAATAATAATAAAAAAAACCATACTTATTGAGCGCATAACACAATTAAGTCCCTATGCGCTATCACAAACAAAAACAAAAACAAAAACAAAAACACACAGTAACATGAGTAACAAAAGACGAAACAAAAAGAAATTAAACATTAACATTAAATAGGTAAGTTTTTAGCAATGATTTGAACTGTTCAAGAGTTTTGGCGGATTTAACATGATATGGTAAATTGTTCCAAAGTTCAGCAGAAGCATCTTGAAAAGAACGGCGACCATATGAAGTAGAAGGTGAAGAAACATGTGCAAGAAGATATTTTGAGCCAGAACGAAGATTGCGAGTGGGCTCGTATTGTTGAATAAGATCTTGTAGATACATAGGAGCTAAAGTACGAGTACATTTAAATGTTATTAGAAGAATCTTGTAAATGATGCGGGATCTGATCGGTAGCCAATGTAAGTCACGAAGGACTGGAGAAATGTGACAGCGAATCTTAGACAGAGTAACAAGTCGAGCAGCTGAGTTTTGAATCCGTTGAAGTTTTGAGATTTGCGTATCAGGGAGGACATATAGTAAACTATTGCAGTTATCAAGTCGGCAAGTCACAAAAGCATGAATAAGCCTCTCAGTTGTTGGCTGATCGAGATAACGCCGGATTTGACCTATCTTATAAAGAGCATGAGAAGCCGCACGACAAATGTTGTTGACATGAACATCCATCATAAGATCGTTTTGAAGGATAATGCCAAGGTTGCGGGCATTGGAAGCTGGCTCAATATGAGAATCATTGATTTTTACTGATGAAATCGTAGAATTGTTCCTAAAACGGGATGAAATATGAAGAACTTCAGTCTTGTCATCATTTAATTTAAGGTCATTAGCTGTGGACCAGGTTTTGATATCTGTTACACAAGCTTTAAGTATTTAAGTATTAAGTATGGTTTATTATTTTTTAAAATAAATTGAAAAAAGTCCGGACCACCCACCAGATCCCGCTATGGTCAGGGTCCACCCAGCGCGCTGGTTGCAATTGATAAGCCCATTTACCAAAACCACCTCACCCGCAGCAGGTCGCTGCACGTCAACGTCAACACGCGTGAATTCAATGTATAAATCAAAAATATCAGTACATGAAACCAGGGATGGAAATAAGACCCGCCCGCCCGCCCATAGCGGGTAACTTTCGTGTCGGGCGGGTGAAGATGCAAAGGTACCCGTCCGACTGGCGGGTAACATTTTTAAAGCTCAAAATGTAAGTAACAGTAAGTTCAGGGTAATTTCATCATCAGCGTGTGTCATGATGATAGAGGAGATCAGGTTGATAGGAGATTGAAGAGAGTAGGTCTATTGGATTGATGCACATGATGAATACGAGTAGCTGTTACGGGCTAGGGTTTCAGTGGAACATCGTACATATAAAGACAAAAACATGTAATTGTATCATCATCTAAAAGTAACTTGCTCTTAAAGGTAGATGTTCCGATTTTCAACTTGAAGTTTTCTATTCTGCATGAAAGGTCATCCTTAAAAAAGTCGTGTTCCAAAGTTTGAGTGGCATAGCTCTAATGGTTCTTATTTTAGACGCACAAGATGCTGTGAACTGTACCCATTGAGTAGTACACAAAACTATATCGGTGGTTGTTACCACCATTCGCGGTAATTCGACGTTATTTCATTGATTTCTCCGTAATTATACCGATTTAGGCCGTCAAATTTCAGTATGATGATGAGAAAAATACGAGCTTTCATTTCATATGATATGAAAATCTCCGTATGTTTGAAATAATTCTGTGTTACGAAAATGTGATCGGGTCATCTACCTTTAATTGTTTGCTGGAAAATATTATGAAAAAACTTTAGGCTGGTGGAAATTTTTGTCGGGCAGGTAAATTCTGTGAGTTGCCTGCCCGTCTGGCTAGTTGAAAAAAATCTGAAGTTCCACCACTGCATGAAACGGAGATATGGAGATATCGAAATAGAGCTGTCGT
The DNA here is from genome assembly GCA_035610835.1 of Ophiura sarsii. NCBI lineage: Eukaryota > Metazoa > Echinodermata > Ophiuroidea > Amphilepidida > Ophiuridae > Ophiura > Ophiura sarsii. The sequence continues at coordinate 15,009,665 of CM069448.1, read as the reverse complement.
CTTTGATCAAAGTCTTTATTTACGCTATATTATTATTGAGGATATTATTATTGTTTAATCAACGATGTGTACAAAACACTGTTTTGTATGCTGGTTGTTCAACGTGTGTGGGTGCTTGTTGGGGTAACCTTTAGAATACCCTACCATTTTTATTCCTCACTGTTAGGCATGTTCATAAAATTTTGAAAATAAAATTATCTCTTTGAAAATGGAATACATGGAAACAAAGTACTTTACAATAAAAAATGATGGGTTCAACCTTGTCTGCAGGCTGAATAATAAAAAAGATGTAACCAAAAGTAGTTTGCCTCATAATATTGCTGAAAACTGGGCAAGTCATGCACATTTTAAACTATTTTAGGTAAAAAAGGGTTTTATTTCATGATGTCCAGTTGCTTGCGTGGGGTTATTTAGACATCAGTGAATACATCCCCACCCACTTCGTACTAAATCGCTGAATTTAAAAGGGGTAAGCATGGAGTTTTCTACATATTTTGGTCAACTTTTTTCCAAAAAAATGTCGCCCTCTATAGTCAATAATATGAACATCCCTATCAATGTGTGCGGGTATGGGTCATTCTTTAAAAGTCCCCATTGAAGACATGCAGTGGTAGGGTATACTAAAGGAACTCCGCTTGTTGTATTTACCCCTTTCACAGGGAATTTGCGATTTGCGATAATATGAACATCCCTATCAATGTGTGCGGGTATGGCCATGGGTCATTCTTTAAAAATCCCCATTGAAGACATGCAGTGGTAGGGTATACTAAAGGAACTCTGCTTGTTGTATTTTTCCCTTTCACAGGGAATTTGCGATTTCATTACAATTACTGCATGTACTGTGTAGCAGTAGCTATTAATTGGATAAAAAGCCATACTGATAGGTTTGGTGTATGCGTTGGCTTACGAATTGAAAACTACAATGCAAGAGCTTGTTGAGAGGCTAAGCCCGGACGAAACTGTGTCCAAGTTCTTTGTAGTCCCACTTGAATTGTCTGAGTTTATGCCGGACAAATCTTAACTGGATTGTCCTAAGATACAATGCGTTTGAGGGCGGTAGACATGATGTTCCCAGTTTATTTTATAGGGTTCATGTTGTTGGTTGGTTTGTTTTTCATAGGTCATTTCTACACGTTGTACGTGGCATTTAGCCGGTCCCGTCAGTCTTCAAAAATGTTTCCATCAGGTTTGCACGTTGTATCGGAGTGACAGCCGCTGAGAATCGCAGTAGCAGAGCCCTAATTCAGTGCAGTGTGTAGTCAGATCAAGTGTACATGTAACTGTGTTTTCATTGCTTAGTGGAGTAGGTACAAAATAAAGCATACAGTTCACGTTGTCGATTTACTGTAGTGGGAATAGGGTAGCGCGAAATTCAAGCCAGCATTTCTTGGAAATAGGAACAGGTTGAGATATGTAACATGTGAAAATGGCACTTCGTGAAGACATGTCATCGAAAAGGATTAAGATACATGTAGAGGCTTCCTTTGTGTGAAAATTGTTTATATAATTTAGCGTTCAGCATACTCCACAAGTCTCGGCCATTGAGCGCAAGCATTGACCACCGTTTTCCAATCAGGTTGCGTCATTTTGTTGTGGTGGACTACTAGCTCTAAATCCTAGCTCTCTGTATGAGAGAGCTGGAATAAAAGCATGCGAGTCCACGTCTGGGATTTTCATCAATACTTATCACATTTTTTGAATAAATTTAGTTAAAACTGTTGCTTCACTCAGATAGCATGTTTAATGTTCAAGTAATATATTGGTTAAATCTCAACCTGTTTCCATTTCCAAGAAATACTGGCTTGAATTTCGATCGCCCTATTCCCGCTACAGTAAAACTACGATGTGGACTGTCTATGGTTCATTTCGTAGCTAGTGGTGGACCTACTACGCAGTGTGAGAGCCGGAAGAGTTCCAGCGTAGTGGGAGTATGCGCCTATTTCCATTGACTTCCCTTCGTGGACGCACGTCACATGAGGTCAACCTCACCCCAAAAGACGGTGCAACAGACATCCGTTGTGCGCAATACGTAAGCTTGACCTCACGGCTCTGATCGGGTAGCGTTATTGTATGAGTTTTGAAGCATGCACAGTAATCTGATCGAAATTACCGGAAGCAATCAGAAGTTGTCTGACCTTGTGGCCACATCATTTTCTTCAAATACAATTTGACGGCGATATAATCCACCCATTTTCATGTTTGAATTTCATCTGTGACACTGTGTTTGCTAAGCCTAAGTGGCATTTTATAAGACATCAATTGTAGCCTGGACGGTAGGTGCATATGACTGAAAATTGGCATGCCACTGTACAAAACGCAGGGGTAGCGTATTTGTCCTACCGGTACCGGGTACAATAAATGTCATCTGCGAGGGGAGTGGGGACATGCATTTAGGCAATTAACTGAGTGTCATTAAAAAGGTCTCCTTGAGCATATGATAGCCCAACTGATCGCAGACGCAGCACATGATAGATTGGGGAAGTGAGCACCACCAGCACCTACATTGTATAGTTAAATCAGTTCCACATTGGTGAGAACATTTTGTTTTTTTCTCTCTCTCTGCGTGCAAAAGTAATCCAAGCGTACATACTCGATTATGGCCACACACGCGCGGTTTTGGCCGCATGCATGTGTCACATATGAAGCACAGTGGGCAGTTCCAAGCGTTATGGAATGACATTCACAAAGCATTTTTATGTTTGAAATCATAATATCTTGAAAAGTTTATATTACTTCTCACCAAACTAATAATATATTTTAATAGCAACTGCTAAACACTTTCAGATATGCTACAAATTTTGACCGTCAGATTTTTAATTAATGAAATATTTATTTTTATAATTGCCGTTACGGAATGACACAAAATGGACATGATTTTTCTAGTCATTTAGACATTGATAACACTTTGTGATAATTAGAAATGTATCACGTTTTATTGACTTTTGGGTGATTCTGTATACCTTTACCTACAATATGACAACTTCCTGGTTAAAATGGTTAAATATTTTTTGAAATATGACGTAAAGACCGACAAATGAGAGCGTTACGGAATGACCGTTACGGAATGACGTTTCGTCCACAATGCAAAATTCATAATAAAATACATAAGAAAAAACAAAATCATGTCAAACGTGTAAATTTATGAAAATTCAAGCGGTAAGTTAGCAACTTAAAGCAACAAACAACAAATCTTATATAAAAGCATAAGAAGGGGTCAGAGAAGGGTGTTACAAATGGGAATTTTTCTGAAGAAAAAAAATCACAATTTTTTACCAAAAAACAGGTTTAAAAAAAAAAATCATACTTAATGTATATAAATTAAAAAGAAAAATAGCTCATTTGAAAGAGCTTGAAAATATCTTTCATTTGATACTAAATATGTGATGGTAGTACTTTAAATTGTAAATTTACAGCCTTTTTTCAATTATTTTGTAATGTCCTGTTTTGCTTGGAACTGCCCCAGTGCAATTGTTGCCCGCATGCGTGCCCATGTCCTTTCGTATCAATACTGTATATGTTCTGTATTCATTCGCTGCTGTAAGGAAGTTTTGCCTATTTAGAACTGATTAAATTATTTTGTAGAATCCAGAAACGTATAAGGGAAGGGATAATCCCCCGGATAGTAGAACTATGAATCAGAACTATAAACGAGCTAGCCATGGTATACGGATGATGTACATTGAAGGAGTTTGAGGCACAATTTGAAAGTGCTACATATTCTTGATGTGGGTATCAATAGGATGAAACCAGGCTATCTGCCAGATACTATTACTATGTGAAGCAGAGTAGGATCAATCATCAATTGGTATTAGATTCATCAAGATCGTTGTTTGAAAGTTGTAAACATTTTTTTCTGGAGATGCTACCCAGCTGAGTGACATTGGGAATTTGTGAACAAGGTTTCTGACTGGAAATTGAATATCTTGTAGCGTTTTTATTGGATCTATTCATATAGAAAATATGTTTTTTAGTAGAATAAAAAAATAGAAGAAGCTTTAAAGCTAAATGAAAATGTGCTGACACTTTTAGGCTTTTAGCTATCATTCATCAAATGAGGTTGGTTGCAGTGCTTTTAAAATAACTGCCAAAGAGATTTGTATTGTTCATCACAGATCTTTACCCTGGGGCACTTGGACTTTATAAACAGGAGTGTACATGTTCAAATCCTGTAGGGGAAATTTGAATGCTAATACAGCAAACGGGTTTGAGTTTTAAAGAAAAGCATATGTCATATGTTTTTGCAGTTGGTGTCAGAAGTGGGATATTTTGATCCTTTAATTTTCATTCAGATTTAATTTATGGAATGCTAGAAGGCATGATGAGCGATTATTCATGAAACTGTATGTATCTCTTCACAAGGTTACATTTTAAGTTGGTGATTTTATTGTACCAATAAGATTGTGCTTGAAATTTTCATTAACATTGCTTTTTAAAACTAAAAATTGGGGTCTTTAATATTATATCACAAATTGTAAAAAACCCAAACAGAGCATAATTTTCATTTTTGCTGTTGCCTTTACAAGGCGCAGGATATAGTGACATGTATAGGATGTATTGATCAATGGAAACATTCCCGATCTTGGATCCCATCGACCGGCGCCTTGTTTCTGTTTCAGAAAATCAATAATCTGCCCACTGCAATACTGAGGCCGCATGTGGCAAAAGCAGTTGCAAAAATGAAAATTGTACTTTGTTGTGACACACAGCTTTGCTAATATTCAATCTTCATGTGTAATATTTCAAATTAAAGAAAGAAAATACCTTTACAATTTTATAATTTGGTATTTTTATATTGAAGCTATAGCTTTGAAGTCACGAGCATACAGTGTGAATCAAAAAGAAGGTGACCAGGAATTTAAAAAAAAAGAAATCCAAAAAGACCAAACTAATTTGACAAACCAAAGAGAATATTCTTCCGCTCAATTGAAGAATAGAAAAAATCACTGAAAATGATCCTTACTGTCAAGAGTTATGCCTGCTTTTAAAAACAACACATTTTGGCAGTTTTTCACGGAATGCTGAAATTCTGTTAAATTATCTGTCTTAAAGTGAGGAGCAAAGAGTATGTTCCCAAAGAGTCATAATTTATAATATTTAAATGAGATTTTAATCTGGGAGTTTCAAATACACAGTAGAATGATATGAATAAAATCAATAATCTGTGGCTAAAAATTGAGTCAACACTGATGAAACATCCCCTTTTTGTCAGATTTTGTGTTTCATATTATGAGTACATGTAACACATGTAAATCCTGGTGTAAATCAATTTATTTCTGAATGAGAATGAAGTTTATCTGTTGCTTTTTCATTAAGAATTCTGTTGACTCTCAGAAAATTGGGTTCTTTTTAGTAAAAAGGCATTTGACTGAATATTGATTGATCTTATCCATACTTTCAATTCTTCTCTGTGTTAGAATTTGATTGAACCTGCTCTTCGCTCCTCATGAGACGGATAATTTCAAAGGAGTTGTTAGCATTCCCAGGAGAGTTGCCAAAATGGGATTATTAAAACAGGCATAATTAATTCCTGATAGCAAGGAGAAATGTCAGTGATTCTTATGTTAAGATGAGTGGAAGAGTATGTGACCCATCACATCGAAACTGACCAGTTGTTGGCAAGGCTCATCTGTCACTATTATAATAACAAAAGAAATCTAAAGAGAAAAAATAAAGAATATAAAAAGAATTATTAACCTTTTGAGTTACATAAAACCTGTGTTCCATGCAGTGGCGTATCTAGACTCTTCATTGGGGGGGGGGGGGGGGGGGGGAAGAAGGGGCAGTGACTTGAAATGGGGGGTGGCTCCTAATGGGGGGCTCCATTCCACACCCACACCGATTGATTTCATTTGGGGGGCAAGCGGGGGGGGGGGGGGGGGGGCAAGGGTTCTAATAAGCCCCCCCCCCCCCCCCTTCTGCTGGTTTTTTACGCCACTGGTTCCATGGTCGATTTTGACAGGTTAGGTGTCATTTTAAAACTAACAAATAGTTCTTCAATGTGAATCATAACATGTGATGGGTTACATGATCTGATGTGTTTCGTTGTTTGAATCTCCCTGGTATATATTTTGAATTTGAGTGAATCTGTACTCCTTGTTCCTCACTTAGACGGATACTTTCAAATGAGTTAGCATTTTTTCTTTTCAATATGAGTGGAAGAATATGCTCTTTGAATATGTGCTTCATTGTTTGAATCTCCCAGGTAAGATATCTTTTGAATGAATCCATACTCTTTGATCCTCACAATAGACGGATAGCATTTATTCTGTGAACAGCTGCCAAAATGTTTATTTTTATTAAAACAGGCATAACTCCTGATACAAAGGGCCGAACAATTCCAGGGTTTCTTTTTTAACACTTTCCACGTGGCTTTTAGTTTTACCATTTCAAAAGAGATTTTTCAGAAACCGTTCCCAACTTTCAAAGCCTTTCTCACGAATTACTGAATCAATACTATGCATATTTGTACTTATTTCAATGCATTTCTCAAGGTGATTCCCAATATGGTAATGAAATTCAATAATTTTGACATGTTTGAAACATTTTGTGACATTTTTGAATGTACAAATTTAGATTCTGCAGACGCCTGCCGCGTGGAAAGTGTTAAGATAAGTGGAAGAATATGCTCTGTGAATATGTGTGCTTCATTGGTTTGTTATGTTTGTTTGGTCTTTTTGGGGGAAATCATACCGGTTCAACTTATTTTTGACTCGCACTGTAAATAAGACAAGAATTTCACACTAGTACTTAGGTATATTAGCATCTATAATCTATAGTGCCCCTTTCCTTTTAAAGGAATTTTTATTAACTATATGGATATAAATGGATCAAAGTATCTTCATGTTATGAAAAGTAAACAAATAGCCATTTGACCTTTACTATTATATTTTTACAGGCTCTTCTACACAATGGAAAAGTTACTATGCCAACACAGTTCATCATTATTACTACCACCAGTTACGCTACATTAGGCACCTCGCATCAAGCACTACATGTTGTACAGAGCCAAGCCAAACCCTCTACTAAATTCAAATTGACAAAATTTGTACAATACATGGTAACCATAGCAACCGATTTAGAGGTTTTGTTTATTAGGATATAATGCTTGTGCTGATTCCAATTCTTTTAACTCTGATGGTTCTCGGTGGCGCAATGAATCAGAACCGCTTGAGCACTAGGATGAGGGTATTGCTGGTTATACTGAGCTGTGCGGTGCTGGCTCTCGTGTGGTTCGCCAGCCAGATTACGGCGCCGTTGAACCAACTCTATGACTACGATGAGAAGGCCAAGATAAATGGGCGTAGTAGAGAGTTTGTGTCAGCCGCTGCTGTTGAAACAGATATGCAAGGTGGGTAAAGTATTAATCAATGACAAAATGCAAAAACAAAAAAAGGAGGCCGAATTAAAGGCTCAGTTGGGGAAACATCCTCAATTTAATAAATCCAACAGATTCCGAATGAAGCACTGCATCGGTGGACCCCATTCCCCAGTCTATCTCATTGCGCAATTTAATTTTGGGATCCTTACCCCGGTAGCGTTAGGCACGATCTCCAGCCGCTGCGGATTCAATCCCCAGGGGCGGCACACACCATTTTTGCTGTGTTTAACCTTTTAGCTTTAATCATAAGTCATAAGCAATACACAAATAAAGTGTTTTGATATAGTGGTTGTTTTATAATACACAGTGTGGCTGATGAAATCCTTTGTTCCAAAATCAATATATAACCTTTCAGGTGAATGCATTATTTCAGATTTGCCTAAGCATTATTCAAATATCACTTTCTGTCTAAAAAATAAACTGTAGAAGATTGATACAGAACTAAACTTGACAGTATTCACTTTTACCATAAGGCGACAAAAAACAACCCTGTTAAACGGGCCTCTCAGGTCGGTCGGTAGGTCAGGCTTTTTCTGTGTTTTTATACTTATTTTACTTATTGTTGAAAGGGGGAGTTATAGATACCAATAGGCCAACACATAGTTTTCAATATTTGTAATGTGTGACCTGCGAGATGGAGGATAGGTTGAAAGACAAATTCACTCGAACCATTACGAACGAGCGCATTACTCTGAATCGAACTTGAGCCTCAATGGTGAAAAGCAAAGGAAGATATATGCTGCACCACCCGTTGTTACCCCATATCCCCAATATTCAGTGACCTGATGAAGAAGCATGAATGATCAATATATCATGGATTTTATAACTTGAATAAGATTATTAGATTAATTTGTGAAAATCATGTTTTGGAGTCTTTTCATTTTACAGATGCTTATTTAATTAATTGTTGCATTCATCATGGTACAGAGTGAAACCAGTGACATAAGCAAGGGCAGCTTTTTCAATCACTATTATGTCGCATGTAGTTCGTACCAAATGGATTTGGCCCATTTTCTAAAACCCTGGCAAAACAATTTGCATATAAACAAATGCAATCATTGACTGTTGATCAGTTGTGTTTCAATACATGGCCCAATTTCAAATGTGTAGGCCAATTTTCATGAATCTCTTAAATCTGCTAAAAGTGTTGCATATTTTCCTCCAAGCCTCACACAAGCTTATTATACCTGTTTTAAACATTACAGTGCTTTACAAAAGAACAATTGATAATAATTTGTATTATTTCCTACATTCTGTTTTACTTTCTTTATTTCAGTACTTTTTGCTCAAGGCATGAATGGTTACAATACAACAAGGTATGTATACATGGCATTTTTGCCAGGAAAGAGTTGACGTCTAGCTGATGGCTGGGGGAAAGGGGGATATATGTGATGTGATCTGGGAAAACCCATCAGATGTGAAATAGGGATTATGGTTCAAACAAAGGTTTTAATTTTTTTTAAATTTTGTTGTAATTTTGTTGTAATAATTCATTTCCAATATCATCATCTTTCATGAAATTTTAACTTCAAAACTTACTTAAAGTCTCTTTTCTAATTAACTATAATGTTATTCTATTGGACTATCTTGTTTGGGCTGTTTTCATCATTTCTTGTTTTGTAGCTTTTTGTGACATCACAATCATCATAAGGTTTATGGAGAATCGAAAAAAAACCACCATTGATTATCCTTTTCTGTTGCATTGTGGGATCGCAAAAGGGCAAAATCTGCCCCGTTCTGGATCCCACAATGCATCAGAAAAGGATAATCAATGGATTTTTTTCCGATTGGCGATAAAGCTTATTCACTTATAACAATTTGCTTGTTTGTAGGGACCGCAGAAAAATGATCGAAACAGTTCTGTAATCAGAAGAGTTTCAGCATTTTGTAATATAAATATCTCCAATATGAACAATTTCACCATGAGGAGGTTTTTCACAGATCGCATCACATGCCATTTTCCAGTCAATTTTGAGTGAAATTAAATGTTTTTGGCTGTCTTTTTGAAAAAGATTAGCTCCCAATCAGTTCACAAGACCCCTATTTGAATACCATATATCTGTTTCAGTAGGTACCATTTCATCCTTTAACTGCTCTATATCATCGTTTCAGTGATAATATGTTCACTCGTTCACCACATGCCAAAATTGGCGCCACATGCACCCATCCCAAATAGTTCAGTGCCCCCTCCCCTGGGATTAATATAATTCGTGAAAAAACTATAAGTAAAGAGTAGGCTCTGCACTATGCACAGGCACTTGCAATCAAAAGTGTTATGGTTTTATATCTTGAGATATTACCATACAAGTAAGGTCTCTGGATTCAAGGTACCAAACCGACCCAATATTGGTTGAGTAGCAGTGACCAGTCCTTTAGTGAGGTGGATACTCAAGATGGATTGGACACTATGGCAGTATTTCCACTAAAACATTTAAGCAAGTTTGTTTTGTTGATTTAAAATAGAGATTCATGTATGTGTGTCCTGAGAAATTGTCATTATTTTGTTCTTTTTGACACACTGTCCGAATCCTGGGTCAGATATTGCCACAATACTTAAAATCCCTCCATATTTGGTGTATGGTTTTCAAAATTAGTAGTACATTGTACCTAGCGAAAAAGTATGATTGTCCCACGAGATGAATATATTGTAGTGAATCATGCACATTTGTATGAAAGCTATAGTCTACAATGTAGTACTTGAACATTGTAAATGTACTATAATTATAATATCAATGTGGTCCAAATTGAACGCCAGGTAATTAAGGAACTGTGGGCAGGGGATGAAAATCATGATTGCCCTTTAAAGTGCTCATGCTCATAGCGTAAAAGTTTATCTAGATTAGTCACATAAAAGCAAGTTTTATTAAATCTAATTCTTTACTGACAACATAAATGTGACTGACCAAAAAATATCAATATCAATATCAATAGGAAAATTATCTAGTGGGTGTGTCCCTCCCAGGCAGGCGAACCACCCACTTTCACAATGGTCTCAAATCAGTTAGCCAAGTAGGGCCACAACTGTACTTTTTCCTGGTATAACCTGCTCATTGGAGTGGATCACCAATTCTTGCTAATAGAGAATAATGGCCAGATGTGACTGATATTGCTCCATTCATACAATGAGTTGCTAAGCAACCCACCTGCAGTTGGTGTGTACTCACCTAAAATTATATTTAGCCACATAGACCAGGGAAAGTTGGTGCTGCAAAAGTCAAATAGAAATCCTGTAAAGTTAAATATAGCTACATAAACCAGTGATGCTCTATTAATTCAACTGAAATTAATTGAGTTAGTAGTCTTTGTCAAAGACTCTCACCATCCTATTCACTAAACAGTGGCTCTTCCCACCGCAGCAGTCTGTGCCCATATTGCTGTTTCCCTGAGCCTAGTATGTCAATTGACATGTGTTGTCAAGGAATTATATATTTGACAACCTTTGGCAATATGTAATGACAACTTTGATTGTAATGTAACCAATCAAATTACTATTTTAAATAAACTCTGCATAGTTTGCATGGCTATATTAGAATAATCGTCTAAAAAATAAGTTACCCTAGCAGTCAATCGTTGGCATAAAAATACATGTTTATATTGAAATATTAAATATATTACCTTTATATTGTCCATTATTCAGTCCAGAACCCATTAGAGCTGATTGCTACTATCCCATTGTCTTTCTTTAGCATCATAATGGCGCGTGGTACCGAATTGCCATGTTATCACATCGCCAGCGAATTCAATTCATATTTCATTGTCACATTTTTGTTTTTGGATTTCCCCCTATTACTTTGCGTTTTAAATCACCTTATGTAATAACAATTCCTCTTTTATTTCGTAATGTGTACATCATCAATATACAGTAATGTCAATGCCTCGGACGACATGTATCTGAATTTGTTACGTTTAATGATTTATTAAGGGTGGCCAAATATATTTGTGAGCTCTGCTCTGATTTTCTACCAGATTTTCTGAGAGTCAGCCCACCAATGTATGTACTTAAAATTATTGTATAAATTGTTGGTTAATAAAACTGAAACTGACATGTATACAATTTTGATAAAAAGTGAGGTTCCCATATAATTGTGTTCACAGGCTGAAAAAGTAGGCAATACGGAAACACTGCAAATTATGAGCGTTTACTTTTGGACAAACTTAAAGTAAACTCAAAGGTAAACACATTACTAAACACTTATGTGAGCCCAACAACTAAGCTGTTTTCCACCCAGCCTCTAATCAATAACTGTCCCATTATTTCACAGATAATTGAAACATCTGTGATTATATTCACTCACTTTGAGCGTGCTTTGAGGTCAATTGGGTGCAAAATGCAAGAAACGTTTAGTTTTGCGTTTACTTTTACGTTTACTTATGTGTTTAGAATTGCATTTACTTTTAGTTTGTTCAAAAGTAAACGCTCATAATTTGCAGTGAAAGCTCCTTGCAGGGAAATTTGAGCATTTGGAGGGAAATTTTGGCATTTGGAGGGAAATGTTCCTCTTTCATTAAAGGAAGTGTCCCGCAAGCATAAAAGTGTGCATTATATGTTAGAAAAATAACTATCAAGCCCAACTTTTGTAATTATATAGAACAAAACACCACACTTATGACAAAAACAAATAAAAACCGCAATCTCTCAACATGCACTTTTTAAAATTCGCGGCGATCGAAAATCCCAGTGTCGATGATGTCATAATTATACAATGCACATGCGCAAATTTTAGCACCGATACCCGTGACGTCATCGACACCGGGACTTTTGATCGCCGCGAATTTTAAAAATTGCATGTTGAGTGATGGCAGTTTTTATTCATTTGTGTGACTAGTATGGTGTTTTGTTCTATATAATTACGTAATTTCGGCTCGATAATTATTTTTCTAACAAATAATGCTCAATGTTGTGCTTGCGGGACCCTTCCTTTAAGAAATGCATTCCATTTTGGAGGGAAATTTGGAATCGCTTGCCGGAAAACCCCCCATTTTTTCAGGCCATGATTGTGTTATGATAATTGCATTTCAACTGATGCATAAGAACAAAACAGGTGTTGTAGTAAACATGAGTCTTTCTAATGCAACACCATAATACGCAAAATATATTCTATGAAAAAGGATATTTTGTATTGAATCTTTTGAAAAGAACAGCTTTAAAATATAGTTCGTAGCTGTTTGCTATACGTTAGTCTGATAATGTATAGGCTGTACAATACTTGGAGTCGTGTATATTGTATGGTCGCCGCAGCAGTTTATAGGATATTTTATCTTTTATCATAAAATAATGCTTTTGTTAGATTTATTTTCATCAAACAACAACAAATTTCCTCCTTTTTAAAATTGGCAAATCCTGCTTCGAATAATCGTGTTCTTTTGCACACGTACAGCAACTCTGCGTTATACGCAACCACGTATACGCCGGCAACTTCATGTAGGCCGCGCTTAAAATACACACTGATGGTATTATTATCGGTCTCATAATGTATTGTGCGTATCGGCTGTAAATCAGCCAAAACCAATCAAATTATACCTGTAGACATCTAAAACCACAGGACTACTATATAAGAATATTTTGTAATGCATGCTGGCAATAGTATGTGAAACCTCTTTTGTTTTACAATGTGTCTTTCAAATGGCATCATTTTGAAAGTCTTTGTGACATGATTTTAATTCCGCTAAAGTATACTATAATTAGTTGCTGTTGAGAAAGTCGGATGTTATACATTTACCTGAGATCGCAACTCACTAGCCAAACGCATTAGATTTACCTGTAAATAAAACCCAACGGTTTAGTCTCTATTTGTTGGAAAATGGCGTATATTTTTACTGTAGGTGAATAAAAGTCATGGCCCTGACCCCTGTCCAAAAATGTATTACAAATAAACATATTTTTGATCAAATTTAATACGTTAGGAAAATTTCTTGTGCACAATCGTTTTGCTACAACGTCTATAAATCATCAAAATTACAATGTTTACGATCGCATTGAAAATGCATCTTTATCGACTAAAAAAAAGTAAAAAAATCATATTTTTTATTAAATCGGAAATAATATCCTAAATGAATAGGACTTTCCCTTCAAAATGAGCCTAAGATGATCAAAATTGATGGAGTCAATACGTCACAATCGCGAGTTGTAAATGACCCAATTTCTATTTGTTTTCTTGAAATCTCGCTTTACTGGTGGGCCGGGGCGAACAAAATAGACGGTATTTTCATGCCTTGACTTCTGACTGTTATACATTTACCTGAGATCACAACTCACTAGCCAAACTCATTATATTTACAGGCTGTAAATAAAACCCAACATATTTATTTTATAAATCAAAATGAATTCCATCAAAAGATTATCATGAACGTGAAGATGAGAAAACAATCCAACCGATCATCTCGCTAATGTCATATAGTTTTCATAAGAATGGGAGAATAACCTTGTGTTTATTTTAAGCCATGCATTAAGGTTTGTAGAGGTTTTCATGTTGTTTCCAGAGTGCACCTTGAACAATAGGGCCGTATTCTCGTACTTATAAAACACAACTTGTATCTAAATTTAATGTGAGTTTATCTTTAAACAATGCGTTTAACAAAACCCATTTTTAAACTCCGCAAATCTCGTCCCCAGAGTAGTCGTGCGTTCACAGTATACAGATATTCAATTATTATAGCCCAAACAGGTTTCAAGACTGAATTCAGAGTCTTAGCAAGAGAGTTCAGCAACAACCCGTCCACTTTATCAGAATATAATCTGTACAGAATTTGACCTTAAAAAACCCATAAATCAACCTGTTTGCAACCACTATGGGTCACTAGGTTCAAATATATGTGCTACTTTAGCCTTGATTTGTCAGTCAGAACGATTTTCAAGTTCTTACAACAACTATTTTTAGAATATCACATCTGCTAAATCCCTTAATTCTGTCTGTCCTGGGAGTCATCTGCCCATCCTTGGACAGGTGGACAGGTCTCTAGCTATAAGACTACACGATCTGCACATCAGCTTACACCATACCAGGCATTCTCAAATGGTGGCGCATCAAGGCATCCTAAAGTGGCGCGAGAGTGGTTAAATTTTGTTTAAAACAAAAAAATCATATCATGATAAAGCCAGATTTCATAGGCCTATGATGGTCAAATCTACAAAGACAGCAATTTTTCGTGCGCGGTTGGCGTACAATTGGTGCACAAGTTTAGTTAAATGCGTGTTAAACTACTACCATACCCATGTTTAAAGTTAGACACTTTTCAGTGAGTTAGACGCTTGGTTGAGAATTGCGTTAAGTTAAATAATGTGTTTAAAGTCGAAGTTAAAAGTGTGATTAGCTTAAAACCGTGTTTAAATTTGTACAAGAATTTATACAGCCTCTTGTGTTTAATTTTATGCCATGCATTAAGGTTAATAGAGGTTTTCCACATTGTTTCTAGAATGCTCCTTGAATGATTAATGTTGAAAAGGCATGCATCCTCAGCAGTAGCCCACTGTCAACTTAACCTTATCCTGTTGAAATAAATTAAAATCTCAGTTAGATGTGTGTACGTTATAGTCACTGTTATAATGCTATGGATGAAATTCCAGCTATTTCATGCAAGCTTGTTTTATTGTTGTTCGAGGAGCTGCGTCTAGATGCATGAAATGTGTGAATAATTATATTGCATGCATGTGATGATTTCACTATTAACCAATCAGGATGCGCGGTCATTTGTTAATGCGTCCGATACTCACTTCCGAGTTTACGCATGTACGCTTGTGTGCATGTACGCACTCACGCACATACGCAAGCATTGTTTGAATTATGTCTGTAGCATATTATGATGCTGACTATACTCATTGTTGCATAACCCTTACCCTGGAACACCACACGGCAACAGATTCTTTTTCCGACGGATAAAATTCACCCGAAAGGTCACCCAAACCTCCCCCACCGTATTTGAACCACGGACCTTCAGCACCAAAGCCCATCTCCATTCCACTACACCACGGCTGTCAAGGCTACTCGGCTCAGTATACTTCGCCTCGCATTTAGCCTGGGTCCATTTTATAGCCTAAAATCTTGCACGCAGGGTTATAAAAACAGGCTGGCCGTGTTGTTGCCGTGTGGTGTAGTAGTAGGGTTCGGGTTATAGTTATGAAAATTACAACATTTGGGAAGGAAAAAAACCACACATAAACCTGACGGAGAGAAAATCCACCCGAAAGGTCATCCCCCCCCCGGATTTGAACCACAGACCTCTAGCACCAAAGCCCATCTCCATTCCACTTCACCAAGGCTGTCAAGGCTACTCGGCTCAGTATACTTTGCCTCGTATATAGCTGGGGTCCATTTTATAGCCCAACAAATTGCACGCCGGGTTATAAAAACAGGCTGGCTGTGTTTTTGCCATGTGGTGTAGTAAGGTTAGGGTTAATATGAATGCCTATATTTGTCCAGTATGGGGAGAGAATTTATGTGACCAATCATTTATGTGACCAATCATTAAGACATTATTATACAATGTTTATATCCTCATATAGAATCCCAGCTCTTGTGCACCATCAAGATATGTTCTTTGCGTTCTGTGAGGCACGAAGGGATACATGGGAAGATATCGGTGAGATGGACATCATTTTAAGACGTGGTGTGAGGAGAGATTGGCAGGTATCATGGGGGCCAATAGAAGTGTTAGCTAGGAGAAGAGGATACAGGTGAGAAGCATTATCAAAGGTGGGGTTTGGGAGAGGGTTGGGAGGAGGGGTTGGGATGAAAGAAAGTATCATGGATGGGTGCTGATAGGTGAGAAGCATCATCAAAGATGGGGTTTGGGAGAGGGTTGGGATGAAAGAAAGTATCATGGATGGGTGCTGATAGGTGAGAAGCATCATCAAAGATGGGGTTTGGGAGAGGGTTGGGATGAAAGAAAGTATCATGGATGGGTGCTGATAGGTGAGAAGCATCATCAAAGATGGGGTTTGGGAGAGGGTTGGGATGAAAGAAAGTATCATGGATGGGTGCTGATAGGTGAGAAGCATCATCAAAGATGGGGTTTGGGAGAGGGTTGGGATGAAAGAAAGTATCATGGATGGGTGCTGATAGGTGAGAAGCATCATCAAAGATGGGGTTTGGGAGAGGGTTGGGATGAAAGAAAGTATCATGGATGGGTGCTGATAGGTGAGAAGCATCATCAAAGATGGGGTTTGGGAGAGGGTTGGGATGAAAGAAAGTATCATGGATGGGTGCTGATAGGTGAGAAGCATCATCAAAGATGGGGTTTGGGAGAGGGTTGGGATGAAAGAAAGTATCATGGATGGGTGCTGATAGAAATGTTGACTGAGAGAGGAGAATATAGGTGAGTGGTATTATTGCAAATAAAAACTTTCAGGGGTGGAGTGTGGGTAGCAAGGAGTTACGGTAAGGGAGGATAGGGAGGTTGGGGTGCCATTGGGGGTTGGGGCATATATCTGCTATCAATCTTTATGGGAAGCAGTGTGAACAGTTCAAAGGTCAAGGTTCAAAGTTTATATCTTCAATTACATGCAATTAGCAGCATGTAAACGGATATTGGGTTCGAACATGATTTTAGGATTACTTTAGATATATTTTTCGAACCATTGTTCTTGAGCTCCGTAGCTTTCGAGGTCATCGCGACCCCTTCATTCAGCATAGTGTTTTCAACAGAGACACCAGCTACGACCTATGCACCGTCTCCAATGACCTGTTGTCATGTGACAAGTGGCGGGAAGTAAACGCTACGCTTAAAGAAGGAATCGCGATGACCTCGAAAGCTACGGAGCTCAAGAACATTGGTTCGAAAAAGGTATCTTAATTGATCCTACATGTAATTAGTTGGGAAATAATTATGGTTATCATGAATTTCTTTTGCTCACAACTATGTCTGTGTGCAGAAAAAGCATATTCACTCCAGGAACCTTCAAAAGGTAAAGCCGGACGATTCTGTGTCACTGGATTGTACTACAAACCCATTGAAGCTCTTGTGCCAGACTCATTCCTATAAGGTCGCTATGGGGAAATTGCTACACCTCATGCATATTTTTGATCCCTGAATATTCACCTTGTTTCTAATTTTCTTTTCTTTCACAGAATGATGAATCCTGTTCCTATAGTTGACGCCAGTATAGACATGATATTATTAGTTTATAATGAACATCCGGCGCATGTCGATCAATGGGATGAGTTAGTACAAGATAGATATCATACAAATCTTATGGTTATTAAGGTAAATACACAACAAAAGGGTGTATCTGATATTCAGTTTACACACAGTATGCTTTCCTTTTTCCTTTTGATTATCCCCATTTTATGACTATTTCAAACTTTCCCCATTGAGTCAGAGGGAGGGTTTTGGAACAACCAATAATACCGATCAGGTTCAAGTCAAAACATGTTTGTACTCTATCTGTTCATCTGCAAATGTGCAGCCAGCATACAGTGTGACTTAAAATAGTCAGGTTTTGTTTTCAAAAAATCAGTACTATTACTTTTTATGTGTCTATTTTAAAATTGAATATTAAAGTAAATAACATTTAGACTCGGACAAACTGGCGTGAATTAAATTAACAAAGACCTTCAAATTACATGGTTTAGAACCTGGTCCCTCTTGCTATCGCGGCGAAGGATTACCCACTATAACCACAGGGATGTAGAAGAAACTATTTAAATTCCATAATTATAGGTAATACCAATATGCCATTGTTTAAAAGTTACACGCTTCAATTACACTTTCAAAGTGATTCAGTGGAACAAGTTTGATTTTAATACTGATGGGGAAATGCACATATCTCTCGTTAAGAATAACCGATTTTAACAGATTTTGAGGGAGTGACAATTCTGTATTAATTTACACTTTCTGGTGACTTAGTTACAATGTTGCTACATGCTCATGTGTACTCCCAACTGATTAAATCCTAAATTCATGATACCTATTTCTTTACTATTTCAGAGTTTTGATCTAGGCGAAACCTGGACAGAACCCCAGGATATTACAGAGGACACGTTGGGAAGAATGAAACCTACACCAATATTATATGCACCTGGTAAGGCCTATTAATTAACCCTAACACCCAGACAAGGTTGTGTTTACTTGTATTTTTGATTCTTTTCTGAGTTGCAGTGAACCAATTGATTGGCCCATCAGAGCTCTCTGTTGAGAGTTACCCGTTTGATTTGTAATCACTCAGTTCATTAACTTTGTTAATGTCTGTTGGGCTATTGTTCACATTTGCTCTTTATATACAAAAAAAGAAAAAGAAAAAAAAGGTCTTGTGGGAATCAAACTATCAGGAGGGCAAAATTAGTTCAAGTAATCACCAAAAATTTGCTATCACTAGGACTCAAATCCAGGCCGCTGGATTAACAGGCGAGCACCAGATTTGCTGAGCTAAGCTGGTCACGGTCCCCCATTTTAACTATTTGGACACTACATGCATGTATAGGCTGGCATGTTTGCGCAACGAGATTGACTGACATAGCAGGGGAATACGTTGATAGGGTCAGTTTACTAATATAATCTTTTGGCCCTCTCTTTTAACTTATTAGTTATGGTTGTTCAAATCATGACTTCTTCTTCATTTTAATTAAATTTGAAGAGTAAAACAAGTTTGTCACACTTGAGTGATCTCAAGCTTTGTTTCTTTTGCGCTAGTTTTGAGGCTAATTTTGAGACCCATTTAAATAGGTAAAGACGTGGTCGTGGGTAATTAGCATAGGCTTAGACTTCTTTTTCACATGGGGTTGGCCTTTCTTACAAAATTGGTAAAAAGTTCCTCACTTTTTAACTTCATAACACTGAGTATACACTCGATTTTGCTTGAGATAATGATTTCATGCTTTAGGGAAAGAGAGAAATGTCTATCAGCAAAGTATGTTAGAAAGAGGCAGAACCCATTCTCCTAACGCTACTGAAGTTTTCGGCGTGAGGAATTGGGATACATATTTGATAACTTTGATAAGGGATGATCCATAACTATCCCCAAATGCCACTGCCAGTGTGTGCCATTTTGTTCAAGTTAATCTCTGACCATTTTAGTTGATATGTGGGAATTTTTGAATTACATGTAGGTCCATGTTGAATAATTTCTTGATAATATCAGCATCAACATTGACAACCTCTTGCCCGAATGTGCATTCAGTAGTACAAACGCAGTTATTCTGTGATTAAAAGGTAAAGGATTATCCTCTTTGAAGAAAAAGATCACCAACTCCATGAATGTGTGGGATAGGGTGTCTAATAGTTAAACACACTATTTATTTTTGGTCATATCACTTTCATACAATGACCAATTGCAACCATAATGCTTTGATGAATCCAAGTGTGGGCAAATATTGGATCACAAAACATAACAAAATGTGATGCTTTATGCCCAATATGTATTGGTCTTGCTATGAGTTTTAGAATATTGGGCTTGATTGCGTCTCAACCAATATTTGTTAAAACTCATAGCTCTACCAATACATATATTGGGCTCAATTGATCCAATTTGATACCAAACTTGGGCTATAGATGTAACATGTGGATCTTCATATATTAATGAAGTCAAATATTACATACCATGAACAAGAAGGTTGGATATTGCTTTAGACCAAACTAAAATGTTGGAATATCTAGCCTAAATTTGAAAGCCTCTCACCGGTGTCTACTTTGGGTTGATATTCCCTTCATTACAAGTAATCTCTCTCTTTTTTTCAGGTCCAGGTCATGGCATTCAAATGAAGTCAGGACGTTTAATAATTCCTGGAAACTACTTTGTCAAAGTCTATAGCCCTTACCATAAAGGTATGTACTAGATAGAAATGTTTATTTTACCCTAATAATATATACATTTTTTCATAAGTTGTTAAATTTCTTCCTGGACCTCACTTGTCAGTCGGGGTGAGCAAATGTATGTATCTCATGCAAGTTACCTAATAGCATATTTCCCTAATTATTGTATGAGTTCATCAGGTTTGTTAAGATAAATAAGGAGTAACATTGTGTTCATCAAAACCAGTGATTGAGGTGAATAATTAGAAAATTACTCACCAACTAACGTTTCATCATTAGGCCAAAAAAAAAGAAGTTGTGTTGCCCTCATAAGCCTAACATCGGGAAGGTCGGCCGGCCAGATTTTTTAAAATTTAAATTTTACCAAATCAACGATTTTATACCTATTATTTCAGTCAACTTGTGTGAAGATACTAAGGCCAAATTAAAATAATTGTTTGTCTCAAAGCTCCCGCGCGCGTTAGTTTATTGATGCGCATTAGAAAAACAAAAATCTGAAACAATTTTTTTTTTTTTTTTCAAAAAAAAAAAAAAAAATCCCAAAATGTCACTGATTTTTCAGATTTTCATTGATCACATCATCTTAAATACAAAAGATCACTTTTACAAGGATTTCAATATTTTATATTTAAAAAAAAAAAAAAAAAACTTGAAAAAACCCCCGCATTCCGCATTAGTTTTACAACAGGAGAGGAGCTTTGAGACAAACAATTAATTTAATTTGGCCTAAGGAAAACGCTTACTGGATGTATTTTCAACCCAATGGTGAATATTTTGGTTTCTTCTGTGCGATTTTCACAGATTGGAAGATCTTAAGAAGAAAAAAATCTTGAAACAAAATCTTGAAAAAACCAAATCTGGAGAAAAAAAATCTGGAAAAAAATAAATAAATAAAAATAAAAAAAAGAGAAAAAAAAGAAGAAATTCTTTAAAAAAAATAAAAAAATAAATACCCGGCCCACATTCTCGGAATTTTGACCCGGCCGGATGAGGGCAACACAACTTCTTTTTTTTTGGCCTTATTTGATCAGTCAGATTTCATCTGACTTCATCTGATTTCATCTGACTAGAAATACGGGAACCAGAGTTGCCAGATTCTTTTTTCAGTAGTAGATATGCCTTAAAAGCAAGGCTATTGACAATAATTGATGTTCAGACCATCTTTTGAATAGAATGCTCAATGCCAAAGCGTGTACACATTGTATAGTATAGACATTCCATATTAGAAGTAGTTGCTTTGAGTTTCATGCCTAATTATGCCAACAACAAAAAAGTTTGTCTCAAATGACATGAGAGACTAAAAATCTAATGCGGTCTACGGATTTTTTTCTTCTTTTTTCTTCTTCTTCAATTTAGACCTGATCGTCATTTGTTTGGCCAAAAAGTTAAAAGCTAACGCGGGCGGTTTCGGGAATGTGCGCGGGTCATTTGAGACAAACCTTTTTTTGTTTTTGCCTTAGCAATCATCAGATGACAAGATGGTGGTATAGTTTGGTTACATTTGCAAATACTCTATGGAATATATATAAGCCATGGTGTAGCAAACCAGACTAGAGAATGAGCTAGGATCAATATAATATGCTTGGACGAAAGATTTGTACTCAGGAGAGATAAACAAGTCAATTAACAACAAAAAATCAGTCTGCGCATGAGCCTTGGATCGAACCTTGGCCCTGTGCGTGGAAGTCAGACTCCTTTCCGAATGCGCTGACTGGTCAGCCCAAAAAACGTTTGAGGTTTTTTTTTGTCATTTGATAGCTCTCTGGATCGTGCCACAAGATAGACCGGGGATTCATGCGGTACCAGCAGCTATAAGTCACTGTCATAATACTATGGACATAATTCAAGCTATTTCACGCGAGCTTGTTTTGTTGTTGTTCGCGGAGCTGCATTCAGATGCGTAAAATGCGCGAACAACTATGCATGCATGCACGTGACGATTCCAAGATTCACCAATCAGGATGTGCTGTCATTTTAAAAGTGTTCGGTACACACGCATTGTGTGGATGGTTAGGTTAATTCAGTATGATGAAACTACAATTACCCAAATCTGAGCACCAGTATCCTACAATTAAAGATTGAATCACCAAAACCATGTACTCATTGTCATTTGATCTAAAGTAAGGTCACGAATTTTCCGCATTGCGGAATTTCCGCGAAAATCGCGGAATTGAGGTTAAACGAGGAAAACGACATTTTGATGAAAAGAAGAAAAAAAATGCACACAAAACGTCAAAAACACAAAATTTATAAATATTCTTGAATAAAACAATATAAATATTAAAAAACAATACGTAATAAAACAAAACAAACAGTAATAAGGTGAGCCTAAAAATCTAAAATGATGTGTTTTTCTGTGAAGTGTGTTTATTTTGATTTTATAGATCGTAAATTTTAAGCTTTCTTGGGGAAAATTACATCACAAAAAAATGCAAAATTTACAAAGCGGAAAAACGCGGAATTCGACAGTGACAAAGCAGAAAATTTGTGACCTTAATCTAAAGTCAATTGACAACAATTTGCCCTTCAAATCTAAATTAAAAACATACCTGTTCAATAGAGCTTTCCATAATATTCTAGCTATTATTTTAAATTGTACATACATTATAATGCTTTAATGTTGGACCCTTTACTTTGGTTGTGAATGCAAACTGTGTCATGGGCATCATTTAATGGATACTGGTGCTCATCAATCGCCATTATCATTATTTTGATATTGTTATTAAATGACTCTTGTAGAATTTCGTAATGGCACCATCAACCAAGCTACTGTATTCTTCAGTGACGACCACGGCAGAACTTGGCGACCAGGCGGAAGCATTGGATATGGAGAACACCAGGCGACAGGAAATGCTATACAAAGTAACGAAGCCGTTGTAAGTGTAATTAATGTATAGTCAGAATCACCATTCATATAAAATCCCCCGGAATTTACCATTTTTGTAGAATATCGTAACGGAACCATCAACCAAGCTAATGTGTTGTACAGCGACGATCATGGGCGCTTGTGGAAGCCAGGTGGTAGTGTTGAGTATGGTGAACACAAGGCTACGGGCAATGCAATACATAGCACAGAACCAACTGTAAGTTGTGTGGAGTGAAGAACTGCTGGGCGTCCTGATTCCATGACAATTACAGGGTGGGCACACTTTGTAAATCAAATTTTTAGGTTAGAGTTGGATCAGAGAAATGATCCTTGTATGATCCTCTTGGTTAGCTCAGGCCGATGTATGGTATTTCAGGCCGGGTCGGGTCGGTATGATTTTATTGGGTCAGGTCAGAGGGAACAGGATTCAACAGGCCTAGTATCACCCGTGATTGTCAGGCAATAGTGCAAGTTATTTGATATTTGACTAGATCACCAATTTGATTCCCCCACTGCTTTCTTATAATCCAATGATGGGTCCTCCGTATGGTTTGGAATAAGCTATTAGTTTTTGGTTTGATACAGGAGGGAGCTGCTGTTGATATTTACCAAATGTTCCATTAGCCCCCTTCCCCCCCAAAAAAAAAAATTTTTGTTATAGAATAAACCAGAAAAAGGCTAAGCGAAAAAAAAAGGAAAAAAACCCCTTTATTAGTAAATTATCTTTTTTACATGAGACAGGCTTTGTGAAGCAAGAACATTAAGCTGATTCTAATATCTACATAAATTTAGCTTTCTTAGGAATTTTGAATCTTAAAAATTTGACGTTTCTGACAGAAATTAATTGTAAACGTGGTAGATTCCAAGTTTGACCAAAGTACCTCTTTGAAACTCATGAAATCATAGACTGTCATTGATCATGTGTGATACAAAGCTCAATATAAATCATAATTAGGTAATTTGACGTGTCCTCTTTTGATTTCCACTACAACATTAGTAGATATCAACTGTTGGTAATGTTTCTGCAGCCATATTTGAATGATGGCAGGGAATTGTTCTGCTTGAGCGATTTATATCATACTTTCTTAAGCGGCAGTTATGATGCTTGGTCTGAGTTTTATCAATTGGAATATGCTGAATACAGAAGGACGCTGGCGCACATGAAGGCAACAAACACACTGTGTATCATATGTGTCATACGTGAGTGCGGCACAAACCGCGTGCAGGTGGCCATAATCGCGCACATACACTCTGATTATTCTTGCGCACGGAGAGATAAAAAACTAATATTTCTCGCCAATTTGGAACTAATTAAACTAGTAATCCAGATGGTTTCAATTCAATTCCTGGATGTTTTGCGAGTTTTGCAGAATGTAGCATCACATCAATGGTACATTTGGTCTACTTCAGAAAGAATGACATTTTGATAATATCTGACAGAAAAAGCTTATCAATGCTACCTCATTATTAAATATTGAAGTAATATTTTGAAAGAAAGTACACCGTGTACATACCAACTCATGGCTAAAGCAAACATGCGCATATGTGCACATCATAGTTGAATTATATACAACTTTTACAAGGGGACAACGAAGGCATGATACAAGAGCGATAGCTAGTAAGTCTTGCTAAAGACCGCCATGTAGTATAGAAACCCTGTGATCACCTGGTCTGCAGCTGAAGGATAATGATGTATGATGACTTTTGAACAAAGAAAAATAAATTATTCTTTACATTGAACAAACTATTTTCCTCTATTTTTGAAAATCAGCATGAATATGACAGAATGTCACTGATAACATGATACATTAATATTAATATGAAGACTTGTATAACAATTTATACTTTCTATGATTATTGAATTATCATTTTGAATCTTATTGTTTAGGTTGTTGAAGTTGATAGCGATAAACTTTGTCTAAACGCTCGGACGCTACATCCTGACCAGCCCAGAGTCCTGTCTTTCAGTCATGATGAAGGCGGCACATTCGGTACTGGTCAGCTAGCTTGGACGCTAGAGGAACCGGGTTATTATCTAGAGGATAATTACACAATGCAGGAAGAACCAAATATACTAGAGGATAATATCACACGTCCTGCAGGAGCTGGTGGGTGTCAGGTAAGGAGATAAGAGAATAATGTCATCATAGGGGTACTTCAGTATGTCCAATAAGTGGTTTTTATATGCACAAAGATAAAATAGTGTCAAAATGAAAACTTGTTTTCTTTCAAAATCAGGCTCTTGGCTATTTTGAAGGTCTTGTGAGGGAATTTTTTTTCTGTCGATATATTAAATATTATAGCTACATGTCAGGATGTGCTTTGTGTCGACATAAATGTTGACATGGTATGCCGACCACGGCCTTAGTATAAACGTGATTTGGCAGTGGATCAATGATCATTTATATTGAAAAGTGTACATTGTTTTTTCTAACATCATAACTTATTGAACTTATTTGTGTTGTTACAGGCCAGCATGATAGGCTTCCCTGCACCAGACCTTTTATCACCCTCAAGAACTTGGGTGGTATTTTCAAATCCTGCCTCCCCAAAATTCAGGGAAAATATGGGAGTGCGTATCAGCAAAGATGGCTGCCGCACTTGGAGCAAACCATGGACTATATACCCCAACGCAAGTGCGTATTCCGATTTGGCCTATTTCCAGACATGGGACACTGAAGCAGAGGTGCAATCACCGAACATTGCCATACTTTTTGAGAACGGGAAGTCATTTGCTTACGAGACAATTCAATTCAAGATGTTCAGCATGGAGGCAATGCTACGTGGAGTCAAAACAGCTAAACGACAATCAGGAAAGAGAAATAAACGCAGAGTTTAATTGATAATCAGTGGTAAATGTGGCTGTTTTAACTCCCATCTTTATAAGATATTTTTCTGTGCAATAATTTGTATGGGCTTATTCATACTCCAAGGTAACAAATGCCTTCTTTTGACAGTGTAAGCTTACTGTTGACAGATATTTGATAAGATCAATCAAAATGAGTATGAAGTCAAAAATATGTAAGTTTTCTACTTTATTGTATTGATGCAACATTTTGCAGAAACCACATTAAGAAATTGACAAATAATTTCAAAGATATGAGCAAATGAAGGTTTTTCAAAACAATAGAAAACAAAAGAAATTCTATCCTTTGTTTAGTTATATCTCAAAATCAATATTTGCGAGTTCCGACTCATTTTGCTTGATCACATCACATATTATTGAGCAAAATAATGAGCTTCATCATCTTACACCTTTTTATTCATCAGTATAGAGGAATGTTCAACAAAGAAGAGTATGAACGATGGTCAAAATCCTTTGTTCATTATGAGAGCCATTTTTTTCTAAAAATTGTCTTATTATCTGTTACCTATGTACCTATTTTAAAAGTCCTATTGTTAACACATCTTCAGCAAGCACAATGATCACTTCATAATGTGGGATAGTGTTGTACTTAAACTTGGAAATTTACACCCTTTATATATATATAGTTAGTATGGGGGTTATTTTGCCAATATTGGGGCAAATCGCCGTGCATCCCATCACAATTTTGACGCCTGAGTATATTTGAACAAACCATTACTGGTTCATACCTCACCTGAATCAGAGCAAAGTGAATTGTTAAAAATGTCTCTTTCATGAAGAAGAGTCATCTGTCAACTTGGAGTATGATTAAGCACCAATGATGATTCTAATATGTTTTAATTTACTGAAATGCTTAATGCTTATTCCCATATAAAGATCGATTTATCTATGGCCCAGGGAGGGTGCGCTTGTATGCAAAGGTAGATCAAATATTCATTAAAATGGAGAGAGGGGGATGTAAAAAGACTGTTGATCAAGATGTCAACAAATAGGAAGAGAGTATTTCTAAGCATAAATCATACCCTGCATTCTAAATGGCAGAAATAGTAATTGAGGGTGGTAAGATGCAAAGAAAAATTAGTTGCATTTTTGTTCTCTTTAGTATTTTTTTAGCATTTTCTTCTTTATGATGAAATACTTGTTTAGGATATCGGTGTTCCACATCGGAAATTTCTGTTTCATATCAATTCTGAAAGTCCATATTTGAGCATAGTGCTGGCGGCACTACGCGATTACATAGAGCTACATAAACGACCACATAGAGCTGTGTATCAAATATCTCTCAAAATCCTTGAATTTACTTTGTGAATATAATAAACTATTTGTGAATATTTGTAGAAAATATTGTCAAAGAATGTAGTTTTTGCGCACCTTTTAACATATTTCGTCAACATGGACAGGACCTCTTCTGCTGAATATTTCTAGCAAACTTATTTTATTCTGACACATGCGCAGGCCTTAAAGGGATTCCCCTAAGTGAAAACATAATAAATAGCGGGGGATATAAGATATGTTGATTTAAAGCAAATTAAGAAAATATGAGATTGTTTGACCTTATAAAAAATTAGTCATAATAAATCAGTACTAAATGCATGCACCGGATGTAGAAACATTTCCCCAAATTGTGTTGCATAAGTGTGATGCAAAAATTGCATTGCACCTCATGGTGTTGAATTCGGCAGATTAGTGGTGCGAAATTTTGTCTGGCAAATATAAGTTTGGTTTGAGAAACAGTTAACCGTTTAACACTGTTTAACATGTTATATTTGGTTAAACGTTTAGAGAACAAAACTGAAATGGCCATCCTTACTTGAGTATGATATCCGCCTTTGCATACAAGTGAACCCCCCCCCCCCCCCCCCCCTTCCTGGATCTTTGGGACATGGTTAGCAATTTATATGACAATCGACACAACTTTTATTATCACCTCACCTGAAGTAAGAAATATTATATACAATTTGATTTAGAATCTTTTAGTCACACGATTACAGACTGTAACAATAAACATTATACAATTATATTAAGTTCTCTATGACAACAATAAAGGTACAATGGTTTAATGTTTCTAATGTGTAGAATAAGGAATAAATCAGCAACCAGCATCAATTCAGTTGGTGTTTTGTTACTTATTTGATTAAAGAGGTTTTTATTCCTTTTTTTTATTCATTCAATCAAGGAAGTTAAAAAAAGGTTGGGCCAGTTTCACTGTTTTTGAGCGTGCAAAAGCATAGTATATGGTCCATTCATTCTATTATGTTATCGATTCTGTCTAATAATATTTTTAAAATTGTATAATTTTTATCGTTACACCCTGCACTTGTGATGCCCAATGTGCACTGCATCTTTGTGTGAATCAGATTGTAATAATGTTAAACACTATAATTTTGCACATACTTTATTTCGCGAATTTAAAATTACTGCTATTTTAGCAGGCATTTAATTTCGCAAATCTGGAAATGTTTCTGTTATTTTCAATGAAAACTTTTCAGTTTTGCGGGTATTTACTTTCGCGAATCCACATCCCTCACAAAATTTGGGAAATTAAATCCCTTTATGAAATTAAGTTGTTTTACAGTATCTTGGCGGTTATGCACTTAAAGGTAGATGGCCCGATCACATTTTCGTAACACAGAATTATTTCAAACATACGGAGATTTTCATATCATATGAAAGCTCGTATTTTTCTCATCATCATACTGAAATTTGACGGCCTAGATCGGTATAATTACGGAGAAATCGATGAAATAACGTCGAATTACCGCGAATGGTGGTATACCACCGATATAGTTTGTGTACAACTCAATGGGTACAGTTCACAGCATCTTGTGCGTCTAAAATAAGAACCATTAGAGCTATGCAACTCAAACTTTGGAACACGACTTTTTTAAGGATGACCTTTCATGTAGAATAGAAAACTTCAAGTTGAAAATCGGAATGTGATCGGGTCATCTACCTTTAATGTACATTCTGAAATATATAACGCATTGTAAGTTATGTAGCTTGGACGCTAGAGGAACCGGGTTATTATCTATAACTAAACCCTTCAAAAAAAGTGTGGACTTTTTTTTAAATTCCCTTGATAGTTGTCAATGTAACACTTCATTCAACAGACAACAGAGTTGTTCTTTTGAATGCAAAATAGTGGTGAATTTGGCACATTTTGATTGAGACCTCCCAACATTCTCAATTAAAGGTAGATGACCCGATCACATTCCGATTTTAAACTTGAAGTTTACTATTCTACATGAAAGGTCATCCTTAAAAAAGTCGTATTCCAAAGTTTGAGTTGCATAACTCTAATGGTTCTTATTTTAGATGCAAAAGATGCCGTGAAATGTACCCATTGAGTTGTACACAAACGATATTGGTGGTTACCACCTTTCGCGGTAATTCGACGTTATTTCATCGATTTCTCCGTAATTATACCGATTTAGGCCGTCAAATTTCAGTATGATGATGAGAAAAATACGAGCTTTCATATGATATGAAAATCTCTGTATGTTTGAAATAATTCTGTGTTACGAAAATGTGATCGGGTCATCTACCTTTAAGTGGTTGAGCATTGAAACAAATGATTGCTATAAATGAGATATCATTGGAAAGAATTAAAGAATCCATCAGTTTTCCATTGATATGTAACACAATATG
Organism: Ophiura sarsii; assembly: GCA_035610835.1. Classification (NCBI taxonomy): domain Eukaryota; kingdom Metazoa; phylum Echinodermata; class Ophiuroidea; order Amphilepidida; family Ophiuridae; genus Ophiura; species Ophiura sarsii. Next base: position 14,980,163 of record CM069448.1, on the reverse strand, counting down.
AATATGCAGTAGTGGAAATACCCACATGACTTTCCTACTGGGGTTGACGATCATGTGTGTCGCAGCTCTCTTAATAATATTGTATGTACTGATCATAACAGTAGTATAGCTTTTTTCCATAATGATAAGAGCGATTAAAATCATATATTGGCCAGTACACCACTAGACTAGCGAGGGGTGTACACCCCTCGCTAGTCTAGTGGTTGACTTTACATGCTTTACAATGCAGATGTCCATGGTTCGATTCCCACTAGAATCACTTTTTCGACTGATTTTTAAAAATAAAATAAAAGTTGGGTAAGTACATAGAGGTCCGTCTATGGTTAAAAATATTCTAAGTCCACAAAGAGTGTAGTTCCTAGTCAACCCCAGGTGGAAAGTCATGTGGGTATTTCCATCGCTGCATAGTTGGCAATTGAAAACAAAATTCTTAACTTCTTTTGAGGAGCTTGTATCTTTTTCATGTGTAAGACACAAATAATAATTATATGGTATTCTTACAATAATGATCAGGCAGTATAAATGGTATTCTTTGTTGTTGATGGGGTTTTGTCAACAAGCATACTCTTACTAGAAAAAATATTAAAAAACCTGACTAAAAACAAACACAAAAATAACCCAGTAATTTTGCGAATAATTATGCCTTTTGAATTTTGTTTGATGGAAGTTGCCCTCATATTTCATGTTGCTTATATACTATACTGTTTTAGTTGCATTCACATCTGATCGTTTTTTATTGTTATCTGATGACCAAAAAGCCACCAGCATAACCAGGAAAGCTAAATCTTTCTTTTTTTAGCAACTAAGAAGGTAAAAATTAATATAAATGCCTGTGTTTTTAAACCATTGTTAAATGGCAAAGTTTCACCTGCAATTATTGTGTGATTATTGACTCAACTTGAAATTGTCTTTATTGACATCAATTATTGGAGATCAATTATTATTATTATTATTATTATTATTATGTTGAAAACAAAAACATTATTATTATTATGTTGAAAACAAAAACATGAATACAGACAATCCAATTAAAGCCTTTTTTTTGCTGGCTTAATTTTTTATGCCATGTGAATATTATAAAAACATTCAGTTGTTGTTAATTTTTTATTAATGTACTCCTTAACTTTAAAATAGAACTATCCTATATTATAAATGATGAAATATATTTGTGCATGTTTATTATTATCATGCAAACTTATTAAGATGTGTGAAAAATAAGGAGAAGATCTCCTTATAATTATTGTATTTCTATTTTTGTTTTCTTTTTCTGTGTATATGATATTTTCTATGCATACTTTAATGTTCAATAATTTTTCCTGTGAATTGTCTCCTTTTCTTGCCGCTGTCCCCCCAAATATGATAAGGAAATAATCAAAGACATGGCATATGTCCAGCAACCTAGTCTCTTTTATTATTCAGTCTATTATTGACTAACCATTCGATGCACTGCTTTATTCCATTCTTGAGAAAAAAGACTGATTACAGATGTGGGTTCAGTCTCATATAGACTGATTTGTAATTTGCAAGGAGACTGGGTTGAGTATGGGTAGGAATGGTATGGGCAACCTAGTAGTCTCTTTCATATTCATACTATTGACTGATGACTCACCATTATATGCATTGCTTTATTCCGTTCTTTAAGAACTGACTGATTATAGATGTGGGTTCAGTCTCATATAGATTGATTGTCATTTGCAATGAGACTGGGTTGAGTATGGGTAGGAATGGTATGGGCAACCTAGTAGTCTCTTTCATATTCATACTATTGACTGATTACTAACTCACCATTATATGCATTGCTTTATTCCGTTCTTTAAGAACTGACTGATTATAGATGTGGGTTCAGTCTCATTTAGATTGATTGTCATTTGCAATGAGACTGGGTTGAGTATGGGTAGGAATGGTATGGGCAACCTAGTAGTCTCTTTCATATTCATACTATTGACTGATTACTCACCATTATATGCATTGCTTTATTCCGTTCTTTAAGAACTGACTGATTATAGATGTGGGTTCAGTCTCATATAGATTGATTGTCATTTGCAATGAGACTGGGTTGAGTATGGGTAGGAATGGTATGGGCAACCTAGTAGTCTCTTTCATATTCATACTATTGACTGATTACTCACCATTATATGCATTGCTTTATTCCGTTCTTGAAGAACTGACTAATTATAGATGTGGGTTCAGTCTCATAGATTGATTGTCATTTGCAAGGAGACTGGGTTGAGTATGGGTAGGAATGGTATGGGCAACCTAGTAGTCTCTTTCATATTCATACTATTGACTGATTACTCACCATTATATGCATTGCTTTATTCCGTTCTTGAAGAACTGACTAATTATAGATGTGGGTTCAGTCTCATAGATTGATTGTCATTTGCAAGGAGACTGGGTTGAGTATGGGTAGGAATGGTATGGGCAACCTAGTAGTCTCTTTCATATTCATACTATTGACTGATTACTCACCATTATATGCATTGCTTTATTCCGTTCTTTAAGAACTGACTAATTATAGATGTGGGTTCAGTCTCATAGATTGATTGTCATTTGCAAGGAGACTGGGTTGAGTATGGGTAGGAATGGTATGGGCAACCTAGTAGTCTCTTTCATATTCATACTATTGACTGATTACTCACCATTATATGCATTGCTTTATTCCGTTCTTGAAGAACTGACTAATTATAGATGTGGGTTCAGTCTCATAGATTGATTGTCATTTGCAATGAGACTGGGTTGTGTGTGGGTAGGAATGGTATGGGCAACCTAGTAGTCTCTTTCATATTCATACTATTGACTGATTACTCACCATTATATGCATTGCTTTATTCCGTTCTTTAAGAACTGACTAATTATAGATGTGGGTTCAGTCTCATATAGATTGATTGTCATTTACAAGGAGACTGGGTTGAGTATGGGTAGGAATGGTATGGGCAACCTAGTAGTCTCTTTCATATTCATACTATTGACTGATTACTCACCATTATATGCATTGCTTTATTCCATTCTTTAAGAACTGACTAATTATAGATGTGGGTTCAGTCTCATATAGATTGATTGTCATTTGCAAGGAGACTGGGTTGAGTATGGGTAGGAATGGTATGGGCAACCTAGTAGTCTCTTTCATATTCATACTATTGACTGATTACTCACCATTATATGCATTGCTTTATTCCGTTCTTTAAGAACTGACTGATTATAGATGTGGGTTCAGTCTCATATAGATTGTCATTTGCAAGGAGACTGGGTTGAGTATGGGTAGGAATGGTATGGGCAACCTAGTAGTCTCTTTCATATTCATACTATTGACTGATTACTCACCATTATATGCATTGCTTTATTCCATTCTTTAAGAACTGACTAATTATAGATGTGGGTTCAGTCTCATATAGATTGATTGTCATTTGCAAGGAGACTGGGTTGTGTGCAGTGAACTTGGCACTCTATTCATCATCTTCATGATTTATGGGTACAATTGTTTTAGTGCAAGTAATGCCTTTTATTCTATGGTCTGGGAGTAAGGAGTTTGTATTTTGGGATGACATTTGCGGTGTTTCAAGATGATTTTGTGCTTTACGGCATTAAGGGTTCATTTCTGAGGTGCTTGGAAGAGCATGGGTAACTGTTTGAACGAAATTGACCTCCCCCAGTCGCGATTAGGAATATATTCCATTCTATCCATTTTGTTTTGAAAAATGTATTAATAAAATGTATAAAATGTATTAATAAAATGCTTGGAATTGATATAGACAAAGATTATGTTATAAATGTATATCATACAACTGAAATAAATGAATAGGGACCTAGAATCTTAGGATTCACCATTAAAACTACCGTAAAGTATTTATTTTTGCACTTTTAGACTTTTTTTTCTTATGACTATTTAAAACTTGTGTTGCTAAATTTGCTGTTATAGTTTAATCAGTTCCAAATTGGCGAGAAATATTTGTTTTTTGTCTCTCCACGCAAAAAAGTAATCCAAGCGTATGCACAAGATTATGGCCACATGCACACGCTTTTGGAAACACACGGTATTGGTCACGCATCATGCATATGATGCACAGTGCGCTTGTTGCCTTTATGCACGCCGGTGTCCTTCTGCATTCCTTCACTGCTGTAAGGAGGCTTCGCCAATTTAGAACTGATCAAACTATATACAGATTGTTCACATGCTTAGATATTGTTCCAGTAGTTTTTGTTTTCTGCAAATGCTTTGAGTTTTGACAAAGTGTAAACATCAATGTCGCTAACAGTTTGCTTTTACAGTATGTATGTAATTGTGATTATATTCAATGAGGGTCCATTGTATTAATGCAGGCGTCATTGTGAATTTTGAACGTATCCTTCTCGATCTTATTCAAATATTAGATGCCTAATGTTTGCCTAATTGTTTTCTTGATGTGGTTAGTTTTGAACTTATTATATTCTGGACAGATTAATCTGTGATGAATCTTCACCTTTATCCCCCTGGGCACTACCGGCCTATCTTACAGTGGTTCTGATTGGTTTATTGCAAGATATACTCATTTGAATAGCCAATTAAAATGCAGTTTGTAAAATATTTTACTCCAATCTTTATTAATGATACAATTATTCTAACACTGTCTCTGATTGGTGCAATAAATGATGTATCTATCCTTCTGACCAATCGGCCGGTAGTTCTCAAGGGGTTAATTCAACTTCTCCTGGATATTACTATAGAAAATTGCACTAGGTGAATCTTCAACTGATGCGTTCAGGTTTGAGGAGAGTTATCAGTATGTTCAAGATTCACACCTGCATTAAAGATGGATATCATGATTGGGAGTGTAAAAAGTTGTTTTTTTCTGGGTTAGTTTTCTGAATAAAACTATCAAAGGGAACAACAAATGGGACAATGAGGAGGAGAACTTTTTTCTCTGCCAGCACCAGGAATGGAACCTAGGTCCATGGCATGGTACTCCCAGTCTGGGACCATGGGAGTCAGTAGCTACAAATGAGTTCTTTAGTGCTTATACTGCCTGCCATTATTGCACAATGAGGTATTAACATAGGGTAGCTATAGTGGTTGGTAGTGCTTAGAAGCCAGGGGTAATTTGAAGATTTTGTGCTTAGGTTATATGGAATTTTACCACAAGGATAAGCCCCAAAATTAGGGAGCACGTGTGGTCCAGTGGAGTAGTTGCCGGGCTAGTAGTCGTTTGTTCAGTCAAATTAAATCTCAGTTTTTGACATTTTAATAGGGCAGGCAAATGTTATGATTTGGTATTTGTATGAAATATGTAAATAGTTGAGAATATATATAATTGAGGTTTAAGAAGAATGAAGTTAGGGTACAACACATATGGTGCCATAGTGCAAACGAATTCCTGGTTCAAGTTCTGATTTGCCCAACGGGTATACCTAACAATTGGACAATAGTAATTGCTTGAAATAATATTTTTGTGTAGAAAAGTTGATGGCCCTTTCTGATTTGAAATTTGTAGGCCAGGAGCAATAAGACATTTGGCCCTCTACTTCCTTATTTCGAGCATAGACTGCCAATCATATGTGATAAAGCAAAATGAATCGAAAGTTTCAAATATTGATTTTGAGATATAACCATTCAAAGGAACAACTTTGTTTTGTTTGCTATTGTTTTGAAAACACCTTAATAAGCCTTATCGTGGGATAGAAAAGGGGGCAAATGTTGTCCCTTTTCAACCCCACAATGCAACAGAAAAGGATAATCAATTGATTTTTACCTATTGTCGATAAACCTTATTGCTCATATCTTTGGAATTATGTGATAATTTTAATGATTTTTTGCAACGTGTAGCATTACAGCTGACCAATACAAACAATTAGAATACTACATTTTTGTTATTTGATCGACTTCAGACTCATTTTGCTGGATCGCATCACATATTGTAAAGGTGAAAATAAGCTATAATCAGGAACTACTTTCCGCCTAGTCTATTAAAATCTTCTACATTAAGAACTAAACTGATGCTACTGCTTGAACATCATATAAGAAAGCAACAACTGAATGTCTAGTCAGAAAACATTTGTCAACCATACAATGTTGAAAGTCATATTTACTGTCGAAAAGAGTCTTCAAAACTGAGACTAATTAGTCTCAGCTTCAAAAACTATTTGCTGATGTAGTTTCAAAGGAAATTAATTGTTCACATTTATAATCATATTATAATGGTATTATATTATAATGGTCACACATCTAAAATATTATGGGCTTAGGGTTGTTTCCAGTTTATACAACTGTTGCCATAGATGGGAGCTTCTTTTATAGAATGGGGAAGAGTGGCCCCAGGTCCTGAAATCTCTCTTTTTCACCCTTGTTAACAGGCATGAGAAGGTTCCCTTTTTTATAGGAACACCTTGTTTTGGGGTCCAAATTTCTGCACATTCTTTTAATTTCAGCCTGTTTTTGGCCTTATTAGCTCGATTTCACGCACATTTTCAGTTTGTTCAGTTTTGTTGATGTGTTTTCATTCTCATGCCTGTGGTAATGATTAGGACGATTATGTGGTTCTACCTATGACTGAGTAAGCTATCACAAATTAGTCTTGTGCAAAGATTTTGGAGTTGGAATACTTATACAAGTTTTGATAGCTTACTTATAGGTAACACCGATTATGCTATACTGCAAGTGTTGAATTAATCTAGTGGAATTTGAATATGGAGGGTTTTTCATCTCCGTTATTATATATCAATTTCCACCGACAAATGAACATTTATAATAACTCTAAATTTAAATGTGTGTTTTTTTCTCATGAAATTATTATTATAGAATTAAGGCATTGTATACATGCACTCAAAAAAGCTGTTATATTATCAAATGGAAAGTGATACATTTATAAATGACATTGAAAAAAAAAAGCAGACAGTACTGGCCCCTGCATCTGCATTAGTACATCCTAGCAACATTCACAGCTGGACTGGTTGTTGTACCCTGATGTTATAGAATTATGTTTATCCAGGTTTCAGCCTATAGGCAAAATAAAGATTGCAAATGAGAAATTATCACATACATTCACCGTGTCCCATTGACGTAACTATATTTGTGATAATTGAACATAACTTCTCCACCCAGTGTTTTTATAGAATTATTAACTCGAACCCACGCGCACATGGATAATGTGTTCATAATGTTCAGATTGTTACTAATAGATGCAATCGTTCAGGGAACAAGAGTGAATATTTATGTTGACTTGGTGTTGAGTTATTTCATGACAGGGCTAAATACTACACTGTCTTTATCTTGGTCCAAAACACACATAGGTTCAAACGACTTGGCGCACATAAGTAAAGTATCCCTGTACTACAAGTTCATTGATTATATACATATAGAACAATAAAATATATAGGCTTGCTTTTGCTTTTTTATTTTATCAATGCTTTTTATCAAGGCATATGAAATGTGACATATCCCTTATTGTGGTATGGCAAGTGAGGCTTTGTGTACTGTTTTATAGGACAATTTGAAGTGATTTTTCGCTTCAAACATTAGAAACACCGGATCAATTTCACTCGTGTACTATTCCATGCAAAATTTGAAATGTATTTTTGCATCAAATATTAGAGCCACTGGATCAATTTCACTCGTGTATTGTTTCTATAGGAAAATTTGAAGTGATTTTTGCTTCAAATATTAAGGAGAAGTTTCACGGTAGCACTGTATTCCTGATGCACCATGTTGATAGAAAACTGCATGGCATAATGATTGTATACGCCCTTTGCACCCTGTGTCTTATAATGCACTCTCTTCTGAAGGGTACATTGTGAAGGGTATTACTGAATTATTCCCACACACCTTTAATAACGTTGCCACGTGCCTGGATAGATATGGTCAAGCTCTTTGATAACGCCAAAAATAAGAACCATGTTTTTGTTGCCTAAAGAATTGTTATGTTTTACTTCTACAGCAAACCAAGTATATGTACTTATAGTGGCATTCTGACTATCTTTTCATACATCTATACTTATGTAACATGTAAAAAGGGCCATATGTCATTTAGAATCATGAGGCAATAATAGATTCACTAAGTTGCACAATGTACCTGTAAAATGGTATAGACCTGTTTTGTTGTATTTGCTATAATTCTGACTATTGGGAGGGAGTGATTCATTAGACTAGAGGCTCTAAACAATGTATATATCGTAAAGATTTCAAGGTCAAGGAGGAATACAATTTGTTCATTATTTAAAAATTCTCATTGAGAACATGTTGTTTTATTTACTTTTACATGAAAAAACACACTCTTGAATTAAAAAATACACTTCTTAAAACAATCTTTGGTTGAGATTTGAGATCTTCATTGAGCCTGAAATAAAAAGTGAAGAATTAGGTTTAAAAATGTATTATGATGACCTTTCCTTGCTGGTTGAGGTCAAAGGTCAAGAAGAAAGGGTTTTGCAACCCAGCCAATGGGTTATGACAGATTTAACAGTAAGGTGTGACCAATGTATGGATCATGACATCATGAAACTACGCAAATATATGATTTTGGAGACCCATGGTGTAACACCATTGTAGATTTCATTGGTCATCACTTTGCCTATTTCTGCTGACATCACAAACTCAATAGAGAAATTGACTCAATCATCTTGTAAATTGCAGCATTGGGAAGGGGAATTCTGCCCCATTCTGGCCATAGGTGTATATCAGGTTTTAAACCAGAAGTGAAGATTATATTCAAGAGAAAAGCCCCTATTTTATGGGGAATGTATATATCAATTTTTTTGTACTGTAAGGCCTAAAGCTAATGAGAAACATATTGTCTTAAAGCTTGTGGGTACGTTTATTTTTGTGTAGCCTGCACACATTTCTCCATATTTTTTTCCTCAGATTTTGATTTTTAATCAGCAAATAAATTGTAATGGCGTTTTGTTTCACCATTGGAGAAAAATGTCTTTGCATTCTGCATTGAAAAATGTCTTTGCATTCTGCATTGAAAAATGGAAACATTTAGGAGCTTTGTGGCATCTATACAATACTTTTGTCAAGTCAAATTGTTATTTGGCTGCAGAAATCAAGATGTGTTTAGATACGGTATATAATAACAAGTCTGTCTTTGATGTCACTTTTGCACTTTATATGGAACAGAGCTAGAGTATTATAGCAGAGAGGTGTTTTATGATCTGTTATACAGCAAGTATATCAATTCAAAATTGTGTCTGTTGATAGTATCAATTAGAAATAAAGGGACACATTTTTTGACAACCATTTTCAAATACTTTCTAATCAACTTTATTCTTTGTGTTTTATGAAAGTAGTGGCTATTTAGCATTACTAGGCATCACTATGACTCTTTGGTACCAGGACGTGGACTCGATGCTACATCAAGTCTACTTCCAAGCCTAGTGGGAACGCGAAAAAAGGGGTTTTGACCCTACATCCTGGATGTACCATTGAATCCACCTCGAAAGAGGTAGTCTTGCACCTAGGACATGGTATCAAATCGCTAGTGAGAACACGTTTTATAATTTATCATATGGGGACTAGTTCCATTTATACCGGAAATATGTATTGTTTAGGTTTGGGTTAAAGGAGGTTTACTACACCATACACTTCGTTCAGCGGGCGTAGTAAGTGATGTCAAAATCAGCACTGTTGTCATCATATCGTACTTAACATGAATCGTTGCTGACATAATGCAATGAATGTTCCTTGCATATGTTTTATTTCACATAATTTATGTCAAAATCTGGCCTTCCTTGTGCGATGCCGACGACAAAAAGTTGTACAAAGATTGATCCCACGAATGACCTGTTATAACATCCAGATCATATTACATCCGGGTAAGTGGACTTGATACCACATTGGAATGTTGGTGATTTTATCGATGAGATGAGGTATCAAACTACGGAGAAGAAATTTGCTCATATAATGTACATCTCAGATTTTTGTTATCAATAATTGATTTTGGATTAGCCAACATCAAAGCACTTGGTCAGGGACCTTTTGTGTTATGTGTACATGTAAGAAAGAGTTTTGTAAGATTCAATGAAATCTTTGTAAACTGAAATTGATCCAGGTATACATTTGTAAATGCAAAGTTGGACCAATTAAAACAATAGGTTCGAGCCCCCAATAACTTGCCCGGGGGAAATGGAACTCATAGTGACTCATCAGTTTATAGGTACACATCGACTTTCTTATACCCATCGTCATGCTTACTCTTCTACCGGGACCTGTATGGGATTGTATGGAACTGTATGGGTATTGGGAACTGTACAGAACCTGTGCGGTACACCCAAAGTAACCTCACAGAAGTTACTGGTACTGCGCAGCTATTTTGGTGGCACTTCACTAGCACTTTGACAGTACCCATACAGGTATTGGGCATACAGTGCCCACACAGGTACTGGGCATACAGTACCCACACAGGTACTGGGAATACAGTACCCATACAGGTACTGGAAATACAGTACCCATACAGGTACAGGGCATACAGTACCCACACAGGTACTGGGCATATAGTATCCACACAGGTACTGGGCATACAGTACCCATACAGGTACTGGGCATACAGTAGCCGAATATCCATAAAGCAGGGCATAAGAAAATTGATGCATACATATAGCTTTTCAGAACACTTTTTTTTATCTGCCTCTGGTAGTTCTTCCAAGTCTGTTTTGGTTCATTACAAATTGTCAACATTCGCATTCTAAATACCCCTCCCCGTGGGAGGCTTATCAGTTTCCAAGACCCTCACTTCCAAGCTATTTATGGAAGGGTCATGTTTCCTATTTTTAAATCCAAAAGCTGTAACCCTCTTGAAATTATAATTCCTCCCCTGGGTAACACACTTGTAATAGTCTGTGTCATAATTACAATCATCGAATTGGAAAAAACCACCGGCAACAATGAACAGATTTGATGATATTTTGTAACTATGATGTATCAAACCATGTAATTTTCATGAAAGCTTTTAAAGCATGTGTGTATTGTTTCATAGCTGTAAGCTTGACTTATGATGAAATTAAATGAAATGAAGTTTAAACTAGATTGTGAGTTTGTTTATGTTTGTTTTCAATCAAGTTGTTAATTAAAATGTCATTCAAATTCCAGTATGGGAGAGGGTCAAGGGTGCAATATTAATATGTTCTACTTTGAGTGCTATGAATTGCAAACTTAATATTAGGTTGATAATGTTCTTTCAATTTCTATTCAGCAAAATAAGAAAATGTGTCTTGATAATTTTTAGCCCCCAAACAATGTTCGCTTAATTTTAGAATATTTTGATTTGTGAGGTAACTTGTTTGTCATGGAAATGGGAGAATGTTAGTTATACAGTACCGTAGTAGCAATTGCAACACCATACAACATTTAAAATGAAGAAGGGAATGCAAGATGGGCAGTCTGGCATATCGTGCAAAACAACAAGAAAAACCACTCTGTTCTACGGCCTGACTGGATCAACAAAAAAATACAATTTAAATTACAAAATTGTTTTAAAAAATATGAGGTTTTTTGGAATTTTTTTTGATCTTATTGCTGAAAATTTTGAATAAAAACAAACAAACATTGTTTGAATTTACTGAAATGTTCGCGGAAATGTTGACCGTCCTTTGCCAGTAGTACAGGGTTGCTTCTTTTGTCACCTAAGTTAAGTAGGACAAATATTTTGCCAGTGGCGATTAGTTATTTACAAGTGTGAAAATTGCGAGTGATACAAATTTAAAAATCCAAGCAAAACAGACAAAATATATTATTGAGTGCATTTTAATCATACATCCCAAAGATTACAATAGAATAATTGGTACTCGAGAACCTTTTAATAAACATTTCATTCAGTTTGAGGCTTGTATGTTTTAATAAGAAAATATTAAATGGAATAACAATTTCCTCTGCCTGATCAATTATTTATCTTAATTTCCACAACCTCTTGTAGAATTGAGGGTTTAAAAGCATAACAGTTAGATTGACTAACTTTAATTACAGTAACAAAGTGATTACAGTTTGTTATTCCAAAAGCTCATTATTCCAAAGGTTTATCAGTCCAATTTGAGCTTAAGGCAACAAAAAAAGAAACCCAGTTGTACAGGCCTGACCAACCCATTGTTTTAGAAATTGGTGAAATAATATTCACATGCAAATGAATAACAAACCCCCAAAAAATGTTTTTGCTTGTCAAATAACGGCAAAATGTTAACAGATTTTAAATTTTTTAACAGATTTTGGGGGTCATTTTCAAGGTAAAATAAGAAGAAAAAAACCACAGACCGACCGACCTGACTTGAGGTCCATTTGCCCGTACAGCAGGGTTTCTTTTTTTTGTCACCTACAGGTTGCTTTTCCCTTAATAATAATAATAATAATAATAATTAGTATTTATATAGCGCCTTTTCAAAGTGATCAAAGCGCTGTAATTTCGCTGCTGGTGAATCATCAGAATCAGGTCGCATCAACTAGGGTGCTGCCAATTTCTAGCGCAAACCTATCCGCACTTAGATTGTAACATCCACCATTTTTCAATGCAGCTCCCCAAATACCATTGGGTCAAGGAAGTTTTTGATAACCGAAACAACTAATCACAGATTTTGAAAGCAGGAGGAAACCGGAGATCCCGGAGAAAACCTGCGAGAGCGTGTATGGATCGTGATAAACCAAATGCACATAAAGCCCGACCGAGCACAGATTTCGAACCCGGGATTCATTGGTGCAAAGCGAGGGTATCTACCGCTGCGCCAACACGCTCTCCCTGGTCGACCATGGGCTTTTAGGATCCCCGTAACATCCTACAGATTCTTTGTAATTGTGTTCAGGCAACTCATCTGAATGATTGTTTCAATGTTACCATTAAATCTTTTGAGATGTTCTTTGGTAAGGCAAAAAAAATAAATTATATGTTGTCCTTCACAGCTCTCAGAGCAGCCAGGTGGCTTTTTATTTGTTATTGTTTTATTTTCTTATACCAGCGGAAGCTCAAAGTTCAGCCAACAAGAAGTTGAAATCACACCAAGAGTAGCACATATATGTTATAAACACTTAGTTTAATAGTAGGCATAGCACACATAACATTCAAATGATTGAGACATGTACAAAATTGGATTCAAATGAAAGATTGCAATGAAAGATTTATTTTCCAAAAAGAATTATGACAATCGGTCAATGCATTCTTGTGGTACGGTGTTTTGAGATACTTGGAAAATGGCCGAAAACCTGCCAAAAACAGTAACAATGCCCACATATATAATTTATCAGGATTTAGAGAGCTCAATTTGTTAATAATGTAACATTCAAAACACCATTTACACATATTTCTTTAACAATTGAATATCTATATACCATGTTAAATTAAAAAATATGGTAAAATTATATTGCATTAAGCTAAAATAACCTAGTGAAATTGGTCATTTTGACCAGTTTTACTGACTGCAATCAAGAAAGTGACTAAGTCCAGCTAATTAATATGCGTAAATGTTATAAATCCAGATGTGAATGGTGTATTGTAATCAAACTTGGTATTATGGCTAATTGTACGATACCCAATCTTTTAAACTATAATTTAGTTTCATAAGCTCATTAAATATGCAAATTAGCTAATTATCTATTCAAATCATTGATATGCAAATGAGCAATGTCCAACATTTTTTTTCCCATCATAAGAGTGATCGGTAATAGATATATAACATGTATACCCAATTTGATTGACAAATATTGATGGATTTAGAAATTAAACAAGCTTTTCCTTTTCTTAAATACCCATATTCAAATTCTCAGTCTTTTCCTCACAGTAGGCACTCAAAGGATGCAAAAACTGAGCATATCACTAAATTGATTGAAGTGTTTAGTACAATATCTCAGGTTAGGTTTATTTAAATCGGCCCAATATATTCAAGTTCAAAGCCAATTTCAAAAATTGGTAAAAACAGTCATAACTAAAAAACCTGATGATAAGTATTTATACCTGGATCAAGGTTATATAGTCCAAGGTCATGACTACCATATATGGAAAGCTCACTGCCCTACAGGGAGTGCCTACCGTGAGGAAAATTAATTTTATATAGGGATGTTTTTCAAAGTGGAGCTGCATACATTATATGAAAAGATTGTTTTGCATAAGGGATTACAGACCACTCCTACATGTTACTCATTTTGCATGATTAATTAATCCAAATATTGTATGGCTGTCTTCATAACTTGGATTAGTGCATCCATGCACGCCAATTGAGGCAACAATACAAAACCACATTCCACATCGTGAATAACCATCCATTCAATAATGCAAAATGAGTAACAGGTAGAAGTGGATGTAGGGCTTTATGCCACACAGCTTTTCATATGTTGTTGTTCACTGGTGTAATGCTCCCAGTGGCAGACTCTGTGTGTGTGCATTGTGCTATGCCTATTAATAGTCAATGCTATTCAAACTGTAAAAAAAAAAAACAGATAAAAAAGAAAATCTGAAAAGAAAAAAAATCGGAGCGGTCCTAAATCTGACGAGCGGGCGGTCGAGGACAACATATCAATTTATTTTTTTGGGCCTAATGGCCGCATATCAAACTTCATTTTGCCGATATCTTTCTGAGACTCATAGACTTAATTATGGTGGCCAAACCCATGTTTCAGGGTCAAGTTATAACACAACTGGATCATTTGCTTTAGGCAGCCATCTTGAATTTCAAATTGGCTAACAATCCAAACCAATTTCATCCATATCATGAAACACACCCAGGCTTAATTTTGGTTGCTTTTATACCTTTACATTTGATTGATAACATGCGCATATCATTCAAATGAGTCGCATGAACAAAATGCTACCACTTTTAAAAGATCTGGGGGGGGGGGGGGGGGGGTGCTACAGGGTCTTGTGATTGTGATAGCCCATGGCCTATTGGAATGAGCTGATCACAAAAGTTGGTAATTCTAGAACACTTGGTCACACAAAACATCAGGCTTCACTTCTTTGACCAAATCAAATCATGATGTGAATGTTTCATCAATTTGCCTTCACTGAATACCAAATTATTATATCATATTATGGAATAGAATAGAATACCAAACCAAATGTAATACATAAGGCAACAAAAAAATTAGTATGTTGTCCTCGACAGCCCGCTCGTCAGATTTTTTTCTTTTCCTTCAGATTTTTTTTTTACAGTTTAAATAGCATTGAATATTAAACTAAGTGTTTATAACATACATGTATGTGCGACTTTTTGTGTTATTTCAACTTCTTGTTGGCTGAACTTTGAGCTTCCGCTAGTATAAGAAGAAAAAAAGCAGAAAAAAAAAGCAGAAAAAAAAAGCAGAAAAAAAAAGCAGAAAAAAAAAGCCGCCCGCCCGCCCCTCCTCTCTGAGAGCTGTGGAGGACAACATAACTTTTTGTTGTTGACCTCATTACAAGTATACTAAGGCAATCTCATGATAGCCATACAATGCGCTTTATTCTGGTAAACACTTGATCCATGTCACAGACCTAACGGCAGTCAAATGTGTCTTGTATGTTATAAAGCAAAATATATAGGTCATAAGAATATTAATTGATGATATCACATGAGTTCACACAAACAAGTGGGTTAAGGCAGGGGTGTGCCACTGAGCTTGCCGATCGGGTCCACTTTTAAATTGAACTTAGTCAGCATAGAATTGGTGGCGCTGTTCTACCGATAAGGCGTAATTGTAGCAGACGACGCGACGCTGGCCACGCGTCTCTCAGACGACCCAATATGGCAACGGGAGTGCACCATTTTGAATTATTTTTAACAGTCATCGCCCGGTTAACGATAAAAATTCTTCAAATTATGATGAATTTGTCAAAATGATAAGTTTAATATTCGCGATTACGTGTTATTCACTACGAATTCAAAATGTAGGTTTCGCGTGGCCACCGTCGTCTGTGTAAATCTACAGCGCCCCCAAACCTATGCTGACTAACAATTCCGTTAAACCTGGTTAAACATTGTTAAACGCGTTAAACGCCGGTCACGGACGCATTCCGGACGATTACCATAATTTATTAAAATATGCAAAAGGGTCCGTTTTCGCTACGTACGTTAGTATAGGACTTTCCTATCCCAAAATTAATAGTATCCCTGGTTAAGGGGGGACTAAAGGAAGTTTGATATTTTAAATTTTGTGAGTGTTGTTATTATTGAACTATTAATCAAATGCATATAAAAGTATACATTTCTGGAAAGGAAATGGATCAGAGAATCCAAATTTGGCATCAAAATTGATTTTCTTTTTTCCCAATTCTTTTACTTTTTTGGTACTTTTTAGTCACAATTTCAAAAAATATTAGATTAGGTTAAAAAATGAGAAATTTGTCGCTATAAGTTAGTGTCTTAAAATCATTTTATCAAGCGATTTTGGGCATTTTTACACAAAATTGTTTTGTTAGCTTTGTTCAAAGATTTTGGGTCAAAAAGTGATTTGTTTTGTGATTTTCTCAAAATATCACCATTTTTGGTGACAATTGATTCCAAATTTGGACTCTCTGATCCATTTCCTTTCCAAAAATGTATACTTTTTATATACACATTTGAGTCATAGTTCACAAAATTCAAAAATAACTTCCTTGAGTCCCCCCTTAAAATGTCCCATTTGAAGAAAAATATTATATTTTATTGTAGCCGCTTTATGTGGAGAAAGCAGAAATATACTGCTGTCTAAAAAACTAACTATGAACCTGGAAACACTAACAAATTGAGATTACTAATATATAAAATACTTAATGATTTTTTAGGCACAGAATTTTAAAATAATTCATACAAAATATATAACCTTATATCCATCTCTCTATGACATCCATAGTTTCCCATTTCTAGCTAAGCCCGGGGGAGGGGGTGTACTCAAATACTTGTCGATACCAATTTACCAGTTTTTGATGGAAAAGATCGTAAATGTATACCAACCTCAAATCAATATTCTTTTTTTAAATTTAAATTAAACACATTTTTAAGAAAACAAATCTAGATGCATTGATTTACCAAAAATAGATTTAGAAATGGGTCATACCGATACCAGATAGATAGGATCAAAGGCAATCCTATATGGCAGCACATCTTGCAATCTCATATCTATTGAGTCTCCCCCTCAACCTTGGACATCGAAGATCAATCTTCCAATATTGCACAAGATAAATGTAATGCTAATGTCATATTACCCTTTACTGCCTGATATTGTCTTTATAAGACCTCACAAAGTTCTAGCTTAAAGATAATATTTTAATGTCAAAAATACAGATTATATCTGACACAATCTTTACAATATCCCATATTTTCCAACTTACAACAATTTTTAATAATTGTTTTATTAACATAAATCTATATTCTATATTTCATCGAATAAAACAGTAGTCAAATAGAAGTTAATTTCGACTGTTAATTAATAATTATATTTTATACAATCTAAAAACACTGATATTAAATATAAACCCCTCAAAAAAGTTCAGACATTTGTTTTCAATCGCCCATATTTCGCATATTTTGCGATGCTTGTTTTGTGTTGCATAGCAACGGAAAGCTGATGAGTTTTTCCAATAATTTCAAATTTGTAGCCACCTGCTTGAGAAATTGCAGTTCAATATGAATGTGCAAAAATCACCAATATTTTGTACTCAAAAGTCAATAGAGCATATCCTGCTCAATATGTAGTTATCGGTCAATACATGCATGTTTTGTTTTAAGACAAATTAAGACTAATCAATGCACGCGTGCTGATGTTTGAATAATGGCACGATCCCGCAGGAAGAGTGCAGCTATTGTGAGCATATCAACATTTATCAAAGTGCATTGATTTGTCTATTTTTTCGAGAAACAAAACATAGGCATGTATGTGACCTTATTCATACACGACCAATACAAATCAAAATTCACAATTCTGTGCATACTTTTATTAAAGGTGTATGTTCCGATCATTTTTTTTCACATCAGCATATTTTGATATAAAAAGAGAACCCATATCGTTCTCATTATTTCTGTAAATAGATGTGTTCCATTTAGACGTTATAGGCCAAAATGCAGTGAATTATCACCAAAGGTGGTTAACCACCCGGCTATAGTTTGTGTTCTACTCAATTGGCAAAATTCCATGACACCATGTGCTTTTAAAATAAGAACATTGGAGTTATGCAACTCAAACTATTCAATATGACTATGTTAAGATTGACCCTTCATGTAGAATAGAAAAACATCGAAAGTTGAAAATCAGGCCAGAAATCGGAACACCTACCTTTAATAACTAATAAAAACATTTGTTAATACCCGCAATAAAAATCTGCGATCCCGGCCTGCCTAAACAACGAATCCAGACAATGCATGTGGTGAGCGAACCGTACAGCACGCACGCGGAGTGCAATTAGACACTTTCATAGAACTTGGCATATTCTAGTTTCCTGCTTTCTGATTGGTTTGATACTATTAGAAGAGTGTAAGAATTGTTGTCAATGTAATACTTCAATGAACAAACAGAAGAGTAGCACTTGTAAAAGTAAGTTCCAGTATTAGTCTTATTATATCATTTTATTCTCAACGACTGGATGACTGAAAACATTCATATTTAAACAGAAGAGTTGTTCTTTTGAGCACAAAACAGTGTTGATTTTGGCACTTTCAGATTGAAACCTACCCAAAATCTCAAGCAAGTAGCTGAGCACTGTAACAAGTGATTGCTATATATTTGGTATCATTGAAACAATTACACTTCAGCTTTCCATTGATATGCAACACTTTATGCATCTTTACTGCTCTGTCAAAACCTGCTATGTTTTCCGTCCCTGCAACATGTATAAAGTAAAACTTCCCAATGATTATGCATTAAGTATTGCTTTATATATGTTCAGGATTCAGGTGCAAGAAAACTTTGGTGCGGATAGATGTGATGTTGGTCCTTTAACATGTTTAGAGCAGACTGCTCAAAGGTTATACATAGGAAGTTTTACTATACTGAAGGGCCGGATGGAGATACAAGGTTTTGCCAGAATAGCAATGATATATCGCAAAACATTTCAAATACAGGCGATTGAATACTTTTTTGAGGAGATTAACCACTTTGCATACACACTTTTGTAGCACCTTTCAAATACATGTATGAATAACATTTTGCAGGGGTAATGAGAAAGAAAAATATGGGCTTTTACTGATACCAAAATCTAAATTTTGATGGGAGAAGTGGATTTGATCAGATCACATACCTTTTTGAAGCTGGAATTTGCCTTTATTTCACTATACTTCATCCCACTTGGAAGTATCCAATGATTTTTTTTAAATCCCCCAATACCACATTTTGTCTTTGACTGCACAAGGACATACCAGCACGTTCAACCACACACCCGATTATAAAGCTGTGCACTCTGATATTATTTACATATTTCATATAGGATGAGGTATCTTTTTTATTATTCCAATATCACAATTAAGAAACAAACCCTCAAACCCTTTTAACCATAACCCCAAATCCTAACTCTATACTTGCTCCCTAAACTTAACCCAGATGAAAGGAATGTAGATCATATGAGACAAAGCAAGTTTAGACAAAGTACCTATAATACTGAAGTAATCAGAATGTATAATCTACAATCATAGACAAAATATGTTCAAACACTGACCCTTGTTTGTATATTGTAATTACCCTCTAGCACGCATTATTAGAGTCATGTGAAAATACCAATTTGTTTATGATAGCCTGAAAGTTCCCATTCCACATACCCCTCCTCTTCCCCCACAAATCAATGTTGCGAGGACACAGGCTGATGGTTGGCAAATTGGGTGACTCAACATTGATCAAGTGGGAAAGGGGGATGACTGTACAGGGTGGTCCAAAAAAAACTATACCCAACTTTAGAGGCCATTTTCTCCTAGATGATAAAATATTTTAGTAATTTGGTTTGCATATTATTAAAGCATATATTGTTGAGCATTATTGGTGAAAATAGGGAAGATATTACATTAATATTTTTGAGATATTGCTATTTTTAGCGAGTATGTGTAAAAATGGCTTTTCCACGGGAGCTGTCAATGCATCAACATGATATGCACTTTTATGACAATATGATATGACACAATAATGTAATGACCCAAGACCCATTATAAGCAGTTAAGGATTAAGTTTAATAATGGGTCTTGGGTCATTACATTATTGTGTCATATCATATTGTCATAAAAGTGCATATCATGTTGATGCATTGACAGCTCCTGTGGAAAAGCCATTTTTACACATACTCGCTAAAAATAGCAATATCTCAAGAAATATTAATGTAATATCTTCCCTATTTTCACCAATAATGCTCAACGATATATACTTTAATAATATGCAAACCAAATTACTAAAATATTTTATCATCTAGGAGAAAATGGCCTCCAAAGTTGGGTATAGTTTTTTTTGGACCACCCTGTACATTGTACCCATAAAGTGTTTGAACAATATTTTCTAACATTGTAGTCAACAATATGTGTGGGTTTGAATGGAAAGATTCCATTCCCCACTACATGGAAGACAAGACAAAACAAAAAATAACCAGGGTATCTTTCCTGGATTTCAACTAATATATTGACGAAGGTAAAGTCGCCTATTTTCGGTCAGCGCCTATTTTCGGTCACTTCGCCCAAATTGTGTAATAAAAATGACTTTGTCATTATAAACTGACGACTACAAAACCCCCGCATAGTTGATGCCCGGTATTGCTTTTAAAATGGTGACGACCGATGCAATTACACGATTTTGACCAGTGACCGAAAATAGGCGCTGACTGAAAATAGGCGACTTTACCCTACATCTAACACAAAAAGTTCCTGACCCGTGAGGTGTTTTTATGTTAGTTAGTTAGATCATATCAACTATTTGAGATATGCATTAACAGCAAATTTCTTCCGCATAATTTGACATGTCATTCATAATACTTGAGTGGATATTTAAAAGTTACGAAGCTTTAATTAACCTAATGAAAAATAAAGTTGTAGTAAATATACTTTCTATGGAATATCATTGCCTAGTATGCTGAGCAGATACTATTTGTGTATGAATCACATCTCACCATTCATCACACATTAGCGGCTATACAGTCAGTCCTCAAAATAAAGTAACTGAACAGGTAAATAATATGCTCTCAACTCCATAACTATAGCTCCTTCGTATAACCATTAAATCATAAAGTTGTAAGGAAATCTCTTCCCTTCAATTTGAGATATTACACATGAAGATTGAGTCAGTTATGTGCCCAAAACCAAAACAAAGTGTAATTTACATATTCACACTTTGGTTTTGAACACGAAGGACCGTGTGACAGGTATCATGCGTATGGGCTACATTGATCAATTGAAGCATCCCCAATCCTTATCTTACTATCGACCCGCGAGTTATTGCCACCAGTTAATCAATAACCTGCCTGTTGCTAGTCCAAGGCTGCGTGTAGATGAACAAAATGTTAAAATGAAAAACAGACTTTGTTTTGGTTTTGGGCACATAACTGACGCAATATTCATTCAATCTTTATGTGCAATATCTCAAATTGAAGATAAGAGATTTCCTTTATACAACTTTATAATTTAATATTTTTATTTACGTAAGCGCTATAGTTTTGGAGTTAAGAGCATATTATTTACCTGGTCAGTTACTTATTTTGAGGACTGTAAGTCATTATGCCACACACTGACCTACTACCTGGGATAGTACCCTGGGTAACCATTTATCACTATACTAAACTGGTGTGTGTTGGGGTACACTTTTACACAATTATAAAAGTTTTGGAATGTTAGATGATTTAACTATTAATAATTTGTTCATGATTGTTTTAATAATTTGTTCATGATTGTTCATTTGAAAATAATTGAATATTGATGTGGGGATATTCTTTGTACTGACTGGGAAGGACTTTTAGTTTGTCAAGTCTTAAAAAAAGACTGTTGGGTTTTGAAGCTAAGTAGGCATTATGGAAGAAATTTACATCAATAATTTAACTGGCTTTAGCCATGAGTAACTATAAGCTTTAATGATATGCCGACATGATTTTACACCTAATTTTTGTGCTTTTTAGGCACTCACTGAAGGTATTTTTGTGTCTTGCTTTCAACTGTCCCAAATTCATTATCTTTGGTATGCTTTCAATAGCTCATTATCCCCATGAGAATTTGGCTGGTTCTCATTATATGGTAGATTTATACACATTGAAAAATTACTGTCCAGAAAAGCCCTTTTATTTTTCAAGACAAATGACTCCAATGTGAAGTGACCTCAGGATGGTTGGTGTATGCTGAACCACATGTACCCCCAAAATACATGTGTGTTAATTAGGCTATATTTAAAAAATCTTTTGTCTCAAAGCTCTTCAGTTTTTCAAAACCTAATGCGGAACGAGGTTTTGTTAAAGTTTTTTTTTAAAATATAAAATATTTAAATCCTTGTAAAAATGACCTTTTGTATTTAAAATGATGTGATCAATCAAAATCTGAAAAATCAGTGAAACTTTGGGATTGAAAAAAAAAATTGATAAAAAAAAGAAGAAAAAAAGTATTTTCATTTTTTTCTAACGTGCACCAATTAACTAACGCGCTTAATTTTTTTAATAGCCTTATCAATCAATAACTTAAAATAAGCTTTAGGAATAACTTTGCATAATGGTGTACGTAAGGACTTTTGGCCAGCAGTGTACATGTCTGACCGGTTTCGATAGCACACAGTGTTAAATAAAAATCAATAACATAGAAAAACAATTTTTTCGTTTCGTTAGGTCTAGTTACTTAGTTAAAGCATCATTTTGATTTTTATGAATGAGGTGTCAAATTGAGGGGGGGTGGGGGGGGGGGGGGGGGGGAATTTGCGTGCTTTAAAGTGCATGTCTTGGAATTTTATACCAATTACTAATTTTAAATTAGCTAACATAAAAGCAATTGGTCAAAAGCATTTTGTGTTAGGTGTTTATCCTGCAGGAGAGGCACATAATATATGAAAGGCAAACACTAAATTGAGGTATTCCTTAGAAAATACTCGGAACATTAAATAACACCCACTTACAAGGAAGACAGTCATGAAATTAAATAGTATTGCTGGAAATGTACTGTGACTGTTCCTTCCACGAGGGGCAGGGGTGACACAGAATATGAAATTACCAAATACTAAATTCAGCTATTCCTTGTTGTATTATTAGGTGTTAAAAAGAAAACCTCTGTTCTACGGGCAAATAAACCTCAGGTAGGGTCAGTCTGTTAGGCATGTTTCCCCCCCCCCCCCACATATTTTGGTGAATTTTAAACAGTTCAACATTTTCAACAACTTTCCAATTGTTTTCAAAACTAAAAAAACCCACACAATTTGTAAAATGAAATCCGGGGGGGGGGGGGGGGGGCTGACATTGGAAAAGGGTATAGGAATGTGCCGCGCTGAAGACCCCCTCTTTCACCCTCTGCTGCTAGCTCTTATGACCTCCTTTTGAGCTTGCATCATTTCTTAAGACCCCAATTTTATTGAAAATTCAAAAATCACGAAATTTTGCGTTCCAAAGCCCCAATATTTCGAAAATGTTGCTTTCTAAAATTTTTTTTTTTTTTTTTTTTTGCATTTTTGCTAATCAAAATTGAACTATAGGCCAGTTCTCAATACCTACTTTAAAAAAAATTAGTTCGTAAGACCCTATTTTTCGTCATAAAATCCACTCAGTTAAGTTCTGTAGCCCCACCTTTTTGAGACCCTGGGCGGCACACCCCTCCCCTACCCTACCCCAAAAAAGTTGAGTGCCCCCCCCCCCCCCCCCCCCAGTAATGAAATGGTTCGGTCAGGCCCGGAGAACAAGATTGTGTTTTTTGCCTTATTGACTGATAAAATATAAGAGAAACAACATTGGGTTATTTCAATAATCATTTTCCTATGACTATCCATTCTGGAATCCATGGTGGATTACTATACTCTGTTTGGCCATCTCGAGACAGTGACGTAACCGGGTATTCTACTAATTGCATCACATAACGCGCGCGCATACTCGCGGCGCTGGCGTACAAACACGAGTGTTGAAAGGCGGAAGATACACACGCGTGCGAAAAGCTGCGCCTGTTCAGTTACGTCACTGTCTCGAGATGGCCAAACAGAGTATAGTAGGCATTTAAAGTTCTTGCAGCATGAATTTTTGATGAATTCTATTTATTTTTTTATTAACAGGGAAACTCTTTTAAAAAAATGCAAGTACAAACATTTTACAAGTTCTTTTCTGTTCAGAAGAATTCTTGTCACTTGCAAAATGTTCATGTGCGCTTTCTCAAGATGATAATTATTATCAAAGCATTTATAAATAGGCACAATTGGAATAGCACCTTGTCATCATACTAGATTGAATCCTTCCAGTCTTCAATGTGAACACTGGTTTTTCTCAGTCCCTCCATTTGGTCCACCATATTGAGGGACTTGGGGACCCAGTCTATCATCATACAAGGTTCAACCATTGGTGCTGTCCTCTTTGCTTTTTATGTAACACATCATCAGATTGGTTCAGTATGTTATCATCCCACGGTCGTTTGTCGTGCATTTTAACGATCTCCAATCCCCGTTCCAATGCCTCTAGGTTGAACATTTTGAACATGATTGACTCGTACACAAAGTTTTTGCCGCCCTCAAAGATGATCCCAAAGTTTTGTGAATTGAATTTTGAAACAGGATCTCTCTCCTCGAAATAGGCAAGGTCCGAGTAGCCACTGGCCAGCGGGTGTATAGTCCATGGACGGCTCCATTTTTTGCAGCCATCTTTGCTGATTCGTATTGACATGCGTTTTCGGAATTTTTGCATAGCGGGATTGGAGAATAAAACCCATACGTTGGATTGCATTTCATTGACTGGTGCGGGAAATCCCACAAGACTAGCCTGAAATGATATAAAACCATAGATTTAATAACTAGATCAGACAAAAAATGTATTGCTCCGTCTCTTTATGTGTAATGGGCGCCATTTTGAATTTTCATCATGAGGGGGAAATTTGGAGGTATGTCGGTATTTTTTGGAACTACACAAAAAAGAATGAAGGCAGCCGTGTTCACGCATGGGAGCTGTGTCTCTTTCCGTGTTGGCAGGTTAGTTTGAGATATGTGGAAAGAGGCCCGCTATCCGGATGCTCACACATGTTTTCTGAAAAATACCGACATAACTCCAAATTTGCCCCCACTCCAGTAGAAAAATAAAATGGTGGCGCATCGGGTCTAGTTTATAAATCGGTGTATAAAACACATAATATTGGCTGTTATAAGAATACAGTTTTGAGGTACTTGCAGAAGACAGCATATATTTAGTACTTCACAAAGAACAAGAGTGACAAGAACTGGTGCTAGTTCATATAATAGATGTTAATGATCAATGCAAGCTATGATAGTCTGTATTCAAGTAACAAATTGGGGTTTCTTTATATTGGTAATTGATTTATGTACGGATCAGAGCGGCAGAGCGGGAATAGAGTACTTTAAGTCCAAGCTATGCATCGAGTCTTTGACTGAATAAATAACATCCAGCGTTCAATTTCCAGCATTTTGTTTGTGTAGCAAAAAGTGTGATGCACTATTAGTTTTGTGTAGCAATTCACAAATTGTGTATAGCACCTTTTTTTTCTAGTAATAAAATTAATATTTCATCAACTTTGCACGTTCTACATAATCTGGTATGCGCGCGTAACACGGTTCAACCGCGTAAGGCACCTATAACCCGTGTCCCGTAAGCAAAATACAGTATACATAACGTGTACACGATCTAGATTTTACAATTTGAACCAACACATTTTAGTAATAAAACACAAGGAAGTACAGGCAATATTTCGCTCACAAGTCACGATGGATTGGATAATTTTTTACATTATCTTTTGACTATAAGCGCCATTTTATGGAAGGAATTTCCTTGTGTCCGTGGTGCACCACTAGTTTTATTCCAAGTCATTTTTGTTGGCGCCTTTTAGATTCGCCTTTTCGTAACACTCGGCGGCATGGGAACAAGACTAGCATCAGAAGTGACGTCATGATTATAACATTGCTCCGATGTGCGCAGAAACCGCCATTTTTTAATTTTAAATCAACAATAAGACTTCTGCGCACGTAATGTAAAGCAATGGGGATTTTATGAACTGCTGATACTTGAGGATTTATCATACTTTTTTTAGTTATTTGAAGATGAAACTCAATCTTTTTAGGTTTGGCTTTGATGGAACGTGATCAAATATTAAGTAGGGAATCTTCTTGCGTTGCACTTTTAGCTACACATTTGTGCAATTGAATCGCAATACTTCAAAAGTGCGGTGCATTTCGCGATGCGACACCGGTTATTACGAACGCTGATAACATCATACAATTTAAATAATTTTTTGTATCATGACGTTGATGAATGGCTGGGACGTAAAGTACCCTTTATTGGGAAAAATTGGTGTTTGATACATGAAACACATTTTGGATCTAATTTATGTGTTCATTTATGCACTAACCATATCCTGCCTGGTACATTTAATCTGCAGATAACACAAATCATTCCTAGTTCTAAACACACTTTTAAGGATGAAGCATCCACAGTTAGTATGATAATTTAGAGTTTTTTTACAGATTTGTACACCCCAAAATAGGGGATCCGGAAGAAAACAAATTCTGTGGGGCTAAGATATATTCAGCTACAATATTCTTTGTTTTTTGTGTTCCTTTTGTCAGTCATTTTTAATGCTTGAAAAATGTAATAACTGAAATCTAATATGATATTGGCAAGTCAGAATTAATTAATTTAATGGGTTCCAGGCCGTAGGATATAACATCAGCCCATCCTTACACAAATTAAAGGAATCCCGGGCGAAAGGTTAACCCTTTCGGATATGAATATATTTAAGGGGTTTCAAGTTTAACCATTGACCTTTGACTTGGAATATATTTTGCTAACCCTAACTTTGAATAAATCAGTTGAAAAAGTGGTGCTAGTGGGAATCGAACCATGGCATTTCATGGAACCTCTGCATTTCATGGTATGTCTGTCTACCAATAGACCAGCGAGGGGTGTACTGGCCAGGACATGATTTGAATTCCTCTTAAGCAGTAACGGAATAATGCAATAACACTATTATGATCAGCACACACAATATTTTGAATAGAGCTGTTATGCACAATGATCGTCTACCCAGGGTAGACAGTCATGTGGGTTTTTCCATTACTGCACATATATACACCTGCAAATTTCTGGCATGTTTATTGGACCATATCTCCTAATGCACACTGGCGAATTAAAGCTCATTTTGTGGTAACATGTCTCATTTCATTTGCCAGATTGTATCTTTGGCATAAAAAATGTTACCGCTAGACACTCATTATTTATCTTGTGCGAGTAGGGCCACAGCGCTGAACTTATTTGCCGGTGACTGTAGTACATATATAATAAATCACAAAACGGTTGTGTTCTTCATATTACCTGGCATCCACCTGTCTTGCTTGGAATAGTGTAATTGTGTGATATCTTATATCCTGGTTCGACCAACTCTTGAATTAGATCCCCAGCCCCAAATGTCTCTCCCTCATCGGTGCTACGGGATTGTACTCGAGTCAGGTCTGCATGCATGGTGCGTGCATTCAGCACTAGGTGTCCATTGTCTACCTCAACTACCTGTAAAACAGATCAACAATGATATACTCATATACTCTGTGCAGTAATGTCAGAGCATATTCCAATGATCGCACCTCATTTTTGTGTGCATGATCATGC
The DNA here is from genome assembly GCA_035610835.1 of Ophiura sarsii. NCBI lineage: Eukaryota > Metazoa > Echinodermata > Ophiuroidea > Amphilepidida > Ophiuridae > Ophiura > Ophiura sarsii. Next base: position 14,952,543 of record CM069448.1, on the reverse strand, counting down.
TGAGCTGGTCTGCTACCCACACAATCAAAGACGAATCCTGGCACTCACACATAAATGCTGTGTTAATCACTAGAATAAGCTCTGACATCACTGCACAGAGTTAGATGAATCAAGTATATAGTTTGATCTGCTCCAAATTGGCAAACCTCCTTACAGAAGCGAATTAATACAAAAGGATGTAGGCACACATGAAACCAACAATCGCATTATGAATTCAATGCCTGCTGTGTGCGTTTGACAAAAATCATGTGTATGGCTAAAATCATGGGCGTACACATGGATTACTTTTGCGTAAGGAAAGATAAAAACGGCATATATCTTGCCAATTTGGAACTGACTAAACTATAGTATTAATGGCACATGACTAATTTCATGCACTCATAAATGATATGTATACATACTTCAAACATGTTCAATGTCATGCACACTTAAGGCCATATTCTCGTACTAAACACGGTTTTAGCTTAAAACCGTGTCTAACTAAACGCGTGTTTAACTAAAACGCGAGTTTATCTTTTAAACAACGTGTTTAACTAAACACGGTTTTAAACTCGGCGAATCTCGTTCCCAGGGTGATTGTGCGATACTGTATAGTATGTATACAGGTATTTATTTTTTGTTGTGGCCCTGATAGGTTACAATAGATATCGACTGAATACCTCAAACGCACGTGTATTTTTAATACTACACAATATCCCCGGCAGCTTACAGCGGGCACGGTTGAGTAATCATTCAAGGCATACAGTTCGTGTATTTGTTTAGTTAAACGCGCCTTAAACTACCCCATACCTATGTTTAAAGTTAGACACTTTTCAGTGAGTTAGACGCGTGTTTAAGTAAAACAAATGTACGAGAATCGCGTTTAGTTAAACGCTGTGTCTAAAGTCAAAGTTAGACGCGTGTTTAGCTTAAAACCGTGTTTAACTACGTACGAGAATACGGCCCTTAGTGTTTGAAGTGGTGGACAAGCCTTTGTGGTAAAGGAGAGACCATATAGAGCTTTGGACAATACCAATTTGTCATAACACCAAGAAGGCAGCCCCTAGACTCCACCCTTCACAGGCTTTATTCTACTAGTCAAAATTTTGGGGCAGTTCCATGTTAGTGGAGAATGCTTCAACCTCCCAATTTCCACCCTAACAAGAAAATTCCTTTAGCAATGGAACATGCATGACAATTGACAACAAGTTAATGCGGATGAAAAAACCTCTTTCATGACATTATATTATAGATAAGGCAAAAACAGAAATCTTTGTGTTGCCCTCAGCATTAGGACCAGATTTTTTTTGCAATTTGTTTCTCTTTTTCCCCCTTCATTTCTTCAATATTTTACCCGTTTTCTGGGCGTAAAATCTCTATCCAAGTACATTTTCGTTACAAAGCTACACGAACCACATGTACAGTGAAAAAACTCAGGAAATAACCCCATAAAATCAACTTTTATGATTCCCGAATTTATCCAAACATGCTCTGGGCTGATTGATTGGGTGCCATCTTTTGATGACAATGTGTCCAACCTCTTTCAAGATGGTGGGCGGCAAACACCGAAGTGAAAATCTGCGGCGAAAATCATGATTTTAGCAAGCATAAGATTTAAAAATGCACAGATTTGACTAAATAAACCTATTTCAAATGATTCGCCACTAAAAATGTGCATTAAATAAGATTGATTTAGCTGACAAGTTATTTTTACTATTTTTTTAGTAAGCTTCATTATTATTTAGTTTATTTTCGGGTCCCGGGACTAGAATTTTTTGAGTGGGACTAAATTGAGTTACGTTTGAGTTTGTGCTTATTAATATTTAGCCATTATTTCTCATTTAAAAGCTTTACTTTATTCTTAAAAATGCTGAAAGCTTATTTTTTGAGAAAGGGGCGAATTAGTTATAGATCAACATTTTATGAGGAAAAAACACCCCCCCCCAAAAAACAAAAACAAAAAAAAAACACCCCTACCTAATTCACTTGAGGGCAACACAACACATTTTTTTGTTGGCCTAATGGTACATGTGATGTCACAAATACAACGAAACAAACATTTCACCTACAAGCCCTTATAGAAATATCCCTTTTTCCAGAACCAATTTTTCCCCAGGGCATGGTGCACCCTGTGTATTTTCGAGCCCCGCTCACTGGCCAAGCACAGCTCAAGGCCCCGCCGCGCCAGGTGGTATCCTAGTTTTGTCCATGGTAGGAACATGGTAGGAAGAACTTGGAAAGAAGCCCAAAGTCTTACTTTTGAAAGTTGTTGTGTTGAGAAATTCACACTTTAACTTCAATTTGTCATTGAAATTAGTACTATTTAAAATGTATTCAAATCAAAAGTTCAAAATTCAAAGAAAAAAACTCACAATATATTATCCCTGGATCAGATTTTAGTTTTAAAACTAGCCCAATGTGGCTGAAAGTCACTGCATGTGTCAATTCATGTGGCTAGATTGTAGACAGACTGCCTTAGGGTATCCCCAGCATGCGGTCAATGTGTTGAATTAAACAATTCTTGGGTGGACTTTTTTAGCCCAACACGCGACTTTTCAAAGTTCTTGTGTTAAGAAATTCAATGTTTGAACTTGAATTTGTTTAAAAACCAGTGCGATTTTAGATTTTGTCAAATACAAAGCTCAAATTTCAAAAGGAATTACGTTTATATAGCAGATTTTAGTTTAACATGTAGCCCAATGGACTCAAGCTTTACAGGACGATGGACCGTATGTGATCAGATTTTTGGGCAACATCCAGACCAGTACTGGCAGTTGCTGACCACCTGGGATTTTTATTACCGCTGCTATGACTAAAAGGCCGGTAAATTGGGGATAGTTCTATAAGGATTTGTAGGCGTAATGAAGATTATCATGTAAGTTTGAAAGGGATACATGCAATTCAAACCCTTTCAACTGGTAATGCAGTTGTTGTCAATAATACAAGCCCACATGCATTGGGAGGTGACCAGTCATTAATCTGTGTCAATTATTAACACCATCTAGCCTGACCATTATATCAAATAAATTTGTGAAACCTGTGCGTACCATGGCCTCATTGCTATGAATGGGACGGCCCATTTCCACTTCCTTACTAAACAGAATGTTGCCCCCTATGTGCCAGTTCTGACCGGAATCGTCGCTGACTAGGACATTGGCGTAATTGGTGCAGTTATATATGTTATCCAAGTCTTCTGTAAATGTTAGTGTTGGAGAGAGAAGGAAAAGATAGACACACACTACTACTAACTACATGTAACTAAACTGTTTATCTTTACGACATACAGATGTCCTGCTCAATGGTAATACTCTTGCGCAAGAGCATTACTCCCAGATTCCACAAAACCAGAGAGATGTGAAATATAACCGTTTTTGATCTATTTTAAAAGTCCACTTTGTGATCAAACATTTACAAAAATAAAATTATTTTTGAAAAAAAAAATTCATGTTAAACATGATCTATCTGGTGAGGAGAAATCTGGACGAGCAGTCATCCACGACAAAAAGAAAAACACCCACACTTTTTACAAGATGATAAAAGAGAGAGTTGCAAGATAGAAAGAGTGTGAATATTCCTTGTGTTATTCTACCATCACCGTGAGTTTAGCTGATAGATAATGATGGGAGTTGATAGCCACATTATTACATGTAGTGATCCAAGTACAACATTCTCATAATATTATTTTTACTTTTCTTCTTCCAAAATTAAAATTACATCCATTACTAACATTTGGATGAATGAGATCATGTCTTAAAACTTGCCTAGAAAAGATATGATTTCAAATGACCTCTTGTAAAACTTGTGGAAGAAATATCCAATAAGGTTTTAAATGTAAGTGTTGCCAAAGTTATTGACAAGTACCCTGATGTGCAATGAAAAGTAGTCCCAATCTTTCTTCTCCATTGGATTAAATGAGAAAAGAAATGTCAAGAATAGCACACCTTGGAATTCCAGAGCCCATTTTGTTCTCGAGCTAAAATTTTGGATAAAAAACAATTGTCAACATTTGCAACTAGCTATTCCATCATTATAAATCAGCCTCTACTACAGCCACAACAGTCACTACATGTAGTACTCTTACACATACCATAGCCTCTCCCGAGTGGATTGGTCTCCACAGGGGATCTACCCCAAATGGCATGCGCCCTCCCATTGACCATGTAGCACCGTTGTCATCGCTAAATAGCACATTGGCATAATTGGTTGTGTCCTCAAAGTTGTCCAAATAATCTGTTAAATTTGTAATATGTTACCATGCATTAGGCAAAATAAAAAAACATATGTGTTTTCCCAGGCCTTCAAACCTAATCAAAAAATAGATTTGGAGTTAAGATTTTAGAATAAATCTGCTTAAATCATCTATATTGATGGTTAAATCAAATGCAAATTAGATTTTTGAATCATAGACCGCTTAAGACCAATTTGATGACTTCTTTAAAAATCACTGCCCTAAATTTGCTTGGTTCTTTAGCAAGAAAAAGAAACACAGTTAAAATTGGTTCAAAAAAATAATTAATGCATGCATTCTACAGGAATCAAACTTGTTTTTTAGCCTTACAAAAGACAGAATTAACTATTTTACAATATGCCCATTCTGGGTTTCACTTCCCTTTTAGTATCAATTAAATTATAATGTCAAAATCCAGGTCAATAAGATTTTTCAAACAGGGAAACGATATTACAAGCTCTTAGTCTTTCAATTACTGTACCTCAAACGACTGTTTCAAGAAATATATTAGCTTATAAAGCTTGAGAATAGTTAACACTTTCCACATGGCTATTATGTTACCGTATACAAAATATATTTTATAGAAACTTTTCCCAACTTTCAAAGTCTATCTCAAGATTTACTGAACCAATACTAGGCATTGTACTCATTTCAATGCATTTCACATCGTGATTCCAAATATGGTAATGGAATTCAACAATTTTGACATTTTTTGAAACATTTTGTGAAATTTTGGAATGTCGTCTGCAGACGCCTGCCGTGTGGAAAGTGTTAACCTATAAAATTGATGGTTCAAAATGATGTTTTGACAAAGTTGCTTTATCAATTCATCAACAGTTATAACAAATTATAGGTCCAACTTATCAAATTCCAAATAAAAAACTTAAAAAAACTGTGATTGGCTGAAACACCATGCCTTTCTTAGAGTAATAAATGTGAGTTTCTTTCTTTAAATATTGAGTGAAATATTAAGTACTCTGTTTGATGATAGACACAGCAACAGCTGTGTTGGTGTGCACGGTCTGGTATAACAAGAAAATTGGCTCTACCCTGTACTTTTACAACGAAAGGTGAAACTTTTGAAAATTTACTAAAATCAAAGTTTACTTAAATGAAAAATCTGGTGCACCAAATTATAACTTTAAATATAGACTGATATTTTAATAAATTTTGATGTAAATAACCTCAACATTTACATTTATGTGATTTACATTGTATATTACACTTGTTAGTAATTTTATGACACAAAAATGACTATTTATACTCCATAGCTGTATGGAGCGTGTTACATGCTAATATGATAGGCCTAACAATTCAAAGCAGGCAATTCAAAAGTGAGTTTCACACACAGGTGCTCTCACAGGTGCGGTAAAGCTAGCAGATTTGGGACTGGACAAATATCAGAACCTTCCCACAATGCATTATATTTTCATGTTTCTAGAGCTTTTGTCCCAAGTTCGATACCTTTTTAAAGCTTCAAGTCTTCAAATTATCAACTTACGTAATAATTCTCCTATTTCATCTTTGACAAAATAGTTTCCAGGCACAATTAGTCGTCCTGATGATGTCTGGATACCATGACCAGGTCCTGTATTTATATGAGAGTGGAGATAGAATATTAAGCAAATTATTATGGTACAGCATGATAGTGAGTAACAATTAAAATCTTTTGTGGTGGAAATCTGTGTGGACTATAGAGGGCTTTCTTCATCTAAGTACAAAAGTGGTATGGACTATTAAGATGGTTCCCTTCACCTCAGGTCAGTAAGTCACTTGGTTTTGGTGTATAAATACGAGCGCTTCCTGTTAATTGTGGCCAGACAGGGTCGAGCTACCGCCCAAGGTAGCTTGTGCCAGACAGCGCCGGTGTCACTTTGTGCTAGAAAGTGCTATATTGCTTCCATACATTCTGTCCACCTCTTCTAAATCCATTACTACAGGATCAGCTCACAATCCATTCAAGATAATGACGTGAACTTTAATAATACTTGTGTAAGTGATCACTCAGAGTCTGCTTCTTAGGATCTGGTGTTTGGCATTTAGAGGGTTAAGTTAATCTTACCCGGTGCAAACAAGGCTGGCCGTGGTCTCATACGTCCTATAGTACTTTCTGTTATATCTTCTGGAATACTCCATGTTTCACCGTTGTCAAAACTCTGTAATACAAATTTAGTACCACAGCTCATATGACTGTTGCAACTTAACAAATTTTAAATAAATCGATTCAAATCTTTTTAAAACAACATTGGAATGATATGGCTTGTAAAATCTTTTTGAATTTCCCTTTAGTTAATTCAGCGCTGAATAAGAAAGCCCCATATTGCACTTTAGACTCAGTGTATTACCGTATTCTCCCTACTATACCACCATCCCTTGTTTGAACCCTGTCATTAGAAAGCGTGTGGTAGAAAATGGTGACTGAAAAAAATAGTGCTTTCTATACTAATGATTTTCCACTGCATATGCAAAGTCTTCTGAAATATCTGACGTTTTCTAAAACCTGCATCAGCATGTGATGCCATAATTAGCAAGCAGTGTTAACCCCTGGGCACTACCTGTCTTTCGTACAAGAATTCCCATTGGTCAATTACATGATATAATCATCTTGATAACCAATTGCAGTTTTGCTATTTCATTCTAATCTTTTTTTGAAAATTGTAATTATTCTAACAATGTCCCTGATTGGCACAATACTTGACGTATCCTAAATTTCAACCAATCAGCAGGAAGTTCTCATGGGGTTAACAGAACTGTACTTTGTTCCAGGGTTGTAGCTAGAGCAATTTTAGTGCTGGGTTCTAATAACCTGGCCAAGGGTATTACAATGTAAGCTTTTACTGAATTTATTGACCAAATATTGATGTATTATGTGAACAAAACAGGGAAAATGCCATCAGATTCTCAGTTTTAATTCCAAGTTCCTTCCACACTTTAGTTAAAATTGTATTTTTAAATCTTATTCTACAAATTAGTGTCGGGCGGCAGAGCTGTCATTGACAGTGAGTGCCGAGCACAAATCACTAGTCCCCCGCCGTAGCTACAACCCTGCTTTGTTCATCTTACGCTATGTAGGGAGACGACAGAGGGTATTACGGTGATCGTCACAGCAATTAGTTGTTAGTGCCGGGATTCTTCTTTGATTGCGTGAGTACTTATGCCAGCGCTTTACAGTTAAACACATGTACACAAGTAAGTGGGTTGGAATAAGCTCTATCATTGCATAGTGTTAGATGAATGAAGTATAGAGCAATTCTCAGTCTGTCTCTTTCTAGGTAGCACAAAACTAATTCACTCCACATAGGCTTTACATGCAATTTGTGGCCAATTCAAACCGCTCTATTTCACATGTACTCGTTATTTGATTTATGAGATTTTGCAATCTTATGCTACCAACGCTTATCTATCAACATATCTGAAAACCAAGTTGGTATCATCGATATGATTTTTCAGTAAATGCGGCTTTTTTTGGCGTAATGATTTCAGCACGTAATTTCCAGTCCTCATGCTCGAATGCACAGTGGTGGTAAATCGGTGGGTTAATAATATAATAGTTCAAATCAATTCATTTTATTCTATAAACTTCATGTACACATTCCAAATAACACATAAATATTACACTCACTAGGCCAACACCATATATTTTGCCATTTTTTCGTAATTTTGTGCATTCAAAGTGACATTGATGGACTGAATTTGAGCAAAATGTTGCAATTATTTACTTTTGTTTTCAGCAATTTCATAATGATTCTCTAGAAAGCTGCATAACGTCGCTGTTCTGTCGAAATCTTGTATGTTTTTTCTGCTCTACAGCATGTATAAAGTAAAACTCCCCATGGTTATACATAAAAAGTGTTGCTTTATATATTATGTTCAGAAGCTAGAGCACTTACAAGGTTTTGAAAGATGTGTTTTTGGCCTTTGAACATGTTTAAAGCAGATTGCCCCAAGGTTATACATAGGAAGTTTTACTTTATGCATGTTGAAGGGTCAGCTGGAGAAAACAGACAGAACAGTGAGGTTAAAACACACTTACCCTTGTAACAAGAAGTTGTTGATTATAAATTCCCATTCTTAGCAAGGAGAGTTGATCAATATATGCAGGAATTTGAATAAATACTAAAACAATTACATCTATGTTTTTATCTACAATAGGCACTGGATTCATGGATCTGTTAAGAGAAGAAAGTGGTTTTAAAAGTGATTAAGCATGGGTATTGCCAGTATTTCATAATCATTATCTCGCTAGAAAAAAGTATCGCAATACTATTAAAGTTGAATAGCCAATCCTAACAAGAATGTTAATATCTAAATGTATTAGATATTTTTGGGTAAAATGTACTTAGATTTTTTATTTTTTTAAAACTTTTCGGAAAAATTAAAAAAATGCGCGGTCTGAACTGAAATGCGCGATTTTTTGCGCGATCACGTAAAATCTCTTACATTATTAGCAGAATCATAAGGTTTTAGGTCCATGAATTTATTGGGAATCAATGCATTCTTGTCATATAACTTTGTACTCGTTAAAAACTGATTTATTCTGTGAATTTTCTTGAGAAGAATATGCAAGTTCCACACTACCAAATACATTTGTGCTAGCTTCCATCTCTATCAGTGTTTTTAATTCAAAATAGACCCCCACCTTTAACCATTAATTTGAATGTGCAAAAAAGGTATTAAGTGCTCTTAATATGAAAGAAATTTGTGATTTGTAGAACAAAACCTCAATATTTAACCAAATAACCCTGGTGTTTTCTCTGATAATAAAATTTGATACAACATTTCTTTTTTCACCTCTTCTACAACATATGCACTGAACATAGATAGCGGACAGCAATTTGGAAAGTGGACTAGTTTTCGACGTTTAGTCCCAGGAAAAAATGCAGGTCAACCCACCTACCCCCACCCCAAAATGTGTGTTTTTTTTTATAGAAGACATCAGTATCTTCAAAGAAAAACAATGATTTGAACAAAGCAGTCGCTCGATAGCTGAGCAAATCAGACTTTTATTTGATATCTTAAACACAAAAAGTATAGGGAGATTATTAAGTGGTGTGACTGACACCTGCAAGGGTAATTCTTTGATTCATGCCAAGATTCCAAACTTTTGTTTAGTATATCCCAGTATTCATTCATGGCTAGAATTTCAGCGAGAATCCACTTGCAGAGATTCTCCTAAACAATTCTAGGAGGATCCAAATAGACTCTTGTAAACGGAGAAGAATCTCAGGAATCCCGTATAACTATCTGACGAGAAACTAAAATGGATTCTCACAGTATGTGAAGTAAATGGAGAAGAATCTCAGGAATCTCATATAACTATCTGACGAGAAACTAAAATGGATTCTCAGTGACGAAATTCTAACCCCGGTATATGAGTGAGTCACTCACATCAAGAGTCTCCAGTAGTCTAAGGCAAACTCCTAGGTTATTTCCGGGGGGGGGGCACTCAAATTCTTTTTGGTAGGGGTGTGCCGCCCAGGGTCTCAAAAAGGGGTGGCTACAGAGTGGATTTTATGACGGACAAATAGGGTCTTAGGAACTGATTTTTTTCAAAAAAGTAGGTTTTGAGAACTTGCCTATAGTTCAATTTTGATTAGTAAGAATGCAAATTTGTGTTTTTTTTGTTTTCGAACACAATATTGGGGCTTTGGAACGCCAAATTTCGTGATTTTTGAATTTTCAATGAAATGGGGGTCTTAAGAACTGATGCAGGGTCAAAAGGGGGTCATAAGAGCTAGCAGCAGAGGGTGAAAAAGGGGTCTTCAGCGCGGCATATACCTATACCCTTTTCCAATGTCAGTGCCCCCCCCCTCCCCCGGGGTGATTTCATGGATTCACTTTAAATATACACTTACCTATATCCTTTTCTTGTAGCTACTATTTGCACATTACCCCATTCCACTTCCATTCCTCTCCTCTTGCCGCGCCTCAGAATTATGTCCATTTTACCAACGTCTCTGGAGGTGTCTTTACGAGCCTCGCAAAATGCTAAGAATGTGTCCTTATGGTAAACTAAAGCTGGGATTCTTTAAAACAAAATGATTTATTATTAAAAGGTTATTTCAGGTCAGGAACTGTGCTGATTTTCATAAGAGGTTAAAACAAACCTCTCACTGGGGTAGGTAATTCACCAATAGTTTACCAATTAATATTACTGATGTCTTTCTTTACGGGAAAAACAAAACTTTTCCTTTACCTCAATCTTATTATAACTCATCACAGGCATGAATTAATGACTTTTGAAATACTTATCATTATGCAATGCATACCTAACCATGGGCCTGCTGAAGCCAAACAATGATATTGGCAAGGTGACAGGATGATAGCTCAATCATTTAAACTATAGTGACGTGGCTTGCATGTCTCAAGGTCAAAGGTCAGGGTACATAATATGGATTTGTTTGACATGATTTAGATTTTATCTTAAAACTCCTGTAAATATATACTTTAAAACTACTTAATTTCGTGAAGGATTTTATGTCACGAGGGATGTGGGTTCGAGATTGAAAGTAACAGTAAAATATCCAGATTCGCAAAATTAAATATCCGTTGAAATAGCAGTAATTTAAATTCGTGAAATAAAGTATACATGAAATTATAGTGTTTAACAGTATCTCACCTGGAAGTATTGTATCCCATCATTCCTTGGGTAAAAAGAGTCTGAAACTCTGTCTCTTTGGCTCCAACACGAGCATACAGAGTTCTTTTCACATGGTGCTTGCTTGTATCGATTAAGAAATCTATAGGTTGTTGAAACAGGATCAAGTAATACACAATGGCGAGTACGCCGAAACAGATTAGGGCTAGCTGATAGTTGATTTTGACGGGTATGTGTAGCCTCTGACATACATTTCCAAGGCTCAACCATGCCAATGCACTCACACACATGACACAAAGAAAAACCCACAAGGAAATCATCAATGGCTTATAGAAGTGAGTGTGATGAAGCCGGATGTAATCAGCCACCTGCGAGAGAAAAACAACCAACGGGTCTTATCAATGTACCGTATTATCCCTAATAAGCGCCCAGGGCGGTTAGCAAAGTCATTTTGGGTGACCGCTTATAAAAGCGTTACCTTTTTTAATTCAGTATTGAGAACCCTGTTGAATTTGGAAAGGTTTATTCAAAAAATGCAAAAGAAAACCTTCAAAACTAGCCTGAAAATACACTATCAATTTTCATCAGGTTTTCACTATTGAGCAGCCATCTTTTCTTTTCATTTGTGGCTAAAATATATCACCACGCATACCAATACGCACAGGCTATATTGAAAAGGTGGGCGCGTATAAGGGCATGGGCGCTTAAAAGGTATATTATGTGATCTTTCCAGGGAACACCCTCAACATCAAAAAAAAAATTGAAAGCAGATTTTCTTGCAGATTTACATTTCTGATCATAAATCGTACATACATTACATACAGTTACAGGGCGATACGATTCTTAATTAATTCAAAATCATGGTTTTAGAGTGAAAATAAACTGTTGGATTATCCGACAACTTATTTTTCTCTTGTCTAAATTCACTCTAAAACCATGATTTTGTGGTAATTAGGAATCGTGTCGCTCTGTAACTTGGAATATATTCATGATTTATGATCCGAAATGTAAATCTGCAATAGAATCTACTTTCTAAAGAAAATCATGAATAGAGGGCGCTCCCTGGAAAAGATCACATAATATGCCTTTAATAGGGATAATACGGTAGTCCTTCTTGTGACAATCATGATTTAAATCTAAAAATCTAATTATGTCAGACAATTTAAATGTTGTGTAAAATACTGAGAACTCAATCATTGTTGTGTACTTTGGTAACATTAAAATAGATATTTTTCTGTATTCGTAATTGCATTAAATTATACAATTGAACAAAAGTAGGTTCCCCTATCTATTATTATTATACTATTTAAGACTCCCTTTGCATCCTAACGAGACAAGGACCTTGACATGGGCTTTTTCCTGGCTTGCTGGTATATTGCAGATTTTCAGTAAACTGATTACCTTTAAGCATTCTAACTAAGTCTAAGCAGGTTTTACCTGTATTTATATTCCATATAGGTTTAATTTGTCATAGGCATAGCGTACACAGAGTTGGTTACATTAAGATTTAATGCTAATTGCATACTAAGGTTTGCTGAACGATCTAAGTTGTTCCCAATTATATGTTTTACGTCATTTGTTGTTCAAAGAAATGCAATTAATTAAGAAAGAGGCGATCGCACGCAACTTGCCAAATATCAGGACAGGTTGCATCAGGTGATCACTTATAGGCCTACATCACTGTAGTTGACTTCAATCCAACATGTGTATGACCGGTCGTTCAATCTATGAAATAAATGTTAGTGATTTGTGTTTCATAGTCCACTTGAGTGACTCCAACTCGCCACGACCTGCGCTACTGGTTAATACATAATGTATAGTCAGCATAAAACCTGGTCAAGCAACCTAGTCGGATAGGTAGGGCAAGTTAAACCCATACATTCTCTTGGTCGGCCATCCAGGTTTACTGTCCCCTTAGCCAATAAATTACCCAGAATTCACTCTGATTCACTGCATGTTGCTACATGTGACGCGTTCTGCGCATGGTGTGCACTTATATTCCTAGCGTGAATTTCACCTTTGCGAGTTTGTGTGACATCAGCCCGACTATGAGAATACCAGTAATCAATTCAGCTTTCTTTACCTGTTTGGTGCTGATGATCAATGTGCACTGGGTTTGAAATTATTGGTTGTCTATGAATCTGTCACATGGTTCTCACAAGGGTTCCCATAACTACTAGTAAACAGTGATCTGTAAAGCAAAATAAGATCAAGGAGACTATGACAATAGATTAATTAGAAATTGGCATGATAAATGTCCAGAAAGTGTAGGGGATATAGAGCATTTTCTATTGATGTTTGTTTTTTTATGACTGAGACATGCCTCTACAAAATGCAGAAAGAACAATTTCCACATTCATCTCTCCATAGGAATAATAAACATAAAAAAGGTGGGGTCGGACATACATTTGGAGGAGTCAGACATACCTGTGCAACATAATTCACAGAGCATCAAATCACATCACTCTGTTATGGAATCAGCCTACTTGTATTTAGTGTTGATACTGTATCCATAATACACAGGGTTGGATATTAAGCTTTTTTGGTACCAGCCAGTCAGGTAGGTAGCTTCAAATAGTTACCAGCTCGACAAGAAATTCACCTGCCCAAATTTGTTTCTCGATTACACAGATGTTGGTCATGTTTCATTATCATCATTCATATCACGCTTTGTTTGTTTGATAAGTTTCCTCATCACTATCATCAAGTGCTATAAATTATTTATAATTCAGCCCAGAATGTCTACGCGAATCTGCAAATTGATTTGCATAATGACTTACCAAACATGCCACAATGTGGGCCAAAAGTTAAAGGGGTACAAAGAGATTTCTCAAAAAATAAAATTCAACATTTTGACCTTGTTTAGATAGATGATATATACATACATGTCGAAACACTCTCATGGTAGATTTCTTTTAAAAAAAGCAGTAAACATTTAAAATAAAGACATTTTCTCAGCATTTCCGAAGATATAAAGTGCTTTTCACTTTATTTTGTATTTTGGTTAAAAATCTCCACCAATTGAATCAGGGAGGTCATGACTATGCATCACGCAACAAGCCATGGATGGTCTTCAAGGTTATTTTGAATAAACATGAAACAAATAAGTTAGAAGCCATCTGTGGCCTTTATTTAGATGAATTTGGGTAATTTCGATGTGATCATCGAAACTCAAAAGGCTATCAAATCCATGAAATTCACATGAAATACTGCAAATTAAGCTCCGTCATTTTAGGTGGTAGTTAGTACACGTACTTTTATAAGCATTACGTATTATATGTGAAAAACCCAACTTCTGAAAAAATTGAGGGCTCCCTCCATGAAGGATCTCTCAGTGCCCCTTTAAACTATGTTTCAACCCGCACAGAAAAGTAAAACATTTATTTCCGTTTGTTGAAAATAAAAATAATAAATTTAGATCCCCATTTTTACGTTGCTTTACTGCTGCTGCGCATGATCCTCTACACAAAAGAGATTGGGTCAAGTACAGAAATGAATTGTGAGATTTTTTCTGCATGTGTTATGTTCAAGGAATTAATTTCCTTCCTCCAATGTAAACTCTGAGCGTGAATTTGCATGATTTAAATGGTGAACGCTGAGCCTGAAGGGAGAGATCCTTGCAATTACAAATAGAGTTAATTGTCTTACTATTTCATTCGCTGAACCTTTACTTGCATGTTGTACAGCAGATCGATATTCAGCTTGATGATGTGATATTATTTCTTGGATAATTTATTATGAACAATTTGTTTGAAATGATCGTACCTTGTTTTGTTAAGCGAACCAATTTCTGCTATTTTTAAGCTTATTCTAGCATGTCCCTTCTGCCTAAAAGTGTCTACAACGTGCACCAAATGGCGTAATTCGTGGGTTGGTTTTTCAAAAACCTTCACTTCGCAAAACAAATGTTGGGATTTCCTATTATTTATTTACTTTTAAAAAATCAATCAGGCATTTTACAGTGCTTTTTATGATCTGAACGACCAAGTAGAATTGAGGAATCTGCACTTTGATAGTTTGAATAAAAAGGTACCCGTCATACGCCAAATTGAAACTGATTAAACTATTATACTAGGCCTTTATATAAGTATATCTCTGATAACAATTATGCATGTCACCAATATAATTGCACACCTGGATCCCTGGGAGGCCAGGTGTATAATGTTGTAATCATCCGCGTGAACGAAAACGTGGTATATGGGTGCTTTTTTCGACCACAACGTGTTAAGGGTATCAAAATAGCAAATTTCAGAGAATAAGTGTGTCTTTTTCAACATGAATCCGCGCTAAGGGTTGCTTGAGCCGAGAGTCATGTGTCATCATTCAAATAGCCCCTTACTTGTACTTGGTTGTGTAAATCCTTTACAGATGAGTCCGCAGCTAAACTGGATTGTTGGTGCATGACGTCCGTAGCCAGACGGAAAGGTGCATGCAGTGAAGAAAAAATGGTGCGCCTACTGACAAAATATTACGTGAGTTTTTCAAAATAAGGGTGCGCTATCAACTGGAACTTAATATAAGGACATTGCTACCATGTGTGGAGGGTTGCATACCCGGATGGTAGGCATGGATGAGGTCCTGAATGTGTTGACTGACGGATGAATATGAAGGACAGCAGCTGGTGGAAGTCTGTTCCAAACATAGATCGTCCTTTGTTAAATGTTCAATTTTAAGTCGTGTGTAATGGTGACCCCCAAGTAGTACCATGGTCAAGTAGTCTGCCTGTTGAACACAAGGAATGTTCTCGTCCAGTAATGTGTACTGAAGTGATGGGCAAGTGGTGTGCGCTTCATTAAGTGCACTTTTAAGTGCTGCTCTATCAATCACACTTAAAAGTATGATTGATATAGAGCAGCACATTTTATGACGTTGAGTATATAATGCTTAACATTTGATTGACAAGGTTACCGTGACGGCACCTACATGTACTAGACGCTTGTTTTAGTTGTAAAAAATGATCATGATCAGGAAGTCGACCAAGGGTCGCGTTCTTGCGCGTCATTGCATCATAGGACCCGGGGGGGGGGGGGGGGAACAATGTGAACAATGTGTAATTTAATAACAGCGAAACACGCATGCCGTTAAATCGATTTTCGTAAATGCATCGTTGCTGCTGTACACCTTTATCCATGATCATGAGGTAAACAATGGCAGGCAGCGTTGAGGGGATTCAAATCAAATGGGAAAAATGCCTTCCTTAAACAAAAAGACTGCAGTAATTTCATGCTCTCTGCGCTGAACCGACATGAAGGACGCCCATCATAGGAGACCATTTGCAACTGCTGTCGTTACTGCAGACATACCAAGCCAAAATACCCCTTCTTGAAATCCAGAATAGCCTCTGATTTTTAAGTTATAAATTGCAGATTACACCTGTAAAAGTCCAAATAAAATTACATGCAGATCACATCAGTCACAACTCACAGCAATGTATCAATGTGTGTCCTTATTACGCAATGTTATAGGTTGTAATTATACCTAACTTCACGTAGCTATTGCTTGCAATAGCTACATGACATAGCCCCTGGTTTCAAAACGCAATACAAAGTGTCACAGCAGCGAGTAATTTTTCATGGAAATATTTCTTGAACACCGCAAAAGGTTAGACGTTTGCAAATAAGATTATCAGTAATACGTTTTCCTACAGTGCATTCCTACCTACCTTATTTTTAAAACCGAACAACGGAAGCAGAAAAACAGCGCATTATCTGAGGTGTGAAAATGAAAATTCGTGAATACATGTCGTCTAAACGGATTAAGATAGCAGCTTCCTTTGTATGTACTTCTTTACGTTTACCGCGACCACCTGTGTGTCTTTAACAACTGTCAAAGTTCTCGAATTCCACGACGTGTGATTAACGTAGTGTACGTCCCCGGAATCTTAAAATAACCGCTATCGTGTGTAGTAATATACTGATAACACGATATGTAGCGATGCATGCTTGAGGGCAGCATATAAGTCAGCCTATTTTTTTCCCTCGTGGCAATGCCGTTTCCAACGAGATCTCGCGTGGTTTCATTGCGGCATTTTAGTCTCTTTGACAGTGGTTTCAGACGGACGCTGCGCATGTACCAATGATTTGGAAACAGCAGCGTTTCAGCGTTTTACGCAACAAATCTGCATTGAGTCTAATCAACGCACGTTGTTTACCACTATTTTCGTGAGTTCGACTGAGTTGCGGATCTCTTATTCAAATACAAATTGACGACGATGTAATCCACCGATTTTCATGTTTGAAATATATCTGTAACTCTGAAGTATTTGCTTAGCCCATGTGACATTTTCTAAGACGTCAAATGTAGCCTGGACGGTAGGTGCATACCACTGAAAATTGGGTTTATATGCCACCACACAACACGGGGGTTCCGTAACGGTCGATCCCGGGGTAGAATTTGCGTGTAGGTTGTAATACCTGCACACAGTGCACTACCTGACCCTGAAGTGCAATAGCAATTTCTTGCGACCTCTGCAGTTCACCCGAGATAGTTAACCCCTAACCAAATCATAAGTTAGATTGTGACCTCTAATTTCTCTAATTCGGTTTTGACCATTTTTAACGGCTAAAACTTCAGGACCCCTTGGGCCTTACATTTCTGGGGGACCCCTTAAATTTAGTTTAAATTGCAGTCCTTAAAGGTAGATGTTCCGATTTTCAACTTGAAGTTTTCTATTCTACATGAAAGGTCATCCTTAAAAAAGTCGTGTTCCAAAGTTTGAGTTGCATAGCTCTAATAATGGTTCTTATTTTAGACGCACAAGATGCTGTGAACTGTACCCATTGAGTAGTACACAAACTATATCGGTGGTTACCACCATTCGCGGTAATTCGACGTTATTTCATCGATTTCGCCGTAATTATACCGATTTAGGCCGTCAAATTTCAGTATGATGATGAGAAAAATACGAGCTTTCATATGATATGAAAATCTCCGTATGTTTGAAATAATTCTGTGTTACGAAAATGTGATCGGGTCATCTACCTTTAAAGGGTCCTGAAAAATGTAATGGGACTCCTCACATTTTTGAGCCAATGCTAGCCCTCTGAGTCTGAAGTCGACTCGCTCGAGCTTCGACGTCGTCGTCAACGACGACTGTTTACGCTAGTTTTCGTAGAGCTCTACTCTGTGACACATACAGCTGTTTTGTACTACATTGTATTACCTGAGACTGAGAGGTCCGTTTGTACGTAGACCAGGGTTTCTTTTCTTTTCTTCAGATATTATTATTTTAAATCTCATCACTCATCAATTCAATCATTCATTATCATGTTCATGACTCATGACATGAGTGCAGAATTCGACAGACTCAAGTTTTTTCACTAGTTTACGCTTCTTTCCAAAAGGTTACATCATGTAACCAATTGCTGAGAAATAATTTGTTGATAAAGGGCACATTTTACGCAAAATATGGTGTTCATTTACCTACATTTAATCTAGAAAATCCTGCATATTGTTGGTGACTAAATTAAAGCTCCGAAGCACGTAAAAATTCTCTATTGACACCGGAACCAAAAAATCAGCCACAACTAAAATAGATGCATTCTAAGTTTCTCTCAATTAATTGAAATTTGAAATATTATTCATTATTTATACAAATTCTGATTACGTCAATCCTTAGGAGAGAAGCATTTAAACAAACATAAATTACATACTACTTGTAATTACAATAAATGACGACGTAAGTTGAATGTGATCGCTCCATTTTATTACAGACTCGGTTTAGCTTATCCATTCTAGTTTTTGCTTCTAATCTGTCATCGGACAGCGAGTGAACTCGATTGCATTCAACTCGCCCCGAGTACCCCCGACCTGTGCCGGGGCTGCCGGCCGCGATTTTTTGTTTCGTAACCAAGCCAGCTAATTGTTTTCGTTGGATCCAATTACTTGTTGCAATAATGCAATCATGCAAATAACTTTGACTTACACATGTTTCAACTTTGAAAAAATGTCAAACAAATTTGTTGCACAAATTCTGCCGTATCGAGAATCGAACCATACCGTTATTTAGTTTATGAGACGTCATCAGCTCCGGGCAATCACTGCAGAACAATAATTCATCCAAATACCTAGGTGGCTGGTTCAGATAGCACACAGTTATGACAGTAATCACACACAAATCAATGATATCCCCCCAGATATCATGGCATAGAAAACCATTCCTAGTGCAACTTTGCTGTTGTTATGCGCGGTCATTGAAATCGCCATAACTTTTAAACTATACATTCGATTTTTTTGAATGACGTTTTTAAAATCTTCCATGGTCTCTCACCTGACTATTTAAACTTTAAGTTTACACGTATATCATCTCTACATAACCACAGTACCAGGGGTAGCTCATACAACTTCACCATTCCTAGGATTCAGGGCCAGGCTAAAAACACCTTTTTTTACAGTGGTATCCAACATTGGAACTCCCTGCCTAATTCCATCAAGGAAATCAATAATTATTTCAGATTTAAAAAGGCCATCAAAAAATACCTGGCTGACCAGGCCCTTGAGGCTGAGCAGGATCCATTTGTTGCTTCATAGCTTTGGTACGGGATTTTTAGGGTTCGTTTGTGCAATATTCTTTGTGTTTTGTGTTTTTATATAATATATTTATTTATCTGTTTTTACCGTTGTCTCGTCACGTTCCTGTCTTTCGCCCTCATGTCTCTCTTTTCCTATAAAAGGACCCCAATGGAAATAAGCTTCCTTTATGGAGGCTTTTTGGGCTATCCTTGGTACTCTCCTGGTATTTTATACATTTTCCCAATCCTGCCGTACTCTAGCATCTTGCTTTTATGTCTTTTATGTGTGCTTTTATATAAACATGTGTATTTTGATATTGTGCAATTGTAATTTGAGTACTGAATAAATATGAATGAATGAATGATGTATCAAACTGCGGAGAAGTAATTTGTTCATTTAATGTATACCTCAGATTTTTGGTACCGATTATCAATTTTGAATTAGCTAACATTAAAGCACCTGGTCAGGGACTTTTTGTGCTAGGTGTAACTTTTATAATGCTAGTCTCAGGGATGAGCGGGTGGGGGTAGCGCGTTACAGCCTATAAAAGGTATGGCTATATGTCACTCATTAGCCCCACCAGGAAATGTCAAATCCCAGCCTGGCACCGTTGAACGCTCTACGGGGATCTGCTGTGGGTCTCGTATTATAACTGGACCTAGCTGCTCATCTGGTTAAAGTCGCTATGTACATCGCCAAGTCAACATTATCCGCATACTATTATTTTAAATGCCTCATTGATGATGCTCTCGAGTAAAAATAATCACTAAAAAAGAACGATTTTATAAAAAACATAATTATACCGTACTACTAATAAAATAAAACCATGTTAAAGTCAAACTTCATTACCTTTCTGACGCTGATTGCTGCATGAACATTCTTAGGCGCAGATTACCAGATCTCCATGCAAAAAACAAAATCCAAAATTGTTAAGGTAGGCGGCATCTTCATCTCTAGCATCTGTTGTCAATTGCTTGAGAGTCAGCAATTATAGTCACGGCCACGTTATGTATAGTCAACCGATAGTCACAGAATGATTGTACACGCCCCCATAATTGATATTACCACGCCCCATAAAAATGAATCACCATTGGAACTTTGGAAGTTCAATGTATATCAAACAGTATCAAAATGAAAGTTATAATATGTCCATTATAATCTTAAACACGTTGTCCTCAAAATCGGCAGAAAAAAACTCATGGTCAAAATCAGAAATGTACCGACGGAGGCTCGTGTGTACCGACGGGGATATTTCAGGGGGGCCACCGAGCCCCCGGGCCCCCCTCTGGGTACGCCACTGAGTACAACACATTCGGAAGTGCACCGGTAATTACTTTGTTTTCTGACGAACTAAGTTATAAATGAGAGTTGAAACAAAAGGCCCTATCCAGGTGTTATCTAACGTAAGCAGACCGATTGAGACATCTGTCACAGCTCGCTAGTACATCAATAACGACCAGTAATTCATAGTTTTCAGGGAAAAAATGACATACATGTACATAATTTATTTTGTAATTTTACTGCACTGTCACGCTATAGTCCTACTGTTTGTTACACTGCAAAAAGAAGCGTTTATATTTCTGATAACACTTAATAAACACTTCAACATGTTTATTTTTGTGTTTTACGTGTAAAGGTATAGGAGGCATGGCATACGATAAATGTTTGCATAAACACTACAACACGTTTAAAGAGGTAATTGTGTAATATTTATAAACACACCAACATGTTTATATCAGCAATAAGTAACATGTTGGGGTGTTAATAATTATACAAAAAATACCACTATAAACGTGTTGTAGTGTTTATGCAAACGTTTATCGTATGCAATGCCTCCTATACCTTTACACGTAAAACACAAAAATAAACGTGTTGAAGTATTTATTAAGTGTTATCAGAAATATAAACGTTTCTTTTTACAGTGTATACGGTTTAGGCTTACGGGCTTACGGCACCGTGGAATGTTATAATGTCGTCTTTCCCTGTATACGGACGGCAAGAAGGAACAAGATGAAGGGTGTCATCGTCAAAAGTCTTTCAAACTGAATCTGAACACTTTGGTTTCTATTGACTCATTGGTTTTTTATTTCCGCTAGTTGAAGGAAGCGAAACATACATTTCTAATTCGCAGTGTTCATGTTTAATAGCTCCGTTTTAGTACACAGTGTAAGATGAAGAAAACAAGTTAAACTTCTTGCGATTATTAACTGTAAGAAAGAGGACACATTGTCATATCTCTTTGCTGGTGATAGAGAAGTACTTCAGGAAAAGAGATCGTTGAATTCAGATGTCTCATCCTATATGCTCACATCGGGGTAGTCTATGTCACTGTATTCAAAGGTTGAAATTAGATAGAGTGGATTTTTTAAGGCAGGACGATTAACGGATCTATCTACATCGCTTATGGACTTAGGATGTAAGAGACACTGTAAATGTAACCGCGTAGGATTTCACATTAACGATACTGTCCAATCCAGCTGTAATTATTGCTTGCAATTGTACGATTTCTTTCCATGAATTTATGATTGCTATTCGGATACACTTTAATTTTTGACGACGGTACATGTATAGGCCTACTTTTGACTGCATCTATGATGTTGGAAAAATTCACATCTCGCTGGAGTGACGTTGCACGGAACAGGAGGAGTTACCGCGCTAGACGTGTTGAGGATAAGGTCACAGATGCGTGATTTTAGGGTGCGTTGACTTTGATAGCAGGGGTGGGGAGGTGTGGGGGGGGGGGGGGGGGGCGGTGTGTTCCAACAGGCGAATGCAGCCTGGGAAGAACCTTTTACATTTTGTAGTTTACATCTTGCTTTTTGCGTTGACGTGCTGATATTATCATAAATTGCGACATTTGGGAACAAGTAACAGGGGATTAGTTGTTATGTATATTCGATTGATGTCGACTAAAAGCGTTTTGGTTTATTATCCTCTCATTTGCGAACGTCACCACATCCAAGCCTCTAAGTTATTCAATTACTTATCTTAACTAAGTAAAACATTCTCAAGCTTCAGTCCTACGCATTTCCAGATATATATTTTGGGTATGTATTCCGTGTTACAAAATGAACCTCTGATTTCATCTTTGAAAACACGCATTCGTCACGAGGGTCAATTTCAATAGATTACTTGCTTTCAAACTCAGGAAGTGCATACAGACGAGTTCCAGGGTGCCTTTCTTCGCGAACTACATTCACATCACAAGTATTCAGCTTGTCGGTGACATCTCGGAGCAATTGTAATTCGGAGGCTGAACGATCAGAGGATCAATGTGTTTCTTAATTGTTAAAGGGTAGGGGATTCAATTTAGTCAGTTTCCGGATCAAAATATACAGTGCTGCATGAAAAGCAGCAATTCCAAAACACATCTGCCAAAGAAGCTGTGCAAAGCAGTTTAATGCAGGCGAATTCACCTGATTAAGTGACCTGAGACGATGCAGACCAAGCCAGGATCCGGTGTTTATCCACGCATCACTAATCAAACGTTAATATGACGTGCATTACGTCCAGGGGTGGACCTTCATTTTTTCAGCTTTTGCATAACCGAGCCACAATCAAAATACAAAATTGAGATGACCAAGATACAACCAATTTCTTCACTGGGTAACGGTAAATGCAGTTGAACTTTGAATAAAGGTATTTCATATTCTAAATTTATTAGGAAAGTGACCGAGTTACTCTACACGATGACTATCACATTTAATCAAAGATGAAAAAAAGGAGAACTATTATAAGCTTGCCAATTATTTTGCGCGCTCGCTTCAAACGCCTTGGGCAATCGACTGCAGTAACACTAGAAAGTTGTTATAAGCAAAATGTCATGTCTTTTATAACACACCAAATTGATTAAAGGAAATTAAAAAACAAAATTGTGTCATTATTTAACCGTCAACATATTTATCTTCACACGTGAATAAACGATGAGAATAAAGCATTTCTACATATTCGACAATCGGTCGGCAGTGTCGGTGTGCATAAAACGAATAAACGATCGATCGTATTTCAAACACAACTTCAGATTTCAGGATAGCTCGTGCGTGCGTTGGAGGAGCTCATTTGATTCGAAACTCAAAATGATTTGTCGACATCGGAGTTTTGAGTAACTAACATGATCTGACAACAATGAAGATCAAAGGATTCAATCATGTCAAAAGGCCATTCTTTTCTTTTATTTCAACAGTCTATATGATCAAATTGGAATGTTTGCATTATTGTGGTATATTAATTTCAATTCACGTATTAACATTGATCATAATAATATTCTTTATGTAGCTTTACTACGGCATTAGTGCTTACATTTCATATGAGTTTTGATATTGCTTTTCTTGCGCATGTTTGAAAAATTGATTTCCACTAGTACATTTAAATCCGTGTTATTGTCTTTAAAATCTCACATGGCGCGGTGACATTCACGTTGCAGGTGAATTTCGAAATGTCACCTTTTTTCAACCGAGAAGGTATCGCTTTCTGTTGAGTGCACTTGCTTTAATAAATGAAGAAAAACAAGGGTAAACGCATTAGATTTCTATTGTGGTAATTCATGGTGAAGTAAAACAATCGGTCTACAGTACTCCAGAGGACATTGGGATATATTTTCACCATTTTCCGATTAAAAAGGACATCCAGTTTTGTTTTATAAACCCCATAAACGCACGTACGTTGGCAATCCCCACCAATGACCTGTATATGGACCATTTAACGTTCGTTTCCCCGTTCCTGCACTTGTGTACGTTGATCTAACACTTCCTTTAATAATCACCGAGTAACACAGTACTTCCTTTAGATACATTCGAGTGACATTCGTTTCCTTGTTCAGTTGCCGACTTTAAAGATCAACGCGTACCGTAGGTTTGCCTGTTTTAGCGTTTCCTAAGAGATCACCGATCGACTATTGTTTCCCTTTTCAGCGCTTCCTTGAAAGATATTCGAGTGACATTACTAAATAGGCCCCTGTACTTTTACATGTTTAAGGGGTGTTACAAAACGTCGATTTCTCGCTTATAAAGCGACTGGATTTTTCAACTTTACCATTTTTCTTCAAGTTCATGATATTTGTGGTCATTGAAGTACAAAATTTATATAGAGTAACCCTGAAAATTCTGAGAAATAAGCCCCCGAATTTGGACAGCTGGCGTATCGCTCTCATAATATCATCACAAAATTGAGCAGTGTTGACAGAACATTTTCAGTCAAAATCACACAAAAACCTGCAAAATATACTGAAAAGATCTAATTTTGCACTGTGGTAACAGGTATTAGTCCAAAAATCAGTATTATATTCCAACTTTAATCATTTGAGGGCAATAAGTACCTTTCCTGATGTCGTCGGTAAGGGCTACAATCATTTACTGATGTGGAATCTAAAATATAACTGACTACGTTCGTTTTCCTGTTTCAGCGCTACCTAAACGATCACCGAGTGACGTAGGTTTCCCGGATCAAGCGTTTCCTTTGAAGATCACCGAGTAACGTACATTTCACACATGCCCAAGATATTGCACTTTAAGAACTTGTAAATTATGACCTAATGGTGTCTCCAAATGTTTCTTAATTTACCTCTCTGTATCTACAAGGTTTCGGTTACTTATCAAAACATACCGGATAAACGGTATTATCGCTTGATGATTAACCTATCGTGATTTTAGATATAACCTCTGTTTGGCAAAAATAAAAATAAAGGACTTGTGCTGGTCCTTATTTTTTACACTAGCAACAGTTCCCTATTGTTCAAACAACTAACGGGTGACTGGAAAGTGGGCCCAGAATGTTGATGACGCATTCTCCATTATCCCCGGACATCTAATAATGATCGATGATATTTTCGGCTTTGTATCACAATGAATCATGTAACAAGTCACTTTTAAACCGATATTATAAATGCGCTAAACTGGCAAGAAGCGCTCAACTGACTACCTCATCTAACCATTAGATGTGTATGCTACAATGGCTCGTGATGACGGAATTTATCAAAACCGAATAGCAATAATAAGATGAACAGACAACTGGATAATTAATCTTTACAACCGCCCTCTAACTGTAGAGGGCGTTATTGCGAAACTATCATAAAGGAGATTAATTCTAATTTTGTTATGCGCACTTGAACATGGAACTCTATGTGAATGTATAATTGGTTTTTATAATACGTTTACCATAATATATTTACTTATATTTATCATTTATTCCTAACCTGAATGAAGACAAATGTTGCTGAGGTATATCCCTATGAAATGTAAATACAAAAATAAAGCAATGTCGTCCAAACGATTATTGTCAAAATTGATATTGAAATCACTCCACTTGATGAACAGTGAAATTAAAAACACACAATTCATATGTCGCATGGAAAAGAGATTAAACTAGATTGCCTTTTTCTTCACTCATAATGTGGCATAGCACTAAGTAGAGTGGTTTTTGCTGTTTTAATAGTAAATTCAGGGTCTTTCGGAAAAGGGTAAAAATGGGAAGTATGTAGGATCTAAGCGAATGTCATAGAATTCACATTGCCAGGGTGCATGTCCCTAAAAAGGGAGCACATGTTCCACGTCATTTACTTCATTGATTACTATGTACTTGGCTGTAATCTTTACACAATCTTAAAGATAATTTAAGGTGCCTTGCACTGTTAAACGGATTGTGTCACTTTTTAGGAGAAAAGATGCTTGTGGAAATAGATATTTTGCTCAAATTTATTAATCAGTATTTACTATTTGACGTGGTTATGAGCTTCAAGGTTACTAAATTACCGTTTGTTTTGTCGCATTTGCTTTATCCTACCAAAATTGATTACGTTTGATTACGAAAAGTCAAATCATATGTACTATTTTTAAAATTACAGCCAAATACTAAGTAATCAATGAGGTCAATGACGTGGAACACGTGCACCTTTTTTAGGGACACCTTGTAGTATACCTTGTATATCTAGAGATGCCACTGTTCTCGAAATTTTTGTACATAAATAAATTTAAAAAACTAGATCTTGAAAAGGACATATCCGAGTTGGGAACGTAGAAGTGGCTGATGATTTTTTAAAAACCAATACGATATTACGTTTTATGGCGTCATCGCCTCTTCACGTCCATCGTTGCATTAAGTAGACGGCGCTCCAACGTTCAAACTCTCTGTGCCATAATACTTCACATTCACTTTTAGCATATAGGTATATTATATAAAGCTACGAGCTTATGACCACTTGTATTTCATTTATGCCGGGCTTAATAATATACCAAGGAAACGTGATATATTGGAATTTATACATAAACTCTAGCAAATGAGACAGTCTGCTCTGTGAGAACAATCATTGATTAGAACGGTAAGTGATATCCAAACACACTATTTTTCGTTTGCATACACGGATGCTGGGCTTGGGATTTGAGGATCATAGCAAATTAATGTAGGCACGAAATATAATTCTCAAATTTGTATGTAATATTATCAATAATACAGTCGTCAATGTTCAATGGCAAACTAATTCACGTAACTCGTGAGCTTTGGATTCAGACGTAATGTCTCTGCTTTCAGTTTAGACATAACCTTGTCATTATGTCGCTTGGAATCAAAAGTGATCAAAATTAGTCTTTAGAGGCAGTTTTCAGTGATACTTAAGAGTCGCGAAATAATGTTTCAAAGCTCGTGATATTTCACCACGTGTGTTGTATTGTGAAAGAACCGTGAAGTTTCACGAGGACCGTGCGCATTTAGGGTTGGACCATTAAACATCGTGGGAATGTGGTTGAATAAGTGAACATCCGTTGTCGCTATTGTCAGTTTTAGCGCCTTCATGCCTCCTGGAGACTTACCCTACAAATATACTCTCTGAAGTTTTGGGTGACGCAAGTGGCTGTTTTGTCTTAGTCAGTTACAGTCACTCTATACAAATATCAGCATTAAAAGTAGTAAAGCAATGGATTTAGCTCGCTAGCTCAATCAATCATAGGTTCAGCTACGATCAGTAACCATCAATTAATTTGTGTTTATGTAATATCGTTAGACATTTATTGACGCCTACCAAAAATACACACCCTCTGTATAGCACATACCTGAACACTTTGGATAAAAGAGGCTAATAAAATAAAATTCATATCGTGAAAGACTACCTATTCATTCATTGTACCGTAGATACATATTATACCACATTCCTGGAACAATTACGTTATTATAATACTAATGAGGTGATTTCACTCACTTTATTCGAATTAGCAATCAAGACATGATCACAGGAATAGGGCAATTAAGAATAATGGCGTATGATGTGTAATAATGGGCTATTTTACCGGTTCCCGGCACAGATGGTCTCCACATAAGCTTGCTCAGTCGGTGAACATAATCATTGTGTAGTCCCTGGAAACAGGGAACCAGCATAATCTTTAAGGGCAGACGACTGAAATGAAAACTAGTCATAATTTTGGCGGGAAACCGATTAATAATGTGCTCAATTAACAATCTGAATGAAGACATTAACTATTTCGTAGATTTGCTTCATTTCATTTACTCTTGATATGAAGACGTAATAACATTTCACAACAAACAACGAAACATTGAACAAAACAGAAGCATAGGAATATGCGTTCTTTCTCTCTACATCGTCATTAACATTGCATTACTTTGCCTAATTGTATCAGCGTGCACGGTATTATCTCATAATGTTATTATGATAATATTCTTTAATGTAAATAAATGATGATGATGTTTTTAAGCTATCTATTCTTAATATTAAACACGTTCTGTATTAAGTATAGGACAGCCCATGCCATTAGCGTGATTATATCCTATAGTCAAGGTCAATTTTCTACATCACTTTATAACAATAGCGTAAGCAAATGGCTGGAATTATCCTTCATTCTTCAGTAATAATACAGCGTACTCACCGAGGCTATTAAGGGGGCTGTGCACCTTCAGGTACAGCCTCCGTTACTGCTTGCGGAGGCTATACGAAGGTGCACATCCCCCTTAACGCACGTATGATAGCATCATTTGTATTTAAGTTCGTTTGTAGCAATATTTGAAAATATTTACATCGATATTTGTTTATTATGTTCCGAGATATCCGTAAAAATACCCCCAAACCAGATCAACATACATCACAAGGTGTCGCTCTACCATGAATCTTTATTCCTCTAATATTTTCTTATATCTTTATCATGATATATTCTCTTTGTGAAACTCCCGGGGAAAATCCACCCTAATAATTATAATAATTTTTTTATGACGTAAAATTCACCACGATATGGCAGACAAATCTACCACCATATCATGGAAAATAGACGATGATATCGTGGATAACGTAGAGATGCACCAAGATATCGTAGAAATTCATCAAGATATTGTAAATCCAAAGCGTGCAAATCAACTACAATATTATAGTAGAAATGCATAATGATATCGTGAAGATTAAGCACGATATCGTAGAGAATCCACCACCTTATCGTAGAAAATCTCCACGATATCGTAGAAACAAACCACGACATCGTAGAAACATACCACGATATTGGAGAAATATACCACGATATCGTAGAAATCCACCACGATATCGTAGAAAATACACCACCTTATCGTAGAAATCCTCCTCGATATCGTACAAATCCACCACAATTAATATCGTAGAAAATCCAACACCTTATCGTAGAAATTCTCAACGATATCGTACAAATCCACCACCATATCGTAGAAATTCACCACAATATCGTATAGAAATCCACCACAATATCCTAGAAATCCATCAAGATATTATATACTAATATTGTTAAAATTGCAGCACGATATCTTAGAAATCAAGCTCGATATGGCAGAAAATCCGTGATATGGTGACAAATCCACGATATCATGGATAATTTATCCCAACATCTCACGTTGTCCTTCCCTTAAAAAATCATATTACATGATAGATTGTAAATCTTCATCGATATTTTTAATAAACTACCACACACTATCCTTGAGACCCACATTAAGGCCGATATAAAGCTGAAGATTTTTGTCATCTATACTCATCTTATAAGGTGTCCAAGGGATCTAAACGGACTAGCATTACTGTACACAATTTTAGTACAGAACTTATAGTGGATTACCTCAACCTGGTCTCACTTAAAACTAACAAAAACAGTCAGTTTACAATGCTTTTTAATTTGATCATATATGTTTCAGTTTTAAGATATTAAAATATAGCGCCCTCTATTTCGCTAAATAGTTTGACATCAATCTGACAAATCCAGTAATTTTAACAAGATTCATAATCTGATCATATCTGTCAGTTTAAGATATTTTGACACCAGGGAATATATATAGGCCCTACGCGAATATTTACAAGTTCAAAAAGTCGCGGTCTGAGAGGACGGCAAAATAAGGCTTAAAACACATATTAGACAGCCCACTAGCTTAAACACTAAATATTGGATGGCCTAGACTCTTAAACTTACTTTATCAGTGTTATTGAGCAGTAAGGGCGCTATTTACGGAATAAAGCTAATCAGACAGAAATTATCAGATTATGAAGCATTGTAAACTGACTATATTTGTCAGTTTTATTGGGAAGTTGGTTTCCTAGATGTTCAGTAGCTTTTATATCCAAACAGGTTTTGAGCACCAGACAATTCCTGTTATTTAGTTTTGTGATCGTGCTCCAATGAGAAGAAACATCAACTTCTTCCACTTACACCATTATAGTTATCATTCAGGGACCTATATACTTGAAATATGTCCTTGACAAAAGTGTTGAGAAAATGGGTAAAAGGGACAAAAAAGAGAAGGGGAGATAACAAGGTTCAAAGAGGTTTAATAAAAGCGACAAAAAAGGGAATGCTATTTAAAAAAAAACTCGGTTCCTAAAGGGGAAAATACCGACATTATATATTCAAATATATATACCCCTTTAATATAGTTTGCAGATTCCTTTTTTAGTGAGTGCACATTTTACACTATAGTGTAAAGGCTCGGTTAAAAAAGGGTTCTTGGGACATTTTGCTATTGGAACACTTGATATCAGATAATCATAGATTGCCGTCATTCAACTAAAATGTTGTCATGGCAAGCAATCGATAATGTCATCAGCCCCTTATCTAATATCATGGACATAGGTGTAAATGTTCAAGGCGTGCGACGTGAATTTACCTACATGATGTTCAATTAATCTCGATGATGAATTTCGATATTTGATAATTTTGGCGAATGAGCTAGACAGGTTAATATCATCATCAATCCTGTTGGCAATGTGTACCGAGAATAATAGAATCATCACTCAATGATATGTTATTATGACCACGCACGGTACTTTAAAGGGAGACAGGGATAGTAAGTCTCATTCTTTGCCCAAAAGACATTTTGACCAATATGATAAACACTTTAGGAAAATGTGTACTTTAGGTCCCAGATGCGGGACTGTACTAGTATCGTCCGATACTGGAACACCCAGTATAATAATAACAATAATAACACTGATAATAATTATAATGATAATAATAATCGGGATTTATAAAGCGCCTTTCCAAGATTGATCAATGGGCTGGAATTTCGCTGCCACTGGTATTCATCAGAATCTGATCGCATCAACTAGGGTGCTGCCAATTCAGGCGCAAACCTATCCGCACTTAGATTGTAACATTCACCATTTTTCAGTGCAGCTCCCCAAATTCTATTGAGTATCGTTTGATACTGGTACAAAGTCAGTGTTCCAGTATCCTGCGATAATGGCAGAAATAAAATGTACCAGTATCGTCCAATACTGGGACAAATCACTACTGGTAGCACGTGTACCAGTATTGCCCGATACTGGAAGATAACAAATGTTCGAGTATCGACCGATACTGGAACAGTACAATCGTTCCAGTATCAAGCGATACTGGCACTTTTATGTTCCAGTATTGGACTGATACTGGTATACCAGTATCTACCCCGGTATCTACCAGTATCTGGGATCTAAAATACACCTTTTCCACACTTTTCACGCGGCTATTAGTGTTACCATAATATACAAAACAGATTTTTCAAAAACCTTTCCCAACTTTCAGTCTTATCTCAAGAATTACTAAACTAATAGTAATACTAGGCATATTTGTACTTATGTTAATGCATCTAAACTGTCCGCTGTCGATGGAGATAGAACGATCATCGACTGAACCCCGGGACTGAACACACTGTATGGTCGCTAATCAAGCCACCACTTGAATAGCTAACCATGCATAAAATGCAGAATTAATCCATAGATTCTTGCTCACAATAGAAAATAATATGCTTTAGGGCATGACCACTGGTCTGCTTAATCTGGTAATTGGAGAATTTATGACTGGCCAATTGCAAAATCGCCGGTATAAAAGTGATTAGGTATAGGAGGTGTAATATGATGCTACAGCCTACACGAACATCAGAATGATTGTCAGTCTCTTGCTTTAATAATGTGTAATCTTTAATATTGCTCGAGGATTAAAGCGACACTATGACTGATTGTTTTGGTTTGAAACCAATTAGAAATATCTGAATATTTTTAGTATTCGAATGGACATATCTATACAGTAACTAACACACAGATTTCAAGGTAAAGTTACTATACGAAGATTTAGAGAGAGAGATTCCTAAACATGCATTTGGATGGTTATTAACTATTTCTGAAATCGTGATTTTTCGCCTTAAAAGTACCGTGTGTTACATATTTCACTAATGTGAATAATGTGCCTATTTTTAGAAAACTGCATGGCAATTTTAAGTGCACCGTAGTTGGTTGCCATGGTTTACACATTTAAAATCAGAATTCATCATTTCAAATAATATAGGGCAGGTTTATTATAGTACAATCTCCTAACAAATTTGCGATAAACTCAAAAGTCATAATTTCCCAATAATTTTCTCAATGCACAATGGAACGCTAATTTAACATCGTCATTGTAATCGTTGATTTGCGTTGCGTCGATTTGTTAGTTTATATATTTAAAATGCTGCCATTGTTTTCAACGATTTGATATTTCATACAGAAAGAAAAAGGCCCAGACATGCCAGAAGGAGTTTCTCCAGTGTCTGCATATAACAATTAATATAGCCACATGCAGGGCACTTTAGCTTTAAAAAAGCAAGTGGAGGTTTGAACCAGCTAAAACTACAATCAGACCATGTTAGACAAAGCTTCAATCTTTGATTTTAGAACACACAATGAAGCAAAATCACACTTAAAGGGGTACGCAGTAGTGTTGAAGAATTATTTCTAAATATATAATTTACATCAGAATTCAAGATGAACATTAATAATGTTCATTTTTGCTGTTGCCACTCACGACATCACCAAAAGCAGCCTTATAACCACCATACTGTTATTGTGACTAGCTGTGGAGCACACAGGGTTTTGAAACGCATTGGAACGTGTGGGAACATATGTGACGGTTGTGACCCTCTACCCTAAATCAAGGTCAAAGGTCAATTAACCATCCACGTTAGCAAGGATGTCCACTAATAGGTCGTAATTCTACCGACTTCAAGAAACAATTTGTTATATAACTCCATGTGCCAGCCTAGACCAGGATGGAAAAATTAAAATGGACCCATTCTCCCCAGCTATAGTGTAAACATCTTGTCTGAGCCGTAGACCAGAATATTTGAATCGACGTTTTGTTGTACAAAGAGGGCTGATTTTTCTGAATTAGTACAAGTGTAAGTTCATACATGTAATACAATTGTAAACATGTACAAATCCCAAAATTAAGAGCGCAGCCTCGATGACATCACTGAATAAGCCTTTAAATGGGGCACTCCAAAACATTTGATGAATTTGAAAATTTATCTGGACACGGGGAAAGCAGGGGCAGACAAGAAAACCTTATAAATGGCGTCGAGGGACGCTAACAACTCAATCAACTTTGCGCGGGTGAAATGGCCCAGATAGGATCGCCATCTCAATTAGATACATTTATTACAGTCTTGTGTGGAAGGAAGCAGGCTTAAATGGTCTTTTAAAATTAGAATGACCTCAGTACTTTAAACAAATTACTGTAGAAAGGAGGTTGGTTGGATACTCGGTGATTTCCATGGAGATTGGTAGCTTGTCTGATGACATGACACGTGGTCGCCATTAGAGATAAGGATTGTTTCGTATCAGCAGTCGGCTGAGCAGTATAGGTCCTCTTTCCTAGCTCACCAGGTTAATAAATAAATTAGCCTTGGACGTTGCCATGGTTTTATTATTTTTATTTTGCGTTAACGCTATTGTGTAAGGCCGGTAATGATGGAGATATTGTTTGGGCAAACACAGAAAAGCAACGTGCAAGCCCAGAAAAGCAATGATTGATTGACTGAATTTAAGATTCAAGCTGTTTATACTGCTTGGTTTATCCCTAACATTCTATTGGGTATCCATATGATCAATGACAATGTGAATAGTGGGTAGATGTGAAGAAATCATTATCATTTAGTTTATAATCATGAAAGGATGTGCGTTTGTAACAATATGAATATGAAGCATATTTTATGGTGCCGTTCAAAACCTATAATTGAATGATTATCATAAAGTTTTTCAAAGTGGAATCTAACATTTGACGTGTTTCTATAACAATATCAATGATTCTGCTAGATACATGACAATAAGAGCCATGTCATTCATGGTTGATTACCAAGTCTATGTCTAATGCTATGGATACACGGATGCATCGATCGATGTGTGTTCACGACGATAACTTGAGACTTCAGAATAAATAAAAATTCCATTGAAATGGAATGGGGGCGATCCAAGAGAGAAAAAAAGCATGTTTTGTAACCAAACATCTGTTTCATACCAAAATACCAGGGAAATGGTGTATTTTCCCCCCATAATTCAAACCAAAAAAACAAATCAAAACACCGCAGTCTAAAAATAGTACAGGAAACCAAAAAAAAGTTGATTTGTGTGCATGGAAGGGGGGGGGGGGGGGATACCGTCTGAAGAACAATCTAGGTATATGTGACACATCCACAACTCACCACTTATTAGACAACAAATGAAGATTTCTCAAACAAGATAAGCTAGTCAAACAAAATAAGCTATTATGTCTCTCTGTTGGGATATAATAACATCTCTCTGATTGAATCATCAAATAAACAAATATAGCTTTGACTCCAGCACAGACTGCGGGTACTGTTAAAATAATCTGCATAGGAACATGTAATTTACAAAGACTACAAACATGGCAGCCTCCGCTTATGTCTAGAAAGACCTAAATGTGTAAATTTTTGAAATCACATGCTAATAGGGTGGATTCGCCCCCCAAAAGGTCCTGACTGGACAGCTCAGAATTATTATGCGGTGAAGAATTATGACTTAACGGGGCTTAAAAGGGATTTTACAAAGATTTTAAAAGTTAAATGACTATTAGTTTTTATTTTCTGAGCAGTTCTTTTTATTTCTATCGATATTTCCAACTTTTTTCTTCTTTGTTTTTTCTTTTCGGGCATGATGTACTTCTTTGCATGACATTATCAATCCAGTTGCGGCGTGTTAAAGATGTTATCCGCTTAAGGATAAGAACATACGTGACTTGTAATTTCCGTAGTTTCCCCCTAGCGTCAGCCGATTGAAAGGTGTGGGATGTAATTATGTTTTAAATGTTCGATCAAAGCACATCTTGACCTAACGGCATAGTGCAATGGCTTTCATGGCTAATGTTTGCCGACCCGTGCACTTCTATTTTCCTTTAGTTAATATTTGTACCCGTCGTAAGTATTTGATTGGAAGCATAAAATCAATGCAAATATTAACCGTGGAAAAATATCGCGGATCCTTTTGCATACATTGAGGTGATCTGAAAACGTGATGAAATGTTTACAGGTTCGATTCCAAGCCAAAAATAACTTTATTTACTCTAAATAAACAACTAAGCCGTAAAATTACTCTTCCTTGCTCAGTATTGCACGGGAGGGTCCCTTAAAGATCTCTTACAAGTGATTTCTATAATGCTTTCCAAGTCACTGATGATGAATTGCTATCACGATGTATGTGCACTCCTCACCTTTTTAACTTCATTATGCTAATTGCAACATACATCACCTACAGAGTAGAAGAGCTCCAAAAACACCATGAAACTCCGTAAAGCCAATTGACAAAAGTCAGATTTTTGATGATGTTTCACATTTAGCTTATAAAAGTATGAGATGAATTCACAACTGTTCAAATTCAAATATTTTCGATAAAGTATTGATGATGAATTGCCATCATGATGTTTTGCACTCATAACTTTAAAAAAACACCACCGCCTGGTATGAGAATATCTGACAGCTATCACCTGTTACGTACCTAACACAAAAAGTCCCTGACCAGGTTCTTTGATGTTGGCTAATCCAAAATCAATAATTGGAACCAAACATCTGAGATATACATTTAATGAGCAAATATCTTCTCCGAAGATTGATACCTCATTCATAAAAATCAAGTGGGTATTTTTGAAGTTACGATTGTTTCAATGACCACGACTAATGACAACAAAGTTGCACTAGAATTGGTTTCCTATTGGATACCATAGATTTGTACATGTATTGTTCACTACACTCTGGACCTGTAGGTATTAGATAAAGGACGAATAGCAGACCATCAGCAATAATAATGGGCGCCCGGCTAGCCTCTTTTGCACGAGCCTGCAAAAGGGGCGCGCCGGCGACCATTATTATTGCTGATGGTCTGCTATGAGGGGTTTATCTTTCATACACGGCGAAACACCGTATCTGTACAAATAAAGATGATAAATCATAATTCGTAATTTACCTAATACAATTTGGGCAATGGATCTTGGCATCATTTGTTATGTTGACATCGCTAAATTTTGCAAGAGACTATCAAATAAAGTTGGTCTGGTGCTTAGTCCCCCATGACGCACTAACATAATACAATCATCTTCAGACCCAGCTTAAAGTTAACTATCCATGAACTAGTTACAAACACTGAAATAACGAATTCAATATTACTGAGTGCAAGGGAGCGTGTTGAGAAATAGAAAAGCTGTCTGATTAAGAGTTATACTTGAATGCACGAGTGAGCGTTTTAAATATCTACAATGGTTGACTATCTCTGATGAGCACAAACTATTATCAGCAGAAGGTATTATATAAACATTAGAATTGGTTCAATAAAATGATTTGTCCTATGGCTTAATAAGCAAGTAGATTGTTTGACCCATGAGCTACTTTAGTTATATAACACAAACTTAATAGTTGAATTAGCATAATCTGCAGTTCTTTTAACTGATCGGTCAGGTGTATCAGTGGGCCATCAACTTTCATCAGAATAACATCACATTGGTTCTTCGTCTGATGCTCCAATGTTATACCGTCTTCGAAATCCATGCAACCGAGAGTGTCTTCATTACCAAGATCAAATGAAGTCTTGTAAACTATCGCCGATAACAAGGACTACGCAATGTTTGGATATATTTGGAAAATGACTATTTTTACAGTACGTGTTCATTTGACTTGACAAGAAAACTAAGAGAATGTGAGTTATCTATGATTTTGTATCATATTTTACTAAATTATTATATTACACATATTTTAGATTTCAGCGTCTTCTCAGTTGCGTATAGATTTATACGGAAAATAAAATAATAATATCATGACCGCTACGTAAGACGTAGAACGTAATTAATCCCAGTCACAACCTTTGCCTTCCCAGTCAGCTCATCAACAAGCCCTACGCATTTGGATCCCAACCAATCGAAAATGTTTACTTTTTATATTAAAATTACATACTTTTAGTTGAAATAGTTTAAATTCAGTTAATTTAGGCCTTATTGCATTAATGAATGATATTTCACGGGCGCGAACTCAAAGACGTATTTTCCCCCAATTTTTGTTCTTGCCCAACCTCTCGCCCCCCCGTTTCAGTTTGACCCCCACCCCTGATTGACCCTCCCCAACAACACCAACAGTGTTACTGGCGCCGCCACTGTTTCTATACTAATTTGCTGTTCGATTCCCCAATTAACGTCTTGAAAATGTTATTTGTTTACCTCCAAAATCATGAAAATCAAATTGTTGGCACTTATCTTGGCAAAACCTAAAATGGGTCAAAAACCGTGTTTTTATCTATATTTTTTCAAAATTGTGAATTTCATGTTCATGATGGACCCTTTTAAATGAATAATGGAGGAGTTACAACAGTATTACGGAGGCTATGCTGATTTTGCGAATGCTGACTCAAATGTATATAAAAGTAGACAGTTTTGGAAAGGAATGGATCAGACAATCCAAAATATTCTCATTTTCAATATTCAATATTTTTTTGAAATTTTGACCCAAAAGTGCCAAAAACGTGATTTTCCCAAATTTTTTAAACTTTACATCATAATCAAGCGATTTGGGCATTTTGGGAAAGGAAATAGATAAGAAAATCCAAATTTGGCGTCAATTTTAACCAAACATTTGTGATTTTTTAAGAAAATCACACAAAAAATCACTTTTTTAACCCAACATTTTATAACAAAGCTAACAAAAAATACTTTTTTGGCACTTTTTGGTCAAAATTTCAAAAAATATTGGATTAGATTAGGTTAAAAAATGAGAAAATTCCTCCCCAAGTTAGTGTCTTTACATTATAATCAAACGATTAGGACAATTTTTACTCACAGTTATTTTTGTTAGCTTTGTTAAAAAATGTTGGGTCAAAAAGTATTTTTTTTGTTTGTGATTTTTTCAAATTTGGACATTTTTTAGAGCACTCAAAAAATTCCAAAAATCAAATAAAAAAACTTCCTTGCGTGCTCCTTTAATGTCCCCGAATGTGTGCCCTCCTTGGATACACCATTTTCAATTTCCCCCCTAAATTGAAGAATTGGTAATGAAAAATCCACTACGTTTCTGGTGCTATTAATGCACATCCTATTAATAATAAGGCTTGATTGTGTATCCCGATCTAAATTGTAATAATTGCATTATGAGATGTTTACTCAGAAGTGTTAATCTTATCCAATAGGTGATAGTTTAAAAACCTTCTTCGTAGGTAATCCACTTATCTTTTCTTTGTTATTATTGTCTTCTTGTTGATCATCTGCTCAATATTTTGGAAGGGGTCACTACAGGGCAGACGACGTTATGTGAGCTAGAGGACGTTATCAAAAACCTTTGTCTAATAATGGGCTCTTGGTTAGATAACGGGCTGTTCATACGCCGTGACCAGAATGGTGACCTCTTCATACAAAATAAAGGGCTGATGCAACAATAGAAAGACAATAGATAATAATGAAAGGAAAGGTGGCTAGACGTGTATTGTTAGGTATCTGGATGAATGAGTAACAGGTATCGAAAGGGAGTCTGTACACGCACATTTTCAATGCGTAATCACACACGCAATGATGTCCCATAAAAACCCAATTTTAGTGCAGTAATTTTGTTGGTAGTTATGGTCAATAAAGCTATCATTACTTCAAAACTAT